>JBBWSJ010000007.1:600000-978540 GCA_038088505.1 Diaporthe velutina | reverse complement strand
AATGTGGAGGCACCTCCACCGTAAGAATATGCGATACTGGTCGCAGATTTAGGCTATGCCCAGCCTGCGCGAATCCTACAGCGCGTCTAGATGCACCTCGCTCTGTGTGGGATCCAGCCTGCTGTGTTCGCCTAGGACTAGCGACCCCCAAATCGGGCTCCTCCTGCAGGGTGTAAGCGGTAGCCAACATTGGCAGTAAGACAATGTGAAAAGTGTTCGGTTGCCGGGCAAAACTAGTCAGAACTTTGGCCATCAGGGTCAGTCTTTCCATGGGAGCCTGATTACGACCTATCTCATATGCATCTTGAAATAGAGTTGGGTTGGGGCGTAGGTCCGGTGGATGTTTACACGAGCCTTTAAACACCCTCGATTGAGACTACATGGACGACACAGCCCTCCACGGAAACAGATGGGAAGGAATAGCCCTGGAAATAGACTTTTAGACCGTGGTGGTTGAAAATTCTGACTGCCACCGAGTCCCACACGCAGTAACGGAATTCAAAATTAATACCGTCATGCAACGCCAGTCAACACATCTTGGATGATTATAGGTATCCCATGGCTGCAGTATACTGGGCTACAAGCCCTTCCGTCCCGATATGATTGGAGCGTGGTAGCCCGTCCAAATTTAGGTCCTGGCGTTGAATTCTCGCCCCCGCTCACTGACAGTACTCCATCCTCTCTACTGCTCGCATTGCATTGATTATTGTATTTCTTTACCACCAGGCCCTGCTTACCCGTGGTCGCATATCATTATGAAGATTGCCGGGGGTAAACTCAGCACCATGCAGACGAGTTGAAAGAAATGTTGCACAAAAGTAATCATAGTGGAGACGGCAGCCAGAGCGAGTAGCAAGTAGAATACCCTGCGGGAAACCTGAGACGTAGGAGCTTAGAAGTATCACCTTATCAGGAGAGTCTGGAATGTCAGCCTGAAATGCCTTTTAGGGTCTCCGCGAAGGTTTCAGAGTTGGCCGCGATTACCCTTGATTGGGGCACTCAATGATCTAGACGTATACTTAGGAGTACGTTGCTTAAGACAGTACCGCTAGCAGCCACTCCGATGCACAGCCCGAAGGAGGGCATGAAGTTCCCCGAGTGTACATGACCGTGGCGTGTGTCATTCTGCGAGACTGTGCGATTGCATGCGATTATGTCTCTAGTAATGGGAGTAGCAAGCCAAGACCAATTCCTGAGACTACAAAGATGAAGAGATGGCCCACTATGGGCTTGTGTTCGTCCAGATAAACAAGCAGTCCGCTGCCAAGGGCCATCACCACAAACCCTACTCGGATCACCTAGACGAAAGAGCCGAATTGCGTCATGGCAACGCTTGCGGCAATGCTATAGGGGATCTTTCTACTAGTAATTCATTTGGGATCTATGTCATCCATCCCTTTAAGCCCGTGTGGGTCGTCCCGGTGCCGCTTCCTGTTGGTTTGGACAGCATGCCAGCACGTCATATCCGTTGGTGGCTCCGAATAATTTCCCTGGGAGTGGACTCGGGTTGAGGCCGAGCTTTTTTGTTTAAACTTGCGGTTAAAGCCGGGCACACACGTTAGTGTTTCCCTACAATATCCCGGGACATGGACTCGGGTTGAGGCCGAGCTCTTTTGCTGAAACTCGGGGTTTAAGCCGAGTGCACTTCCAGAACGCTTGCGCAAAGACCGTACCCCCTGACCGGTGCCTTGTCATATAAACGCCGTTCCCCAGTTCATCCGCCTGCTGGTTTTGGCCTGGGCACCGCATGTTATCTGATCTCGTGAACGCGCATAGCAAAAGTAACAATAAGACGTTGACCAAGCCGAATTGGAGTCGGTGAGAGCCGTTTCTGTGTTGTCTTTCCCAGGATTTGGTTATATACCAATACAGAAGAAATATCGGCCAGCCTGCACAGCGGTGTCTGGCTTCAAATAGGCTGCCTTGGTAGACATGGCCATATTTCAGGGCAACGACAGTGGGACAGGTTTTGGGTCTTCCTAGGCTATGTCCACATTTAGATCTGCCAGTCGACGTTCTGACAACTATACGCTTTGGCGATTGTTAATGCGGCATCCTCCTTATGATATCCCTTGGGAACTCGGCTGGATGAAAATGTTTCCAGGCCTGCCCAGGTGCTAAGCGCCGAAAATGCACGCACATGTCGAAGCATCGCCGTTTGGGCTCAGATCGCGGGTAGCTGGGGTGTGGAGGGGCGAAGTGAGCGGCGAATTGTGACCGCCGACACTGCAGTCTACAGCAGGACCTTGCCTCGAAACGGGCCTAGCACTGAACACGATCGGGTCTGCCCTTTCTCCCCAATACCGTGTTCTTCCTCGCCCACAATGCCGAACTTCGGCCCTTTCGCTACGCCCCTATCTCACGATAGCTTGGATTTGAGTCATAAAAAGCCGCAAATGCATTCTATCTTCATGTAACCTGGCTTTCCAGTTTAAGTGCAACCGTTACATATCGTCAATGCTTGTGGAGAAACCCACCGTCCTCCAATATGTCAATCCAGTAGGGAGACTGGGTGACAAGACTTTGCAACAGACTGGGTCCAATTACAACCTGTGCGACTGCCGGGTGAAGGGGAAATATCAGGAGCTATGCGAGTCAACTGGTCGTCATTGAGCCTGGATCTGTGTGTTTCCAAACATGTCGTATCTGGCGAGCAGTTCGTTTGCACCGCTGATCCGGGAGAGCGACCCCGGTGTGCATGAAAGAATCCACCAACTTAAACTGTTCTAGGCTGTTGAAGACCTGGTCCGCATGCCAAAGTTCTCGGTCGCGAACTCGGAAGGAGAGGTCTCAGTGGAAACGCAATTTCCATTATCGGTGCACTCAATTCTTTTGCTACACACTTCTCTTGGCTCACAACGCACCAAGCTTTTTCTATCTGATACGACTCGCCTCTCTTGGTAGTCAAGCTGGTTGATCAATCCTGAAAGGACTGGGTCATGGAGATCACGGCTCGGTAAGGATGTTTGCACTTGGCGTGGGAAACGAGCTGTGATGATAAAGTGCGGCGAACCCAGCAATAGATCTCTCGTTCCATCCAGCCTCATCCTCGCAGGGTAGTCAAGTCATTCATTATACATTCTTATATATCTTCCCACTGCTACCTCTCGTTGCTACTTCACATTACTACCTCATTCTACTACCTCGCCACTAGTTGTGTCTTCTCTTTATCCCCCACATAACCAGTGCCGCAATGCGCTCCTTCCTCACTGTTCTCCTCGCAGGGTCTGCCCTGGCAGCGCGGCCCTTTGAGGACGCGCCGGACACAGGTATCGATGAGGCTCTCGGCAGCACGCCCGACGAGACCCTGCCCCCACTCGATAGAATGGTTGGCCTGAACGACTTTGGGTGGGCCGCGGAAAGGTACCTGAACGCTTCCAGCTGGGCCTTCTACCGTGCCGGGGCCGGTGGCGAGTGGTCATTCCGCAACAACATGGAATCCTTCGCCCGGGTGACCTGGAAGCCGCGTGTGCTCGTTGACATCACCAACGTGCCCAATACCATGAACACCACCCTCTTTGGCCACAACTTCTCAGCACCGTTCTTCCTGAGTCCCTGGGGCCGTGCCGGATATGCCAACGAGTCTGCCGAGCTCAACATCGTTCGCGCTGCCGCCGAAGAGAACGTGCTCTACGTCGCCTCCATGCACGCCACCAAGAGCCTTGGCGAGATCGCGGCGGCCAAGGCCGAGGGCCAGGTCACGGCACACCAGTTCTACAACGAGGGCACCGACGCCGACACTCTGAAGTACTTCAACGATGTCAAGGCCGCCGGCGGCAAGGCCATCTTCTTCACCGTCGACTCTGCCGGCGACGGCAACCGTCACCGTGCCGCCCGCCACGATGTCACCTCTTCCGACTCCGGCTACTCCTTCATCTCCTGGGACTACTACAAGCACCTTCAGAACATGACCAGCCTGCCTATCATCCCCAAGGGTATCCAGACCGTCGAGGATGCCAAGCTGGCCGTGGTCAACGGCGCCCCTGCCATTTTCCTGTCCAACCACGGTGCCCGCCAGCTCGACTACGTTCCCTCCCCCTTTGAAGTCGCCCTTGAGATCTACCAGGAGGCCCCTGAGATCTTCCAGCAGATCGACGTCTATGCTGATGGCGGTGTTCGATATGGCTCCGATGTGCTCAAGCTGCTTGCCCTCGGGGTCAAGGCCGTTGGCGTCGCCCGCCCCTTCGCCTTCGCCAACATGTGGGGCCAAGAGGGCATCCAACACGCAATCCAGCTGCTTAAGTCTGAGATCCTGAAGGACGCCTCTAATATGGGTCTTGCCGACATCCATGCCATCAACCCTAAATTCGTGAGTGTTGCTCTATTAAACTTTATTTTTCTCTCGCGGAAACTAATGACCTTGTTTTAGATGCGCCTAAACAACTACCCCTCGTGGAACGGCTGGTCGCAATAAGCTTAAAGCTTTTCTGCTGCTAGGACGCTGCTCATCAGAGCTTGTTCGTCGAGTAAAAATTAAACCGTATATATTCACACCTCGGCCGACGGACCAACTTCTAAGGCATTGTCAGGGGCGGGCCCTGCTACGGCAAGATCATCTTCCATAGCCAAAGGGAGAACGACTACATCCTGATGGCACCCGAGTTTTATTCACTTACCCTACTAAGGAAGCCCCTAGGCCAATACGCGGGTTTTGGAATGCCGTTAACGACCCTGAAGAGGCATACGCGTTTTACTAATTAAAGACTTCGAGATTTATATACAACCAAGGCAGAATCAATGTAACAAACATTTGCGTGGTTAACATTACCATACATTAATGCTTTTCGTCAAAGGCTCTCTTGCGCACCTTGACAGGCATATCGCTGGGTGAACAATTGAATGCCTCTGTATGCTCCAATTCCCAATCTTTGCTGGGCAGCTCAAAATCGAATCGGTGAATCAGGCTTGCCAGTACCAACGTCTGCTCCAAGTATGTGATATTGCGCCCAATGCAACCTCGGCTACCCCCGCTGAAGGTGATGAAGTGCGGCTGTAAGTCCTTCGCATTCTCCGCTAGCCAGCGTTCGGGTTTGAAGGCTTCTGGATCGGGGAACACCTGGTCATTCCGGTGCATCGCGTATGGTGGGCTGTGGACCGTAGTATGGCCCGCCACCCAGTGGCCCATGATCTCCATGCCTTCTGGGGGCGTGAGTCTAGAGACACTCATGGTATTCGGAGGTGTGAGCCGCATACTTTCGTCAAGGCACGCACGCAGCCAGGGTAGGTGCTTGACTTTGTCGTAGGGGGCCACTGTTTCTTCTGGGTCAAGAACGGAATCCAGCTCGGCTCGTAGCTTGGCGAAAGAAGGAGGGTTCTTGAGCAGCCAGTATAGAACGTTTGTTAAAGCGATCCCTGTGGTGTCCGAGCCGGCATTCAGCATGATGCTGGTCTCGGCCACCATTTCGCCGAATGGATACATATTGGCCTTCCCGTATTTGTCTTGCAGAATGTATGCGAAGAAATCGGTCAATTTCTCGCCATTGTCGGATCTTTCTAAACGGCGCTTGACAAGATCTACACACATGTGGGTGTAATTTGTGCCGTCTGTCCAGTATGGATGCCATCCAGAAAGATAAGAAAGCCAACCGAACCAGCGAATAGAACCCACAAGGGTCGCCTGGATCCGGTGTGAACGGAACAGAGCCTTGCGGTAGCTGAACCTGCGCTGCTTGCCATTCAAATCTCTGAACACGATGGTATCGTGGCCAGCCTCAAGCAAGTTTAGGTCAGCAGTGAGACCAATCTGCGCTATAGCATCTTGAGAGAAGAGGATCATCCAGTGGCGGTGATTGATATAGCCATCAAATGAACTGTCTTCGCGCCATGGTGCACCGTGAACAGTCGGTTGGTACACGGGCTCGCTGCAGAGACGGTCATACTGCTGGACGAGAGCTGCGGTCCGATCGGCAACAATATGCTCCCATCGCTCGAGGCCGGCTTGAGAGTACGCTCCAGCCAAGACTCTGCGCTTTCGAGCGTGGTCTTCTCGGTTGGAGACGTCGGCAAGGTGACGGTGCGATCCAGAAAGGACGTCATAGAATTCACCTTTGGTGACTGGGGATCCATGTCCATATATGTTCTTAAAGCCGACAACATCATTAAAGGACACAGACGTTGGCCCTAAACGAACAATGGGGCCGTATTTTTGATGGGCGTCGTGAATAGCTTTGAACTTGTTCCCCCGACACGCAAAGTACATGTAGGGAAGATTGGTGAAGGGCGCCACAATATTCATGCCTTTGAAGCGGCGTAAGCCTTTTGGATCTCGAAGGTAGTCATAAACGTGCTTGAGAACTATCAAGAGTAAAGAAGAACCCGCAAGGGTAAGGACAACGGCAACGAATATCATTTTGTCGTACTCAGCACGGAGACTTCAAAGCAAACTCGTAGAGAAGACTGCAAGAGATTTCGCAGCATGGTTTTCAAATCTCTCGACTTCGCATTCCCGGGCCAGGGCTCGCAAGGTTTATCTGCGATTGCCCTCGCCCTGCGAAAACCACTTGATGCCATGTAAGGAGTCAGTACGAGGATCAGTCTTGCCAGATCTGTAGAGCCGCTGCAAGCGAACTTGCCCAAGAGGGCCTTGTTAGTGGCGTTCCCAAACAGGCAAGTTTGGCTCCGCTGGTCTCTGCGTTTTCCGCTCCGCAGTTTCAACCCCGCGAGTTCTCCGAGTGCCGGAAATAGGACTGAATCCCGACCGATGCAGCAGGCCGAACTTGCCAGATTCAGAAGTGCGGGAACCATGGAGCGTGACGGCATAGCGCATCACTCGGTGAGGCCCCACTAGACCTTTAGATGCACAAGCCAGGCTCTATCAGAGCACGTTGGCGAATATACATAAAGCTAGCCAACTTTCTCAGGGCATCCAAGCGCCAGAATATGTCACCAAAAAGCCTTTTGAAATGCATCCCGAACTTTTTGGTCAAGTTAGCCAGCAGCTCTTTGCGAAGAGCCAATATGACACCGCTGCAGCTGTCGTCTGCGCAACCCTGTTGTTGACCCAGCGACTTTGGTATCAATACCTCCCTATATCAGACAACATACCAAAAGATACCTGGTACCAAGTGCCACAGAAGTTTTCAGACAGTCCAACAGCCTCCGATGCTGAGAAGACCAAGTCACAGAATATTCATCATGTTTTCTGTACACAGGTAAGCGATTGCTGAGACAGCTTGGTATCCACAGCAATACTTACAACTTGACTTAGAAACTTGACATGGTCATATTCTGGGGCAGCCAAAGTGGTCGGGGCGAAATCCTAGCTCGACGTTGGGCCAAGAATTTGCATGACCGCTTCGGGTTGAGGACCTTGGCCCTGGATCTGGATGATCTCGACCACGATTCCTTGACACAGCTTGAAGACAAACATCTCTGCGGATTCGTCCTGTCAACATACGGTGATGGAGATCCTCCAGATAATACGACCGGCCTTTGTAATAGTTTGCAAAAGCTACACTCGAAGGGAAGTGATCTAGGAAATTTGCGTTACATCATGTTCGGTCTCGGCAACTCCAACTACCGGCAATTCAATCGCGTGGCAGAACACGTCGATCAATCGTTGCGGAGTATGGGGGCTATCCGCTACGGTGAAGCAGGTCGAGGCGATGACGCCCATGGTGATACCGAGAATGCGTTTTCAACGTGGAGACGATCAGTCGAGGTTGTTTTGAAAACCGAGCTTCAGCTACAAGAACAGGATGTTTCTTACCGGCCCAGCTTTGACGTTCATCAGGAACCTTCCATCCCGGAAGACGTTCTACACCTAGGTGAACCACACTTGGCAGCCTCCAATCAATTTCGAGACGCCGGTCCCTTAACTATTTCTTCCATGCACAAGCTTTGGGAGGACAAGGAGAGGCTGTGCCTTCACGTGGACCTTGAGCTCGGCAAAGATCGCTCAATCAAGTACAAGACAGGTGATCATCTAGCCATATGGCCAAGCAACCCAGATCATGAGGTCGAACGATTGCTATCAGCTACAGGCCTTTCAGAAAGCAAGGACATCCCGATAAGGATTGACCTGGTTGATGAGGTTGGAGGTGAGAAGACGCCTGTCCCGTCTCCGACAACCACCCACGCCTTATTCCGGTACTACGTTGAAATCTGTGCCACCTTGTCACCGGATACGATCGCGGATCTCGCGTCATTCACCTTATCGGAATCCATCCGTTCCAGACTGCGTCACATCAGCGAGGACCCTAAAGTCTTTCAAGAAGAGATACTCGCACGACACGCGACATTGGCGGATGTCCTAGAGATAGTGAAGGACGAGGCTCGATGGGAAATCCCCCTCTCGTTCTTGCTAGAGCGACTCAAACCAATGAAGCCAAGATACTACTCAATTTGCAGCTCGACTGTTGTCCAACCTCGGAAAGTTTCCATCACCACCGTCGTCACCAAGACGCCGTCTTTCAAGGTTGGCCAAGATTCGCGTTTCTCAGGCTGTTACGGAGTAACGACTGCCTATCTGCACGCCTTGGAAGACTCAAGCGTAAACGGCGCGGCTCCCACTGCGGATGCCAGGGTACCTAGGTTCTCGCTCAGCGGCCCCAGAAAGAAGCTGGCTGGGGCCAAGGTGTTCGGCCAGATCCGCCACAGCTCATTCAAGCTCCCAGCCAAAGCAACAAGTCCGATAATCATGCTTGGCGCGGGAACTGGCGTGGCACCCTTCAGAGGTTTCATGCAGGAGCGCGCCAGAATGGGGGATCTAGGACAGCCGGTAGGAAAGACATTGTTGTTCATGGGGTTCCGACATCCAAAGTTGGATTTCATTTATCAAGATGATTGGGAAAATTGGAGAGAAGCCCTTGGACCAGATATTTTCCGATTTTGGACAGCATTCAGCCGCGAAAACAAGGGCATGAAAGTCCATATTCAGGACCGCATGAGGGAAAATGCACAAGAAATCATGGACCTAGTGCAGGGCGGTTCACGTTGTTATATCTATATTTGTGGATCGTCGGCCATGGCTCGCGATGTTCTCGCGTGCTTGAGGGCCATAAAAGTGGCATGTTCAGGTGTGGATGAGGGTCAAGCTATATCATGGCTGAAGCAGCTGCGCCAATCTGATCGCCTCTTGGAGGATGTCTGGGGTTAGCCATGTATCCAAGTAGAGTAGGCTCTCTCTGTCCAGATACGGCGCGTCTTTCAGCATTGTAATCCCCATTGTGTCTTCAAGGTCTGCTGAGCAGACATTGTTGGCCATGTGTCTTCTCGCTCAACCATTTGCATAACTTCGAGCATAGCTTTCTGTTCTTTTATGTCTGTGACCCATGTCCCACCTGAAAGAAAATGTCAGCAGGTCGAGGATGTATCCATGAGGGGAGTACTATACATTGAGATATTGCTAGACAGCTGATTGTTCTAGCTGGGGGCACCGGGTTGGAACAGGCTATACCGCAAAGAAGTCGTAAATAGTGAATCACCTCCTCCTACACGGAGAGTTAGTTTCTGAATCGCGTTCAATGACATGGATTCCACACCTTTACTCTCTTCTGACTTTCAAGGAACTCAGGACCCATCCGAGGGGCTGTTGGGTCGTGGATCGCCATTAGTAGCATTGAAAAGCAATGGTACGCCACGGCCATAGCTGTCATTTCAAGTATTAGAAATATCACGCTCACCAATATCTTGCGTTCTTGTTTACTTACCACAATCGTCCAGTGTGAAGCAGATATCCGGAAAATAGCGGCCTCCTAGTGGGTTGTGCTCTCGATAAAACACCGGAGTAAAGTCGTTGGGCTTGTGCTTATCCCATTGCTCTAGTTGAGCAACTATCACTTCGAAGTCTTCGATAGAAGTTTTGGACGAGCCAAAGCAGAATTTGATGACCTCTGCGTGAATACAAGTTCCTCTCTTAGTCCAAGTAAGTCTATCGGCTGGACTGAATGAGCGGTCAAGGCCTGTGTGATCGTAGTTAGTTTTAGGGACTCTGTGATTTGCAATAGAAGCGATAAGGTCCTGGCGCTGATGGATCCAGAACGCTGCGTTGCTCAGACTATCCATTCCAATTGCTTGATTTTGGAATTCCTCGATAGACGCATACCCGCCCAGCAGGTGGCGTGCATCATCCCGACCGCATGCATGGATAGTGGCTAGGGAAAAAAAAGTCAGCCTTGTCTTTGAAACCTTGAAGGCAAAACACTGAGAACGGATAGCTTACCGCTCATTTCCTCGTAAAAGCGCAGTATTGTCGAGCAGGCTAAGAAAACACCATTTGTAATCAAACTTTTGTCATAGAGCATGGGCAAGAGAAGTCCAACGCATCTCTCGTGGAACTGCTCCGCCTCGACAACCAATGTGTGTATGGTATTTGCATCTGATGCGCGACGGCTTTTATGTATGCTAGCTGTTGCCAACAAGGAATACAGTAAAAGCTGAGAGGTGGGCGCAAGGCGAAGGACTTCCGAGGTGAAACCCGGATCAGTAATCTCAAACTGCGATAACAGTATACCATGTTAGCCAAATAGTGAGAGTTGGTATAAGACGATTTACAGCAATTTCACTCACCCAGAATCGTCCTATGTGTAATCTAAAGTAATGTAAGAGGTCCGAACCATGCCGAGTAATGATGCCACACTCGTATGAGTCTTGACGAAAGCTGGCTAGTCTGGATGCATAGGACGAGTAAGGTGACCATGGCGAAAGCAACACAGAGGGTTCGTGGTTCCCACTGAGGAGAGAGTCGATTCGACCTCTGTTGTCGGCCCTCTTCTGGTCATCTGCGTGTTGTGACAGAGGTGACGAGAGCTGTTGCAGCAAAATGGTGCTTGCAGCTGAGCTTGGTCTATTCTGCGCTGCATCGGGATCAATGACGTTTCCCTGGTGTCGCATAGAATTGCATTCAGATGTATCAGATTGAGACGGTGTTCGCAAATCGGCTGGACTGCGCTGAACGCTACCGGGTTGACGACGCGGTTCGCTGAAGCAATCAACCTTTGGTGTTTCATCGACGAAACTTACTACACATAGTCAGTATGGGGACAAGTTCGGGACCACACGTGAACACACAGGTCTTTGGGGTTTGGACCCATTCTTGTTCCCGTCCAAAGATGAGCTTTCCTTTGCTGTGCAGGCCAGCATCGGCCGCGATCGTTCTTCTTCGCCGGAAGCGAACGTTGAAAGCTGGGACACAAGTTCGACCACTATCACTGCATCGGCGACATACGGGTTGAGTTCTGTCGCCTGTCGCAAATATCAGCCTGTGGTCTCGGGACGTCAGAGTTCTCAGTGGAGACTTTTACATTCATAATGGCGCGCTCGACATGTTTGGCTGGGTTCTCGTGCATCAGCTTTAGACTAGCAGGTATAAGATCAGGAATTGACCTACCAATCCCTCTCCATCATCTGTCAAAACGTGACATCTGACTGTCATCAGCTAAGAGTAGCGTATCTGGGCAGTGTATGCAGAAAAGCCGAGATTCCCATGTCTCGTGGCAGGCCGTGCTCGTTTCTTATAGCCCTACGGCCCCACTCTTGTTTCTCACAGCTCAGCAACGCTAAGGAGGCTCCCCCACATTCGCTCCCCTCCACCCCGCGTTCTCGGGATTTTTCTCCAATTATAGACACATATAATTAAGAGGAAGGGTCAAATAGAGTGAGGAAACACTCGAAGACTCTGGCTGCTATAAACTAGATGAGATTAGTCTATTTCTATCTAAATAGCTCGACTATGCGAAAGATCTGGGTGTGATAAGGTTATAGACACAGTAAGTAGAGGTTAACGCCAATGCACCATAGGGGCGAGTTGACGGCCATGCAATAAAGTATAGATATTCCCCAAACTCATGCGGCACACCCAGACCTATCCATGTATTAATGATAGACGAGGCATCTTGGCGAATAAATTGAAAAAAAAAAAATGATTGCGACCTTGTTTTAACGACGCGCTTTTATATTAGGGCTTCTAGTATTTTCCATTTAAATAGGAGTCTAACTTTTACTATCTCTTAGTATAACCTAAGGATACTTAAGCTTAGCTTATATGCCGTCTAATTAGCTAGTATGCTGGCGCAATATAATAAGGTATACTACTAAGCTTAGGTATAAAGTGGGTATCTAATACCGATAATAATAATTAGGTAATATAGTGTGGTTGGTGATCCTGGCGGGAATTAAACCTACGCCCTCTAGGAAGGCAGCCTAGCGCGTGACTAATGCGCCACAGGACCGCGAATGAATTGAGGCTGGAATATCACTGAAATCCCACCCCAGTCAACTTGCAAAAGACTAATGATAATCGATCAACCATCGATTATTCTAACGACATACGCAAGCCGTACTGCCACAGTAGCTTTGTTGGAACAAGGCTGCCTCATTCATATCAAGCGGACGTTAAGTTCCAAACAAGTACCCGGATCGCGCGCAAGGCGAAAGCCTGTCTCGAATGAGTGACGGAGACCTTCTGTGTGGGTCGCATTATAGTTGCGCAAGTACGTCAAAATGGTGTGGCTCGTGAAACAATTGGGAACAGTTATCGGATATGATTCTATCCAAAGATTGTCTGTCCATGGAGGTAACTCTTTCAGATTTGGCACTGCAGCATCAATTCTGCCCGCAGGTTCCGGAGTGTTTTTGGCTGGGTGAGGAGCGCTTCAAATGTTGAGGCACCAGGTGAGAATGTTGAAAGAAGTAACTATCCGATTCGGGCTGGGACGTAGAAGTAGCGAGCGCAGTGAGAATTCAACAGGGTAATGATACCCCCTCCAGTTCTGAGCACGAACTTCGAGAAAGCATTAGCATTATGTTCTCAGCTCAAGTTGCCGAACGAAATGAGCTTCGAAGTGAACTTGAATATGATGTATAGCTCAAGACCTGAAGTAGATGCAAAATTCACTTCCTTGGGAAAGGAGAAAAGCAAGCAGCATTGCAACACAAAGCCTCCAAGAGCATTTTCCAATCCCATCTGTCGTCGCTCGTATTTGTCGCTCACTTTTCGATTTCCGTAGGCGTCCAAGTGCGCGAACGCCGCCTGAACCGCTCTTCAGGATTATCCAGTTCATGCTCAAGACTCCACTTCTTCTCGTACTTCTCAAGCTCATCCCGTGTATCCAAGCACTGCACACGCACAACACTGAGCAACTCCCCATCGTCACGTCTCCACGTCGCTGCAGGAACAACTCCACAGTTGGTACAGATAAGGAACTCCGCTGTGCCTGTTCCCATACGATACCGATTGACGGAACCGGAGGTTTTGATGCTAAGGGTGCCTGCAGCGTCAGAGGTGAACGATCCGCCGTGCAGTCTGCAGAAGCTACACTGGCAGGCCCTGGATCCGAGCTCGGGTGGTGTCTTCTGGGTCCGCAGATGGACTTTAATCCCGCCGCAGTGGCAGGCGCCGTGCATATCTTTCCATTGGGCATGTTTCTGTACCTTTGCTGGGCTATCCGCCATATGACGCCTTTGTGCGGAAACGTTCACGGCCGGGCTGCGATACACAGACTGTATCGGCCATGTTCGAAGAGCTGGTTCGACCTTTCCGCTTGTGATCCGAACCTGGGCAGCAAGAATACCAGTCCTTCGCAGCATCTTGTATATGATTTGATTGCTAGGCTACTTAGTGCAGGCTCGGATAGAACCTTGGAAGAACGTCAGACAGTTTAGAGGCGACCTGGTGAGGACGCGAAGATAGGTGAGATGCGGGGACGCCTTTATAAAACTAAAATTGGGATGAGGTAAGCTCCGTGATGACGGATTGCCTAAGGGCCTTCCATGTTCCCTCATTAGTAAGCCAAGCCGCTGCAATTTGACCATTGTAATTACCCTAGGGTAGGAAAGTTCTACCAGCTTACGGCCGAGACGGAAGATTATTGTAAGTTCAAGCATTATTACTTTACCAGCTCGGCTATAACTTAAAGTGTTTGACGTCTTATTGTACTATACCTAATAGCCGGCAGAGAGGATTTGCGATAAAGTCTCACCACCTGTTACATACTTGTGGGAAATGAGGACTACCATGCTGCAAGCAAAGTAAGCCGGGCTCAGGACTCACCAATCTTACTGTTGCAATTTGCAAGGCATGCATGCAGGATGACGCAGGTGCAGCTGCTCCTGTAACTAACAGTATTTCATAAATCGAGGTGAACATCAACCCCGCGCTTTGGTATGTGGTATAAGCCCCCGGACATCAGAGTTTCTCCTCGACTTGTGACAACCACTGCCCTCAAATTCCCAAAGTATCAGAATCCAGAAGAGCTATGGAGGAAGGACGACCAAAGCGACACCGTCGACCAAGTCTAAACTACGCACAGCCTGCGCAGCCTAAGGAGCCAGTCTACGTGACAGTGCTCACACAGAGATCCTTCCTCGAGCCTCCGCACCCAAAAGTCTACGACGATCCCCGTCACTTCGACCATTCCGAGCTGGGCGAGCTCACGTCGCACGTGAAGGCGTACCGCAGCCGACTGCCCGACGATCTGGTCATCATCATCGCGGAGGTGACTAAGCCGACGAGCTGCGGCGCCTCCCCGGGAAATGGCATGGGCGAGCCGTACGCGGATCTCAAGACACAGCTCTATGACCTCGCGGGAGGTCGCTTCCCCAAGCATATCATTAACTCGGTTGTCAACAAGCGCCCCCGCCAGCCCTACGCCCCGGGCGAGGGCGGCGCCGTACGCGGCAACGCCGCGTGGGTGCTCAAGTACCACGGCGGGGCTGGCGTCTTCCCGGGTTCCACGAAGGCCTCCTCACAGGATCCCATCGATCTGCTGACGGAGAAGACATGGATCGGCGCCTGGGTGGGCCGACGGGAGACGGAGAAGACGGACAAGCGAACCAGGCCGCCGATGGCCGTGATAATCTTCAACCAGGACCAGCGTCCTAGGTCGTACAACCACCACTACTATTACGGAATGATGATGATCGATCAGTACAAGGCGACCTCATACCGATGGAGGTGTGTGCGTGAGCAGTCTTTGTTCCTCTTCATGGACTTGGACCGTCTCTTCAACGACTTCGAGGCCAACGTCACGAAGACTTACCGGGAGGTCAATGAAGTTATGGTGAGTGGTGATACGATTCAAGGCAGGTCTCACCTGTAATGTTTCAGCTGCTAAAATCACCAGGAACCTGAGTCGTATAGCAGAAGACACAAAGTGATATTCCGGGTGGCAAGACTAAGAAAGACTTTGGTCCAATGTAACTAAGTTGCCGCCTCTAATCACCCTATGGTGCCACGCTGACGACAGCTTCAGTAGCAAAATTTCGACAAGAGCTCAAGACGCACGAAATAGCGCGGAAATCAATCGAGAAGATTGTCCAGCTTCGCCATGTCCCCTCGGATCACCCTGGGCAGTTTAGCCGCCTCTGTGACAGGTTATACGATCTGGGAAATGAGCTGGAGACACTAAATCTGCAGGTCGACATGCCAGGCTAGGCATCCTCACCGTGCTGGCTTTCATACTCACCCCGGCTGGCTTTGTTGTTAGTGTCTTCAGCGTGATTGATGCCGGCACGACGCAGCTCGTCATCAGCACGTTTCTTGTTGCGTTCCTTTCCGTTGTAGTCTTTGTTATTGTCGATAGGTTGTATAGAGTGGCTGAGGGAAAGCCGCTGCTAGGTGCCCTTGCTGCGTGGAAAGAAGACCATAACAATGGGGTTGAGAAGCTGACAGCAACACCGCTGATAAAGTTGTAGTTCGGACTAGCTAAAAGGAGTAATTATACTGTTTATGACAAAATAGAAAGAAGAGGAGGTCCTCAGATTTTACATTCGTCGCTCTCGATATCGACATTCTCCCTAGCTACCCACATGTAACCCTCCGTGTCACTGCCATTTCTCGCTACTTCAAAGCATGGTCCGAGACTCCCCGCCTGCGGCACAAGCAACGGGCTACCGGTAGAGACCTGATTCCACTCATCAACGGCTGCCTCGCCCAGATAGCTACGGACGATCTCGAACCACTCAGGATTCCCACATGCACCACCGCTGCGGCATTGGTCCAAAAACTCGAACGCCAACGTGTCGAGACTCAGGCTTCCGTTGGTAGTTCCGTTGGACGATAATGCACGCATTTGGCCGTCCATGTTTGCAAAGTGGAGGAGGCCGCGCCCATATGGGATAACCTGGGCTTCACGGGTGTCCCACGCCACGTTCATAGCAGCCTCATCAGTGTAGTTGACGAAAGGGTTGTTGTAATATTGGGCAATGCGGTCGTTCATTTCCGAGACAAACTCAGCAGTATCAAGATTGCCTGAGCGCCAGAGTAGGCGCAAAGAGTAATACTCCGCCATACCTTCGCTATACCGAGAGTTCTCCGCGTTTGTGCCGTCAGTCATACCAGGCCAATTGTGCGTCATTTCGTGACTGAGAAGTGTCTTGAGTCTCAGTTCGGATGCGCTGTTTCTGTCCAAGTATCCAAATGTGAAGGAACGCAAGAGTGCGGTACCACCGCTACCCTCCTCCTCATTCCTGCGGATTATCACTCGATACGGCTCGCCACTTGTGTCTTGCCAGAATTCGGTAGAGTAGGCGAACATTCTGTCGACAATATCACTCACGCCATCTATATCGAAAGGCGGGGTATCGAACCAAAAGACACCAAATGTGGACCTCGCATCTTTATCTGCGTCCTTGGGATGAGCGGAAATCTTGCCCACGGCGAAGAAGGTCTGAACAAGACGGTCAAGGGTGGTCGTCAGGGTATGAGGCCCCGCCCCAACACCCCAAGTCCACACGGCACTCGTGTCCTCAGGAATGTCCCAGGAGACAGAGATGTTGTAGATAGTGCCACTGGGGGCGTTTGGAATGGGCACAAGAGCCCAGAATGACCCGAGAAGGCCCTCTGTCTGGTTACGGATCCCAAAGAGTGGGCCAATGTGAACAGTCGGGTCGACATCCTCGGTGTGGGCAGTGAAATTGAAGGTCACAGGACCCTCGGTTGTCCGCTTTGTGGTCCAGTAGCGACTGGGTAGCCCATCGGGGCCGCTATCCACGTCGTAGGAGGCGAGTTCCAATTTGCCCTTGAGGTCACTTGCCACTATGCCGTTGGCGGGATACTGCGCAGAAGGTGCGTTGGCGATGACAGTAGGGATTGAAACCAAAGTCGAGTTACTGGAGAACGACCCATCCATCAAGACAGTGCCCTCGAGTGTGTAGTCATCAGCAGGTACGAAATTGGGCTTCAAAGTGAGGTGGAAGCGGGGGATCTCATAGTGCGTGCGCTCAGCGGAAACGATGCTGATGAAAGTTGTAATCGAGATGATCTGTACCCAACTCACTGGGGATGAAAATGCCGTGAATTTCACCATTATGATTAAAACACGGCTGACAGAAAGCAGGAAGTGCTTAGTGAGGGTTAGAGATCGGCTCGTGAAAACCTGAGTTGAGGCCCTAACAGTATCTATTCATTTCGGCACCGGCTCACTAATTACCTGGTACTGCCAGCTTGTGTCCTGTTTGCCCAGCTCGGGCGGGGCACTTGGAGACCGCTATCAAGTGCTGCTGCGCGGCGGTTGCATTGCGGAGGGACATTGCCAAGATATTACGGTGCCACCCTATAGGCGGAACACGAGTTGTCACAGTGACAGTGTGCTGTTGTCACACGAATCACCCAAGCCCATGATTTGCTAGAGCGCTCACAAGACACGTCCATGACTGTGATTTGTTGGAGCGGTGACGAGGTGGTTTCCATATAGAAGCACTGTTCACAGTTCAGTATGCGCAACCCATCTACCTAGGCATTGAAGGAGGGTCTGGCCACAGAGAGACAGCAACATTGTACTTTCGTACGCACTCATTACACGGCCAACCCTTTTCAAGCATGTGACTCTTTCCGTTATCTCGACTCCGTGTATCGTGCCAGCTGTCTGCATGCTTTACCACCAGCAAAGCTGTGATGAGGAGTCTGCCAGTCATGGCGCCTCCTTACTAAAGGCACACGATTTTCGTGCGTGGTGGAAGCGTTACTAGGCTGCAAGGTCCTGGTTTCTCCGTACTAGTCGCTACAGCAGCCTTAGTCGCGGAAGTGCTGCGTAGCAACGACAACTGTGTTACCTCGGCGAGGGATGTTATCCGGCAAGCAGACTTCAGCTTCCTCAATATGAAGTGCGATTTCTTGGATATTGAGACCTATGCCACCTAGCCAGGGTCAAAAATAGCAAGTATAGCGGTGGTGAGAATGTCAGGGGTGGCGCACAGTATGAGACGTCACAGGCCGCTGCGATTGCTGCGGTCGGCTCTGGCCTCACATGCTAACAACCACGGGTTAGACTAACTTGAGGTCGACATGTCTATCTCATAACAATTTACGCGAAGCTGGCATCACAGTTGCCGGAGGCAATGGCTTGCTCCCATCGGCCTGAGCTGCTGCTCCCGGGCTTTCTCAACCAAGGGCAACATCACTTTTAGACTGGTGGCCGTAGCTGGCACCCACCTGCCTGGTGCCTCCCCTCTTGAGAGCCGGTCAAGCCTCGGCCAGTCTCTCTGTCCTTCGCGCCACTGTCGAACCCGTGTCCCGCAGGAACAATTTGAATCAATTCCGGCATTCGGTGAGGGTCAGGCTCAGCAGATCGCATCCGGAGCGACGGAGATCTCGTTACATGCTAGTCACTTTCCGTGCCAGTATCCGTACTCGACGTGAAGGTTGTCGCCCGACTTCAGGACAACGAGCAGGGGTTAATGTGGCGTAAATGTATCACTACCAGGGTATCCGGGCATCGATGCGCTTTCGGCCGGCCAGAAGACGAGCATGTGTACTGTTCATCCCATGGTCAGGAGTCCTTACCGATTCTACATAGGTATCAGCTCTAGCAGATGGTACAGCTCCACCCGAGTGTATGCACGATTTGAGCCGCTCAACAATTGACGTCAGGGCGGCTGGGGTCCTTGTTCACGGCCTGCATCGCTTGCGGGTCGTCAAATTGGGCCAGTGCAAACCTATCTTCTACTCTCTATCTAGCGTGATCTACAACTTGGGCCTTAACTTGCGGGATGTCAATGCTGATGAACGGCTGGCCCTATCAAGATCAGCCTCAAGTGCTCGCTTCACACGGGTGTTGAAGTGGGAGACAGCCCGAGGAATACCGGATTACATGAGTGGTTTCGTTCTTAATCCGTATACGTGCTCTTTTAAAGCCGTAGGCGGTCCCTTCGTACAGTAGTAAACGCTCAAAGACCCAGCGTTAGATAGGTATACTATGTCGATAACAATAGATCTTGAAAAACATAGATAGCCTCGTGAGGCCTACCGGATTACATGAATGCTATGATAATCAATTAGACAAGGATACTGGCCCTTGACCACACAGATACATGACCCACGGAACAGGGCCTGATTTCAAAGTCACGTGACGCCTGGAGATGATACTTATCAAGCAGCGCGGCGCAGCTTGTTCTTCACCATGGCCGCCCACTTGGGATTGACCTCGACAACACACCATAAACCCACCCCCCTCTCTCTCTGCGCATCCTTGGCGCCCTCTTTTACCAGATCACTTGCACTTCAATTTATCTTCTCCTCGCCACCCACCAACTTTTCATCATGTCATCCATCTCTGAGAACGATGAAGCTTACAGCGGCACCGGATCAGCAAATAATCCGTCTACCCGCGGTGTCGAGGATGGACAAGTCTCAATTGGGCGTCGAACTGAACCCAGCGAAGCGCAAGCGGAGTTGGAGAATTTACCGTCTGAGTTGCGCTCTCAAATCCTTTTCAGCATCAGAGACCTACGCACATTGAGGTCGCTCGTCCGGGCGTCTCCCACATACCACGAACAATATCGACTAGACCGCGAAAATCTCCTGCAGAATTGTCTGGAATACGAGCTGAACGGCTTCTACGTCGACGCTTTCGCTACAGTGAGGTCTCGTGTCCGCAAGCTGGGCCGAGAAAGGACCGATGAGGTTATCACCGCCTTCTTAGGCTCCTACCGCCAGTGGTTATCAGGACCTCATGACTCACTAGCAGTTGCGTCGAATGCAATGTCGATCAGTTGCTCAGACATTCACTGGCTGTGTTCGTTCCACCTGTCAGTTACATTACCACTGGCTGAGTTCTTCTGCCACTGGGCCTATACAAATCTTACAAGGGCTGCTGCATCATCTGAGAATGCAGTTCAGGACGAGATACCAGCAACAACCCAAAAAATGGATCTGTGTTCAATAAGAAAAAGTGAACGAATTCGTACAATGAGAGCCCTATATCGGTCAGAGACTTATTATCATCTTTTTGGTCGAAATAAAGGCCGCCGGATCGGCATGTTTCGCCACTCGAAAATTGCAGAAATATTTTTCAATATCTTTCAGCCTTGGGAAGCCGAGGAAATAGGGTGTATTGATTTGTTCATCCAAACAAAATACACCCATGTTTTCAACAGCGTCAAAGCAGACCTGCACCCAGACAGCCCCAGGTTTGATGATCAGAGGGGTGGGCGAGGGCCAGAACCTGACGGCTCCTATGAGCTGGATAAATTTTGGGATGGTAAGCTTCATTCTAGGACCCCAACGCCACTAGTCGACTCTATATTTACATCCAGTCACTAACATAAATATGACCCATTGTATCATTGTAGATTACATGCGAGGTACCATGTCACGCGGTCTCAAGATGACAGCAAGAATTCTCGGCGTTGTCAACAACCATAACCAGCTTGTCGATAAAATGGCTCGCTGTTTAACACCTTTTCATCACCTAGACGCCTATATGAGCGAGGCCCTAAGTTCGATGGCGCAGTGCGACAGACGAGAAGATCTTAATTATATCCCTAATGCTCAAGACGACGCTGAAGGGCGCGACTTATTGCCATTCCAGGGCGATACAATACCACCCACAGGACCTCCCCTAGCCTGGGTTCTCTTATGGAGGGGGAAATATGTAAATATATATGGGGGTTATATTCCAATGCCTTTGAAAGAGTATGGGTGGGTTGTATGGGATGGATGTCGCCTGGGTAGTATTGATATCAGGAAGCGTATTGCTAACCAGTGGAACGCAGCATCGGAGCTCGTTGAAGAGATTGAGACTGATTATCCTTGGCTAAGTGGAGTGGGAAAAGACACTGACGCGTCAGCCTGATGTGTTGAGGAACAAACTAATTAGCACCAAAGATGGTGGTGCAGCTACACAGCTGTGAGATGCAATGAGATTAAATCATCTATCCCTGCAGGCATGAAGGGCAGTGTCGTCAAGCTCGGGGCCAAATCGTTCCCTCTACCAGCTTCAATGGCTCCCTAGACACCATGCTGCCAAAGTGTTCGCACCCTCTTTACAAAACCCGCCATCTGGACGCAGAAGCAGCGGTTCTCTCTTCGCCACGTCCTCAATAGATGGCCGGACAGCGCTTCCATACGAGTCATTCGGTAGATCAGATCGGCCATAGCCAAGGAAAGACCAGGAATTCTGGTTTGCAACCAGATTTTAGAGAACTAAGTCCCGCTTTGCCCTCAATCCTGTTTGACATTGACGTGATGAGTACGTTCGGGGCAAAGAGTACCGTTTGTCAGAATGGGTTGAGCTCGTCAGTACAGCCGATCCAAGTGTCTATATATCCAGATTCCAGAAAATACCGGGCGTCATATATATCAGGCTCCGCTAGATAACACGATAGAAAGCTCCTGAACAGTATTCTTCGTTGGGTGTATGCCGCTTTCGGGGTGAGGAACGACTGCCGCTAGCCTTACTTTTAAAGAAATCGTTGGGTTTTTATTGCAATTCAGCCTCGTTTCAGAGCGACATGGACATTTAGTAACCTACCGAATTCAACATTGACTTAATTATTTGTGGGAGGTCAGCCTGTGCATTCTTTTTTGTTTCTGTATCATGGCTCAACCCAAGCTTTCCGTATCGCTACGACTGGGTTGCGGTCTATAAACACAAGACGAAGCGATAAACACCTGTCAATTACCTCTGCTGGAGATAAGTATGTACCTAGGTAGTTTAAAATATTATTGAGCCATATAAAGTGATACTTGTCGCGGCACGAATGACAGAACGAATTTCGCCGTGGTTTGTTACTACCTAGGTAGATTGAGAGGGAGGGTCGGGATGTCTGTTTCTACATACAGTTGTATCATGGCCTTTCACTTATGGGTGATATTCTCACATGACTTGGGGTGAAGTGCGCCGTCCTCGGTTCTGACGTCTTTCTCACGAGATTCATAAGTAGCATTGTTTTGATCAAGCGAAACTGTAATATCTAAGACTCGGAGATAGTCCCTCTGTCAAAATCCTGCCGCATACATCACGTGTGGATGTGAATGCCGAACAATCCGGGATTAATGAATCGGAGACCGCGATCGAGCTTTCAAATACCCAGGATCTCGTCCAGACTCAGGTCAAAATCGACGTTTTCTAGATTCTGCCTCACTCGTTCGACGCTATTGCTCTTGGGGATGACCGCAATGTTGCGCTGCGTAGCCCACCGCAGCAAGACCTGTGCTGGAGTGCGGTTGTTCGTCTTTGCAATGCCCGCCACGATCGGGTGCTCGAAGAGTGGTGTCATCGCCGGGCCTCATCAAAGAGGTACCCATCCAGACCGACGTAGCTCAGAGGCCCAAAAGAGCTGTAGGCTGTTACGGCAATGCCGCTGTCCTGAGCGAGACCGATCAGCTCGGACTGCACCAGATACGGGTGGTGCTCGATCTGCAGCGAGGCTACGGGAACCCTGGCGTACGACATAAAATCATACAGCAACTAGCCGTGAAAGTTGGCGACGCCGAGGGATCTTGTAATCCCGTTGGGGTTCTCCTTGGTCTTCACCAGAGTCTCTAGCGCCAGAACAGATGTGCCAATTTTAATCCAGTATCGATCAGGGCAACGTGGCATGGTTTTAAATCCTCTGTGACTGGGTTTCTGCAACTAAAGGTGAAAAGGGTAAACATAACCATTGCTAGCAAGGATGCTCATGTGCTCCCATCGAGTATGATTGCGCAACGATCAGCTTGTTGTCAGCATTTCCAAGCCAGCCATTACCCATCCACCGGAGAAATTCATAGATCGCGAGCACGACGAAGTTGTTTATATATCAAAGCTATGTCTCTCAAATATCTGCATGAGCCTTTGCATGTGCTTTCACATCAAGTGCTCCTGTCTGAGAAGATGTATTATTCAAGTGCACGTCGTATGGAAGATAGCATCTGAAGCATTGCGAACGTGACTGTCTCGTCGCCGACTATCACTTTGTTGTAAACTGACAGGTCATTGAAGAAGCTCGCGCAGCCTTCACCGCTCTTCTTGGAAGGACAGCGGATCGCAGGAGGAAGGATTGGAAGGGATTCGCCAAGAAAATCGAAGACAAGGCCTCATGCGAGCCGACTTGAGGTTCGCAGCAAATTTGTAGGCTCTGGTGTGAGGAAGTGGATACGTTTCCTTGTCGTCTTCTGAAGCAGGCCGTGCTCCAAGTCCAGTCCCCTCAAGCGATTGGAATCCTTTCCACTCCCTCGAGCACATGGAAGAGGCGTTGAGACCGGAATGAGTGAGTCAGCCATCAACATCAGGAGTATGCGCAAATACAAAAACACCGTTGTGGAAATATATTTAAAGTGCCGTAGCGCTGGGATAGTCATCACAGCAATATATTTCAGCAATGCTCTATTGAGAACATGGACTTTCCAAAAGCACCCCCTCGGGCAGTCATCTTTGACCTCGGTAATGTCCTCTTCACATGGTCCGCCACTACTACGACGACTATTCCGGCTCGACAGCTGAGGGAGATATTGTCGACGCCTACCTGGTACAGCTACGAACGTGGAGAGATCACACGGGACGCTTGTTACGAACTAAGTGCCCGGAACTTCTCTATCAAAGCAACCGAGATAGCAGAGGCGTTTTCTCAAGCACGAGAGTCTCTGCAGCGTCACCATGCTATCATTCAATTGGTTCACGAACTGAAGAATGACCATTCCGTCCGTCCAGCTATATGCTATGTCTAATGTCGGCCAAGATGATTTTGAAGACCTGGAATCCAAAATGGATTGGTCGCTCTTCGATCGAGTATTCACATCGGCAAGCGCTGGCACGAGGAAGCCAGAACTGGACTTCTATCGCTACGTGTTGAATCAAGTCGGCTTGAGTGGCAGCCAAGTCGTTTTTATTGACGATAAAGAAGAGAATGTGCAAGCAGCGCGAGGACTGAGAATTCGAGGGTTTGTCTTTGAGAAGTCGACAATTCAAGACTTGCGCGATATGTTTAACACCCCAGTCGGAATGGGCTGGAGATATTTGTTCCAGCACGCGAGTCATTGTGACTCGGTCACCAGCACTGGTGTCTCCTTCGCGGACAACTTCGCGAAACTCTTGATTCTAGACGTGTTGGACGATCGGTAAGTCCGGCATCGAGCGAGGACAAGTGATGAGAATCCGCAAAGCTGACCTTTCTAGCACTCTGATTGATCTCAGCTGGGGATCCAGAAGGACCTGGAACTTTTTCGCTGGTAATGGGCATCCATGCGCAGAAAACACTGCGCGATTTCCCTGGTAGTTTTAAGTGAACTGGCAAGTTAACGAACACTATTTGACAGATGAAGCAGCACCAGTGTCAGGGGTTCCATTTCCTGATGACCTTGACACCACCGCCCTCGCCCTGCGAGCTCTTGAGCCGCCTTCAGGGCAAATAATCTCATCGGTGCTTAACTTGATGGCCGCATATGTCAACAATGACGGCACTTTCCAGGTGAGTCATCCCATATCTGAGATGTCCAGAAGGAACAGCAAGGAGTTCTTGTGGCTAAATAGCATTCACAGACATATTTCGACCGTGGTAAAGCTCGAGTTGACCCAGTCGTCAGCGCGAATGTTCTCGCTTGCTTCTACTCTTATAATCGCGGCCACAAATTCAAGCGTACCCTTCAACTCATACGCTCGACGCTCTTGAACCGTTCATACATCAGGGGAACCAGGTACTACTCGTCTCCCGACTGCTGTCTAGGCTTCATCGGTCGCCTTCTGAAATCTTCAAGTGATGACGAGCTTCATGAGACGCTTGGTCCACTTTTGAAGTCACGGCTGCGTGAACGTCTCGGGCTGGGTGGCAGCGCAATGGACCTAGCCATGCGGATTCTCGCGTGCGGCGCGGTGGGGTTGTCATGCGAGGAGGATCGTCGCACTTTGTTGGAACGTCAGTGTGCGGATGGTAGCTGGGAAGTTGGTTGGATGTATCAGTATGGGTCTACTGGTGTTAAGATTGGAAACCGTGCAGTGACAACAGCGATGGCAGTCGCAGCACTTTCGTCGACATCTGCATGGAATGTTTCGCAGACAAGGGGTGCAATTAAGCCATATATTGAGAAGCCATAGGTTTACCGAGTCCATTCACACATAACTATCAAACCAGTGTTATGGAGCATATTGACAAAGAAAAAAGCGACCCATCAAAATAGTTCATGGTTCCATAGGCCTCCATTGAGACTCGAACTTTGTGGTGATATCTCAAGCCCTACAAGTACTGCTGGGAGAAAACAGAGAAGAGGCTAAAGCTTACTATATAATCCCTACTAAACAGCAATCAAGCACATACGACCATAGGTATCAGAAAATTCGGGATCCCGTCCGCTCTCCCATAGACAAGCTGGTAACCGCTGGATTAGTAGTTGGGTCGGTGACGACCAGCGAATACCCGGTGTTGTATGTTTTTGCCATTTTTGTGGGATCCAGCAGTGGAGTCCTTGTGGAGTTGTCTGGATTTGGGCGGTGAGTTTGGGCTGTGTGGTTATCTGTTGTGAAGCATTCAAATTTTGGATTATCAAACTGGTTTGGCAAAAGGCGCCAGGTGTCAGCATGGTTTGTGATTGCTCACAATGCAGCTGCCATCATGGAGAGATGGTGAATGGGTATAAGTTGTGATGTCTTTGAGGTCAGAACAGCGAGACGTCGTCGAACAGACGTCCAAGGAATTCCCCAACTAGGCTAGCCTGGATTGGCGGCTACTTATGCGGCTCTCCACGAACGGTTTTCCTTATTCAGAGTTGGGGAAGCGAGTGGGCCTCGGGTATCGGGGAAGCGGCAGGGATTACCGCCTGGCCCTGTTGGGGTAAGTCACCGTCTTGCCATCTGTAGATCTGGGGAATCAAGCCGAGGCATGTCCTGACGTCCCCGCAATATCCTAAACCTTGGAGTCCTCGGATGCAACGACTGCAACGCATATAGCCTACTTTCATTGTAGGCCATGTGGATTAAAACACCTGGGCTGATTCTTACCGCTACTACTACAGTGAAATTTATATCAACTTCATCTCTACCATCACTCATCGTGCAGGAATTCAAAACACTTCAGCTTCTCTGATAACCTCCAGTTCAAACATCAACACAGGCTCATCCATCGCAACTCTACCTAGGTACAATGGCGCCGAAGCAGAAGCAACCATGCTACGTCCTAGGCGTGGGCATGACCAAGTTCATCAAGCCCCGTGGGAAGGTGGACTACACGGAGCTCGGGTTTGAGGCCGGCGTCAAGGCCATGCTGGACGCAAAGATCAACTACGACGACGTCGAGCAGGGCATCGCCTGCTATTGCTACGGAGACTCGACATGTGGCCAGCGCGTCTTCTACCAGTTTGGCATGACCCAGATCCCCATCATCAATGTCAACAACAACTGCTCTACCGGATCCACCGGCCTGGCCATTGGAAGGCAGTACATATCCAGCGGTGCCGCTGACTGCGTGCTGGTGGTCGGCTTCGAGAAGATGATGCCTGGGAGCCTGCAGTCATTCTTCAACGACCGCGAGAATCCCACGGGCACCTCGGGCCTCATGATGGCGGAAACTCGGGGCTTCACAAACGCCCCGGGGGCTGCCCAGATGTTCGGCAATGCTGGCCGTGAATACATGGAGAAGTGAGGTCACCCAGGCCTTTACAAACGACCAAAAGCTGACAACCACCTACAGGTACGGTGCCAAGCCAGAGGACTTTGCAGAGATCGGCCGCATCAACCATGCCCACAGCGTCAACAACCCATACTCACAGTTCCAGGATGTCTACACGCGCGAGCAGATCGAGAAGGCCCCGATGATCTTCGAGCCCCTGACCAAGCTGCAGTGCTGCCCGACCTCAGACGGCGGCGCGGCTGCCGCGCTCGTCTCTCAGGCCTTCCTCGACGCCCGGCCGCATCTCAAGGAGCAGGCAATCCAGATCGCAGGCCAGTGCATGGCGACAGACGCGCCCTCGCTCTTCTCCAAGAGCTCCATCGACCTGATGGGCCGCGAGATGACGCAGTACGCCGCACGCACCGCCATGGCCGAGGCGGGGGTGGGGCCCTCCGACTTCAGCGTTTGCGAGCTGCACGACTGTTTCAGCGCAAACGAGATGATCACCATCGACTTCCTGGGGCTGTCGGAGCCGGGCAAGGCGCACGAGCTGGTCCGCGCGGGAGGCATCACCTACGGCGGCAAGATTGTCATCAACCCCTCGGGCGGTCTCATCTCCAAGGGCCACCCGCTTGGCGCCACGGGCATCGCACAGTGCGCCGAGCTGGTCTGGCACCTGCGTGGCTGGGCCAACAACCGCGCCGTCTCCGGGACCAAGTACTGCCTCCAGCATAACCTCGGCCTCGGCGGTGCCGTCGTAGTCACGGTTTACAAACGGGCGGACGGGAAGGACGCGCCAAAGGTGGATGATGCTACGGTGGGCAAGGTCAATGGCCTCGGGTATAATCCTGCCACCCAGGCCAAGGGCTTCACAGCTGCGCAGGCCCGGGCGGTACGGAGCAAGGAAAGGGCGAGTGAGTGGGCTTTGCAGGATACGGAGAAGAAGGTGGAAGCCAGATTCTAGGAGTTTGTTTGTACTGTCGCCTTGAGCATGTAGTCACAAGAGATTGAGATGCGGGAATGACTCAATTACATACAAGCAAGTTTTGAGAAACACTTTTGCTGGACAACACACCAGACATCTTACAAACACTCCTGTCCAGGTTCCATCCGCCCACACATAAATTCAGATGTCAGCACCTGCCACTCCAAAGGTTGTCCTCAATGACTGAAGCTCTTGGCAAGGAGGAGATGTTCATGCTCACGTAGAAAATGAAGAATTTACACTGCCAACAATGCAAGAACCTGTATGCTCAATGAGCTGGTAAACTTTTCTAGGCAAACAAGCCCTTATCTATATTTTGAATTACCACAATCATGTCGGCGATGGCAGCCTGTTCTCACACGCGTCCACAGCCCGAAGACAACTCAGGCTGGTAGAGTTCAGCGCCTGCAATTCATCAATGATGTACGAACAATTTGAATACATACTGCGTTGTCCGCATTCATTTCTATATCATTTGAATGGATTCAAAGTGGCTTCTGTGGTGGCGAAGTCACTCCTGAATGGATAGCTGTTGGCTTCGAGGCACCACAAACTCCCGTTCACGTCGTGGTCTGATCTTAGATGAATGGCTGCTGCCCCTGTGACACAAACCCACTCGGTATGCGATCTGATATTTCGACAGCCACACAATCGATTTGATTCGTGAGGGAGAGAGTTGAACGCTCTTTTGATACCAAACCACTCACCTTTGGTTCAGCACGGGCCAGGAATCGATATTTAGGAGCTTCTGCCTCTATGCAGAGCTTCTTACTTCGTTTCTTTCAGGTGCAGCACCGGTTCAGGTTACTTTGTTCTCTTTTACACAACAGCACGCTGCCCATGGCTTGCACTCTTTGGTGGGATATTCCACGGCCGGATCTTTGAGCATCGAGGTTAGTGCCCCAAATCACCTTCATGGCTTCTTTCTCACTTTGAGTCCGGTTGGCTAACTGTGAAGATTTTTGCAATATCAGAGACATTCCACCCTGACCTCATCCCCTTTGCGTACAGCCCGCACAGAGAATCCCACATGACACTGGTCCTACACCTCCGAGTACCACATAGCCTTCTTTGCTGTGTGGGCTACTGAACAGTCCCCTTCGGTACTTACATTGTCATTCAGGATCAGAGAGAAAGACTACAGCAAAATAGATTCTCCCACCATTCCATTGACCAAGGACAACTTAGCAATGCCGGAGGGCGAAGATTCTCGGTCGATGGGCTATTGCCAAGACAAGGATGCAGTTGACATCTGCCGCAAAGACGTTTTGCACGACCACTTGCGTGTTGCCACGGTCAAACGGCGTGGACCCATGGGGCATCAGAGCGCAGCATCAGAAAATTACCGCATCATGTCCGGAAGGATTTTGCCCATCTATGGCGGCTTGCTTTTCATTCCATCTGACGCTAATGGAAAGCCATTCCGCCTGCGAGGCGAACCTCTTACGTTATATTTGGCGGAACCTCCGAACTGTGGTGTTGAGACACAGGAACAGCTAGAGGAGGCGACGCAATTCTTGAAGTGTAGGTAACCTCTGAAGCACACCACCTTGATACTATGACCTAGCATCTAGAATTCGTTCTGACTACAAACTCCTCCACAGACGCTCACAGCGCAAATCCGAAGTTCTTGTTCCGAGGATTCCACGCAGGATCCGGTGGAGGCGAATTCGGGCTGAACAATCGGTTCGGGGTCATCCCGCACGCTTTCCTGGATGCAATGGAACATACCAATATGTGGGACATTCCGGCAGATGACCTGTACGAAATGATGACCATGCACATCCAGAATTACAAGTCTGTCAGATCGCCCTTTAGTTCATGGACCCATACCCTGGCAACAGCCTTGAGTTTCGCCCTTGAGAAACCCTCCTCCACAATCGCCGTGGTTGACACCACACATGAATCTATGGTGGGTCACGTCTGGTTCAGCGAGGACTTGCTCGCGGCAGCGCTGACTGAGACCTCATTCCCGGACGAATTCCTCATCTACGGGCGCGTCCTTCGGCCCAACTACCATTGCGTATCAGTGCAAGAGCTGATGAGCACGACGAGGGTCCGGGATATTATCGATGGAAGCCTCGATGCATTCGGAACGGATCGCATCTCGTCCATCGAGCGGGGAGCGGTCGAGGCTTCCAGGCAGATCGCTACTGCGCTGCAACCCGCTGGAGCCGACGTGGAGAATATCGTGATCCTCACAGCGAGGTTCGTTGGAGTCCGTGTAGCCAAGTTCCTTCGGTGGTTTGAATACTTAAGCTACCCCGACATCCATGCATTCCTCTACTACATGAGGGATGATCTGCAGCATCTAGTCATGCGCCACGATGCCAGAGATATCTCCCTTTGTGACCAAACCATGGACACATCATTCTCGCACGCCTTAGAGGCCGAAGTACAGCTGCTACAAGCCGCAGAAAACGCCATCCATGTGATGGCCTGGGATATGAGGGCGGCCGTTTCGACTTTGCTCACCACCACTGACCACGACCAAGTGGTAGATACCCAGCGTTTTCCAAGCGCCGGTGTTACAGCCAAGAGGCCCAGGGTGGACAATGATGAAGAGCCCACTCCGCCTAACAAGTAGCGGATGTCTGGTGATGGAACAAAGAAAATCGAAAATCGCAGTGATTAGGATGATGAGGTTGACAACGGCAAGGGCAAGGGCAAGGGCATGGCCGACGAGATGGATCCAGATGAGGTCGATGAGATGGAGCTCCGTGTGTAAAATGAGTGAGGTATGGGCTTCGCGGCTCTTACCGACGAAGGTGACGGAGAGGAGACGTTGGCGCCTTCATCATGAGGACACGAGGGTATCTGGTTGCAGTGAGATAGATGCTCCCGGAGCATTCTGGGGACGATGCCTTCAAACAGAACAGAGACCTGTCTAGAGCACCTCAAATGAATATAATATACACTGTACACATCGTGACGGCGCCGTTGGGGAATGGGGGCTCTACCACTCTTAGTCCATGTGTAGCCTGTGCAGCTTGAAGAATGTTCCAAATACGACGTAGCTATTTGTGGCGAGGTTGCCCTATCACATCAGGTAATTTCAATCTTTCGGTCATCTATTAATGTTGACAGAATTATCACCCGCCGGGAGTGACTGAGGCGAAGGGGCGCTTCATATGGACGGCCTCTAACCAAAACGGACAACAATACAGCACAACGTGCTAATCCCAGCTAAAGCATCGCCTTCCACCCACCTCGACCAGCCGGCTTCTCCAGCCCCAAGAAGTCCAACACAGCACCTAGGTGATCCACGCCCCAGAAACCTTCCCTCTCTCCGAGGTCATTCTCACAAACGAACCACGGCAGCCCGAACGCGCCGTCCGAGAACGCCCGGTCCGTGTTCTCTAGGAGAATCCTCTTGGCGTCGCCGGCCGCAAGCTCAGACACCTTGGCGGGATCCTTCCATCCGGCCCCAGAGAGCACGTCTGAAATGACGCCCTTGTCGGTGATATCACGGCTCTTAATCCAGTAGGCGTCGAAGAAGGCATCAAGCGCTCTTACAGTGGCTTTCTGATCAGGTGCCGAGGCCGAAGGTGCCGACGACCCGTCATTGCTGGCGAGGTGGCCGACGGCGCAGATGGTCCGCATTACTTGCAGCGTGTTCGCCGGGAAGCCGTCGGGGACGTCAGCCACAATCGGGACGTTGAAGTACTTGGACCACCGAAGGCGTTCGTTGTTGATCCATTTGTCTTTGTCTGAGATGGCATTAGGAGTTGTTAGCCGAGTGCATCTCCGACATTTGGGCTCCCCTCCCAGGCATCAGTGAAGCACTTGGGGAGAAGAAATCAAGGAGAGACGGTGTTGATGTGAACTAACTCTTGATGTTAATAGGCGGCGTGTTTCCAGCCTTTTTCATAACACCTCCAAGGAATATTGGTATGTACGTTATTTCACAGCGCTTGAACACGGGGTCATGCTATGACGTATATCAGTCGATGGAGAGCTTCACAGCCCACTGGTGAGGATCTGGAGCCCATAACGTACTCTAAGGATATGGTAAGCTATATAGGCGAAGGGAGAAACAACGTCAACATAGAGTGTAATCTTCATTTTTAGGAACGGTGTCTCCTTGCAGCTGAGCAGTCAGATATGTGAGCAGGGAGAAGGTTGGGGTCCAAAAGCCCATGGACGTGGGAATGAGCAAGGTCTCCCCAGCTGGCCAGCTGGTCAACAGCTGTCGCCAACTGGCAGCCACAATCAGCTAGTCTCGGCTCACTGCTATCGCACTTCACACATGTGCATACTGTACCTGACCATAGCTTATAACCGTTTCAAAAAAACACCTGGTAATATACAGTCTCTTTGAGAACAAGGTCAAGTCACAGGGGACAATGCAGTCTTGGCAGTCTTTGAACGTCGGCAGACATGTTGTTGAGCCTCGGCTTGGAGAGCTTCAAATCACAACTAAGACAACCTCGGGAAAACAGGACCCTGGCATTTTTCTGAGCAATTGATCATTCTAGCGTGAGCGTGTCTTCTGGATATCTGCCTTATGGATGAGTAAAGGATTGAGGAATCTACTGGGTATAACGGCACAGCTGTCTCCACCCTTCCGACTTGGCGAACGAACCAGTACTTCTTGGAAGTCTTGGGCCAATTTACGCAGTCCTTTTGGGCAGCGCGAGTCTTTGATATTCTGGCAGTCGGCAAGACAGGGATCCAAACGCCATTTTCGTTGTCTTTCTGTTGCTGTGCTCCTTGCAGAATCTGGCAGTGGGACGTCTTAATCCTGGTTCATGATAGCATTGGGAGACAGATTCAACCCGTCAGCTCATAGATTTCAGAAACAAATATCCAATACTGAAACTTTCATCGCTCACTATCTACATCAAATCCAGACTTGTGCGATCTGTGGTGTTTGTGCCTTGAATTTTTAAGTGTTAAATTAAGTCGGATGCTCGTGGGCCCCTTTGCGTGTTTTGTTTCTGTGATGGATCAGATGGCACCACTGCCTGTGTGCCGACTTATCCAGTTTGACTGGGCCGCAGGACCAGTGGAGATGGACTCAAGTGCTAGAAGGCTGGGCAGGAGAAAACCTCCGAACAACTTCTCGTGATGAATATAAAGGACGGTCAACTGCTTCCCGTACGGTTTTTCTCTTCACCAGCATCCTCCTCATCTAGTGTCATTCTTTGTAAAAATAAGTCATTCCTTTCTCAAGAACTGGTTTCTGCACCACATTAAACCTGCAACTATATTCGTTGAATCCCATCGTGCCATCAAGATGAAGTTCACCAACATACTCAACCTCGCCATCATCGGCTTTGCCTCTGCTGCCCCAACCCCTACGGCTGAGGAAGAGGCTTTCGGCACGATTGCCAAGCGTGCATCTATCACCGAGTCTTGCACTATCGGTTACGCCAGCACCAATGGCGGCACAACCGGCGGCAACGGTGGCGCAACAACCACCGTCTCGACGCTGGCCCAGTTCACCAAGGCCGCTGAGTCGGACGGCAAGCTCAACATCGTTGTCAAGGGCTCGATCTCTGGCAGCGACAAGGTCCGCGTTCAGTCCGACAAGACCATCATCGGCCAGAAGGGTTCCAAGCTCACCGGCGTCGGCCTGTACATCAAGGGTGTCAAGAACGTCATTATCCGCAACCTGGCCATCGCCAAGGTCAAGGAGTCCAATGGCGATGCCATCGGCATCGAGTCGTCCACCAACGTCTGGGTTGACCACGTCGACCTGAGCTCGGACCTTGACTCTGGCAAGGATTACTACGATGGTCTCCTGGATATTACCAGAGGCGCCGACTACATCACTGTCTCCAACAGCTACATCCACGACCACTTCAAGACCTCCCTGATCGGCCACGTCGACACGCAAACGGACGACAAGGGCAAGCTCCACGTCACCTACGCCAACAACCATTGGAAGAACGTCAACTCCCGCAACCCCTCGGTCCGCTTCGGCATCGTCCACATCTACAACAACTTCTACGACAAGCTCGGCAGCACAGGCGTCAACACCCGCATGGGAGCGCAGGTGCGCATCGAGTCCACCGTCTTCGAGAACTCGGGCAAGAAGGTCATCCTCACCGCGGACTCCAAGGAGGACGGCTACGCCACCGTTTCCGATGTTTCCTACGGTGTTGGGGAGAACACTGCCCCCAAGGGCGACTTTGGCTCCAGCAAGGTCCCGTACGAGTACACCCTATTCGGGAAGGGAAATGTCAAGAGCAAGGTTGTTGGTACAGCTGGTCAGACCCTCAGCATCTAGCCGATGACTTGAGATGGTGGGATTCACGGGATCATGGGTGTGGGCGCTTCTTGGATGGCGAGCTTCATGAGTGGGAAGTGGAAAGCCCCCTCAGGTTTAGGGTCATTTTTGAGATCATATTCATATGGACATACTTTTCATTTCTATTGTTTATACATCCTTCTGCAATAAATAGACAGAAGATATAGAAACAAGACATATCATATCTAGGCAGGCCATTGTTACTTGCGGCTAGACTTAGTTCTTAGCTCCGCTTGCAAGACCCGATGCAAGGTAGAAGTATTAGAATTGTCTGTCAAGTCTTCATTCTCAGCAGTCTTCCTTCCGTCCAGTGGATCCAACAACATTTCCAGCCTCACTCATAGTCCATGCAGTTGGATATAATCTCCCAAGACTAGGTGTACGAGTCCAGACAGATATAATAGACAGCTGAGTGCATGCAGTGAAGGCAGCCTGGCCAGGCAACCATCAGCATGTTTCGATGCTCAGAGTCCAACAAATTCACACCAGCTCTGCCAGATGGTCTTAGCATCAACGCGGCCCATCTCAAAATCTTTCCCGTATTGAGCCACATGGGTAGTGGAAATAGTGAAATGCACTCAGGGTGAGCGGCAGAGGACCATGTGTAGAACTCGTTTGCCCCGAAGACAGATGACAAGGCACAGCTACCAATTATTCTTTGAAAACTCATTTCTGTAACAATTTATTCCTTTTGTGCTACATCCACGCCATGACAACCCTTTGTTGGACTTTTGAAGTCAAGCTTAATTAGGGAAGCGAGTCTACCTCAGATCTGTCAGATATATGCACACATTAGGTAACGAACGTCCATGGGAATAATGAGTTCCGTGCATGTGGAAATAAACTCCTGCCTATGGGAATGTAGATTTTTCAGACGAAAAGTCTGGATGAGATGGAACTGCAACATGACTTGCACATCGAAACTTGGAACGTAAGAGAGGTGGGTCAGCCATGACCAGAGTCGGTCAAATGAATGAGAAATATGATACTGTCATCTGCTGGAGTGGGGAGCAGGCCTACATTGTATGGGAAAATTACCCTCAACAGCTATGGTCACGGCGCATTTTGACTCCAGTGACAGTCAACAGCATGGAAACACAACGGATTCTAATTAGACGTTTTTTATTTTCCGGGGTATCTCGGTCCAAAGTGCACAGCTGGTACTAACGAGAGGTCTCTTCTGGTTCGAACTTAGTACGGTGCGTTCCGACTATAATGTCAGCTAAGCTAAGAGGATCTAGCAGTCCTGTGTGCATCTTCAAAATCCACTCCGATGCCTCTGCGTGGGCCAGTAAAGACTGTACTCCATCTTGTCGGACGGACCGCCCTGAACTTTCATGTTCTCATGCCCGCCATAAATACCACTCAGCGTCGACACTGCGTGTCTAGCTCGTCATATACATGGCCGTGGCCACGGATTCAGCAACGGGATGCTGAATTCGCTCCCCGAACTCGGACTCAAAAAAGCCCTCATACCATTCCCAAATCTCACGGACTTCCTGGCGTCTAGAGCATGGCGACGGCGTAGGCAAGGACGGAGACGAGGGCCAACACATGTCCGGCGCCCAGGGCGTTGACATTGACAGCCGCGCTCTTCTTGTCGTCGGTGGAGCCTGAAGTGGAGGCGCCGGTGGTGGTGGAGGCGGTTGTGATTCCGAGGCTGTTGCAGGTGTCCATCAGGGTCTGGTTGCTCATGAGAGCGTTGACCTTCTCCGCCTTGCTGGAGAGCTTGGCCTGGAACTTGGAGATCTTGTCGGCGTCGCCGTTGAACTTCTCATTCTGTTGTCACATCAAGTTAGTTGAAATGTACACGATATCTCCCAGCTGGCGTGATGGAAGGATGTGAGACTCACCAGGGCAGTTGTGTTTTGAGCGAACTCCTGAGCCTTGGCGAGCTTGGCCATGGACTTGCAGGACTGCTTGTCGTTTTGCACGGCACAGAAGCTCGTCAGGGTGGCGTTGCCCTCCATGGCGGTGAGGTCTGCTGCCTTCTCCGTCGCCTTGGCCTTGATCAGGTCGGCCTTGGTGGTGTTGCCCTTGGTCTTGGCGTCCAGCTCCGTCTGGTTTGCAATGAGAGCGTTGAGCTTCTGGAGACCCTGCATCTTGTCGCAGGCATCCTCCATGTCATTCTCGGCAAAGATCTGGGTGCAAGCAGTCATCAGGGTCGCGTTGCCCTGGAGCTCGGTCAACTTGGTCGCGCCCGCGGATGCCTTGGCCTGGATGTCCGCAGCCCGGGTCGCGTTGCCCTTGGTGACCTTGTCGAGCTTGGTCGAGTTGCCGGCGATGTCCATGAGCTTGGTCAGCTTGGACACCTGCTTGCACTGGGACTTGGTCGAGGTGCCGTCGGTGTCGTTCTTGTTGTTGTCCTGGGCAACAGCCACGCTGGCCATAGCGACAACGAGAGTGGTGAGGAACTTCATGTTGACTGTTGAGGGTTTTTTTTTTTTGGAAGATAGAGAAGTAATGGACTGATTAAACAGATGTTAAAGAGTGGAAACAATAAGTGTTAGTAGCAAATAGCTGAACCAGAGCGTACGGAACCGGCCGTTAGAAGAAAAAGAACAAGAGAGTCGGAAAGGTAAATAGAGACTGATGTTGCAAAGCTGTGTTCGAAGTAGATGATACTATTCAATCAAGATCACAGAACCAACAAGCGGCTTCACTGGCTTTATATGAGACCTCTTCGAGCCCAAGAGCATCCCATCTCATCCCGTCGGTGCTTGGCCGCGTCAGCCTGCCTACTTCGAGCCTCCTCCGACTTCCGGCTCGCTGCAACTCCTCGTTGTCCCCATGGGCAGAAACCATCTTGACGCCGAAACACAGTCTCATCTCATCTTTTCGTCTGCAGGCGACGTCTGCCCATGGCGACTACCCTAACTCCCACAACCCGAGAACTGGGGCCCGAGCGACTAGTCTAGTTTGTCTTTCGGATGTGGAGCGCGTCAAAAAATAGACCCAGTTGTTACGGCGGGGATGTGGCTGGACGGTGGCGGTTGGATGCCCAGTGGGGAAAGAAAAATGTGCGCAGACGTGGTGTATACCCAGTGCAGCCGGCCTCGTCATCTGTGTCTGATCTCAGACGAGCGAGTTCAGGTGAGGTGTCGTCGGAAGCATAGGACGTTTCGTCTTGGCAAGCCAGTGGCAGCGGCAGTGGAGGCTCGAGTGGCTTATATCCGGGGGGCTATCCTGGTATGTCCTGGGCCTGTCCAGATCAATGGTTAGACCCGCTCGCTAGGCGAGGAGATCTCGACAATCACTGGCTGGGCACAGGGATAGGGATCTTTCCAAGGATGTAGGGCTGTCACAGACCTCGAACCAGCCTCCTGAACGGGCATGGATTGCCTGATCGCTCCTCAAACCCCAGTGCCCAAAGCGATCAAGGCGATCAAGAATAACCTCAAACTTAAGCACTTCGATCTGCATGCTGATTTTCTGTCTATGGGCCTAACGCCTGTCATCATGCAACCCTAAAGGGCTTCTTGGGACGAGCTCCGTCTCCCTGGCCAATGAGGCCACCTAGCGAAGCGCCCTTGTTCGAGGACTCTTCTCCATCTTCTCAAACACCATCTTGGAAAAGCTTTTCCCCTGCTGAGTGGCACATGTCCTTCCCGAGTGGCACCTGCCTGCCTGTTTAGACGAACAGCAGATGCTGGGGATACCCAGGACCGTTGGACTCCTGTTCCAGATCCACATGTTCCATCCCCTGTATAGGGAATGACATGAAAAGACCTCGATCATAGGTTGCAGCGTGTAATGCACTCAATATGTGCCTCATGTTTGTCGCCAGAGATGCAGCAGTGCGACATCCGGGCAGCAGCACCACTTGAGTACCAAGGACCCGCCGTGGTCGCCACTTCGGGGCATCTTTTTGCGAGAGACCAGGGGACATGAGAATTTCAACTGCCGATTCATGCCTTGATCCTAGAACCAATGTATTGAAGTGGTCGATGAAGGGCACTTCAAGTTGGGACGGACGTTCGTGTGAGCAGCAGCACAATCGCGCACGCATTCTCTATCTGGCTTGTGGTCATTGCAATGTGCACGAATAATATCTAGCTGCAATGGGCCCCAATCTTCGATCACGTTACATGGTTCTCCTTGGCAGGCTAGAAAACATCGGAACCGAGACACAGACAGCACTGCAGAACGGATGAAGATCACAGTGCAAAGTGTCGACTTTGTTTGTGCAGGACAGCATATCCGTTCCCCTTAGAGAAAGTATGGAAACCGTCACCCGCAATTCGCAACTCCAATCAGCTCTCCTTCGTTTAAATTGACCAGCGACGGTGGCTGTCAAGATACAGCCTGCGTCTCGCCCATCCGCCAGACACCCAGCCGTTCAAATTCTTGGTTGCCAGGGCTTCAAGAACGAAATTCCGGTTCCACGCGTATCGATTTATTTCGTCTTGAACGTATAACAGACATACATCTCTTGGGAAGATAACCATAACACGATACTCATCTTTCACTACAAAGCACTTCAAGTTCTCGCTCTCGATGCTTCACCGTGCCCACCCAAACACGGTACTGAAAGCCCGATTTCGCAATCAAGTTCTAATCGCAATATCCTCAGGAACAGCTCCGAAAATCTGAGCGCCTCCAGCGATTAAGATCTCCTTGATTCAAGACCTGACGTCCAGGCCCTCCACCGTGTTGACGTCGACCGCGTATCCCATCGTTATTAGCTCCTCCAGGTCATCATATTCATTTTCCATCGCCGTTCTTCCTGTTTACAGCCCCCACACGCTCACCGTGACTGCGTACATGTCATCTTCTATCGACGGCAGCTTGCAGTCCGGAGATGCCCAGTTGGGAGAGATGTATTGCGGGCTACAGCCGCCCTCCCACTCCTGCGGATGGCCGTCGAGGTAGACAGGCGTGTCGAAGTCACACAGACCGAGGGTATCGTCTTGCCCAGAGAAAGTTCGTCGGTTCGGTATCACCATGGGCGATCCCTTTCGCATGTAGACGAGGGACGAGAGATGCCACTTCATCTTTGACCCTCTCCCGCGCGGAAGACGAAGTTATGCGCTTGACATCCAAAAAAGATCCTAGCTCCATGATGATGGCGTTGACAGCGACAAAGTCTTGTGTGGGCCATAAGACGCAGGAGTAAGGGGTGATAGACAACTCCCCCGCGTCGATCATAAGTCTGGACTCTTCGTCGCGCCCACTTACATACTGCGTGTATGCGAAACCTCCATCGCATTTGTAGACATATCCTTGATTACCGAAACCGATCTGCACGAGCTTGTCTGGACTAAGCATACCATCACTCGCCGGCATGAACTCGGTGAGTTCGATTCTCGACGCTGGATCCTTGTACACTATCTTCTGGGAGTGATTCGCAATTAGCTCAGATCCTCGACTTGGCGTCTCACGCTGGTGCCGATCTTGTACACGCATATATGGGCCAAGATTCGACTGATCCATCGCATGCGTACAAGAGTGTCACGATAAAAGCACAGCACTATACACGCAAAAGCGATCGCCAATACGGCGTGAACACAGGTGCCTATATTGTGCGATGAGGGGGCCTTTGAAGGTGCCCGGCGTGGGTATGATTAGGGTCAAATTTTGGATTTCGTCTAGGAAAGGACATCGGCGAAGGAATCTGCGGACGTGAAGGCAGGACTATCTGTCCTGCTCTTGCCAGGTCGCCTGCGGCACAGCAGACTGGATTCTCTCGTGCTTGGTCGAAAGCTCACGGTCACATTCTGTTGTGAGCAGCAATATCAGTTGGACAGCGCGCCATTGATTACACTGTGGATTCCATCTCTTTGACCAAGCCCCGGAACCTACTTATGGCATATCTTGAGTGGGCTCTCTGATCTCGAAATCCCACAATCAAGGCAGACTGTGCTTGAACCTGTTCTATTATGCAAATCACATGTGTATCTTACTACTGAATGGAGGGACCGCCTACGGCTTCAAAAGAGCACGTATACGGATTAAGAACGATCCCACTCACATGAGTATCGTCAAAGTCATCTATGGGTATCAGCAAATCTGCTAGCTGAGTTGCACACCCAACATTTGCTGCCGTCGTTGAGCACCCCAGCCGGATTACTATGACTCTGCTGATTGCACCGCTGCCAGATTTTGCTTCATTTTCCTCTGGTCTGGTGTTTTCAGTGCTTCCATTGCCAGAAGCCTTGGATTTGCCCTGAGAGACTAGAACATGTTGTGCCAGCCCTCACTTAACCAATTTGATCAGCGAAAATATCCGTAATAAATCCGATGCTCGCCCGCCAGGTCATTCCTGGCGTCTTGAGCACGTCGACTGCTGAGCCGATGAGCTGCGTTGATGTTTCTATTAGCCCACATGTGCAGTCACGGCTAGCATCCCGCGATAGATACGCTGCTACCACCTTATAGCAATAGTTACTTGAAAGCCTGAACGACGATGAATAGAGCCTGCGTGTTCGCAGTCATCGACTGTGCGATTGTTGACCACGAAAGACTCATTAAATTAGTGCCCTTCAGCCGGGAAAATTGGTGAGCGAGCAATGGAAGGCGGTTTCCATCGATTTGGGTGACGGCGGGAAACCCAAACCCACCAGACTTGCACAATATGGAAGGCAGGGTGATAACTTTTGAACTGAATTTGAATGTACGTCCTCGCTTCACGATGAGCAAGATGCCACAGCTCTGAGAAGCCAAGTAGTAGCGTCAGGGGGAGTATGTTCCCGTCTAAGCCAGTGCCGTCCAAGAGGTGATCCTAAGAAGCCACGCGTCCACTGTCCAAAGCTACCATGACCTCGAGGAGCATTGCTAGGCTCCCACCCCGCGGTACATTATGACAGAAGATCTCAACAAAATGAGTTCCAGTTTTCAGAGCAACCTCAAGATTTCTAAACCAAACCACACAACCCAGTCCCTATTCCTGAGCCGCCGGATGCCACGCCCAAAACGCCGTAGAGGATATCTCTCACAACACGCCAGAAGGATTGGAAAGGTGAGAAGAAGGCCGCAGGAAGATATGCATAGTATCATACAATGACCCAGTACAGCCCTGTTGAAAGAGAGAAAGAATAACGCCTGTCGTCATCGACCATCAGTTTATCGTGAGGTCGCAACACTTCTATGCGTCAGCCTTCTTCTTCTTCTTCTTGGGCTTCTCTTCCCCGTCCGCGTCGGCCTTGCGCTTCTTCTTGGGCGACCCGTCGGAGTCGGCCTTCTCCTCGGCCTTCTTGAGCTTCTTGAGCTCCTTCTTGGAGAGGACCTTTGGCGTGCCGTCCTCGGCGAGGTCGACGTCGCCGCGCTCATACTTGCGCTTGAACTTGGACACCGAGATGCCAGCAGCTGCGGCGTACTTCTCGAAGTCTGCTTCGGACAGTGTCTTGGACTTGGCTGGGGTTTCTGCAAAAGGGTCAGCCGAGAATTTCAATGCGATGGGTTGAGCTTGGCGCCCATGTCTGCTCTCAACGTGCTCTTTGCGGGGCTTGCGAGGGGCAGGGTGGTGAATTTGGGGGGTGAGTATCGTACCGTCAGCACCGTTCTGGGCAGGGGCATCCGCCATATCCTCGTCTGACACTTCTTCGATAAGAGGCTTCTCCTTCTTCGACTTCTTATCCTTCTTGTCCTTTTTGTCCTTCTTCTCCTTGCCAGCATCGCTTCCGGCAATCTCAACTGATGCAAACTCAGCCTCAAGGCCATCAGCGTCGTGGTTGTACTTCTTGGCCTCCTTGACATCCCACTTGGATGGTTGAGCAGCGGCCTGCCCATTGGGACCCACAGAAATGCCCTTGGCAACCAGAGGCTTTCCTTCCAGCCTCCTCAGGTTGTTCTCGACCTTCGCACGAGCGGCGGCACCAAATGACGCTCGCTCATCCTCGTCCACCTCGTTGCCCTCCTCGTCGACCCACTCGGTGAGGGCATCCGAACGGATACCCAGAGCAGTCTTGGCAGCAAGTTGACGGGCGATCTTGCCCTTGTTCTTGCCTGTGGCTTGGCCGACCAGGGAAGAGTGGTAGATCAGACCATATTTGGGTGTGGCATGCTTCGTCTTCAGAGCACGGAACAGCGCCTTCTCGGCACCGAGGATCTGGATGGTGGAACCGGGGTTCTTTGCCAAGCTCATAAGAGACCCGGCGTGGGCAATGAGACGCGCGCCGACAAGAGTTCCAACAAGCTCTGTCAAATTAGGGGCAATAGCCTTCATTCTGGACTCGAGGTAGCTTGAGAGCTGTGCGCGAACCTCGGTATATCGGACGACGTGATCAGCCAGCATCGTGATGTTCAACAGGTCTTCCTCGCTGATCTCGGTGCCCATACTGACTTCCGCGGCAGCCTTGACGGCGGTCTCGATCTCCTCGGGGAGGATGTCGGAAAGGTCAGTGCTGGCTGTGCTCGTACGCATGCCAACTGCAAGGATGACTCGTGCGTAGGCGAGGTTGTCGTTCAGGATCTTTCCCAGCTCGGGGAAGTGCCAGCCGTACCATTCTTTGACCCTCATGGCGTATGTGTTGAGCTCCTTGTCGAGGTCGTCAAGCAGAGAAATGGCCTGAACAATCATGACATCGACCTTGTCAGGCGAGAAGCGCAACTTGTGCCGAGACAGCGAATGTGACAGACCAAGTGCGAGACTCTTCAGGTTTTCAGACTCGAGACCGGGGACGAGGTCGGTAAGATGTGCGCGGATGTTACGGTAGAGATCGTGGGTGGAGGAGTCGGCGACGGGGGTGATGTTGAATTGAGGAAGCTTGTTGATTGCGGTACCCAGCTTGGCATCTGCCACGACGAGCGAGGCCTTCTTCTCGTCCTTGATGGACTCGAGCAGCTTGGTCAGCAGGGGCGTGACCTTGCCCTCGACCAGGCCAGCCACTTCTTCCAGACCGGTGGCGGCATTGTCCCATTTTACGATCTCCTTGAGCTTAAGCCTACAGATTTGTTAGGCGGTCCGTTCGCCGTGGGGCAAGACGGAAAGAATTGCACGTACTCATTGTTGATCTGTTCGGCGGTTTGAAGACGGGCATCAAGCTCACTGTCGTCTAGCAGCTTCTTGTCCTTGGCCTTGAACAAGGCGTAGCTATTGAAATGCAAGTCAGCAATCAATGGTTCCAATTGCATGCGCTCGCTCGAGAAATTGGTGCAACTCACCCTACGCTCGTCTCAGAGAGAACGAAAAGAGGCATGTTGAACAAATTGGATAGATGCCCTTGCGCTTTCCTAGAATATTGTCCTCCAAGGGGGTTAGTAAGGCGCGCAAAGGCGGGTTGCGTGGTTGTTGTGGAGGAAAGGGTCGTGATGCCGAGCAAGGAAAAAAAAGTTGTCGGCCGAATTTTTTTGCTGAAGCTCACTCAAGTGCTCTGGCTCTTCATGTGGGGTCGGCCAGTGCAGACGAGCATTCAACGCTAAGCCCGATATAGAGTGCTAAAGGTACGTACTTTTTCTGGCGCTTGCTCTCCAATCAGCTGCACCTTGGCGGCTCCTTAGCAGTTCCCAAGCAAGGTGCGCATCAGCCATCAGCAGCTGCCCATCCATCTCCCGAACTGAAGTCGTCGTCACTGATCCGTGATTCTTGAGAGGCCTCAGCAACGCCAGCTCTGCGCAACCGATTTCAGCTGTCTCCATCACCGATAGAGTCCGGCAGCTTCATCATGGAGGGTCTGTTCTTCAACGTCAACAATGGGTCAGCTGTCCCCATCATTTCGAACCATGACGACCGCCCTGCTAACGGCCAGACTGCAGCTACATCGAGGGCATTGTCCGAGGCTATCGGAATGGGCTACTCACCAACTCAAACTACAGCAACATGACACAGTGCGAGAGCATAGATGGTTGGTCGTCCTCTTCCGCATCTAATAGCGAGTGCACCCACTCACGGCCTTTTCCCCAGACCTGAAGCTGCAGCTCGGCCCAGCATACGGCGACTTCCTTGCCTCCTTGCCTCCAAACCCGTCCACCTCGAGCCTTGCCGCAAAGACGACCGACAAGCTTGTCTCCGAGTTCAAGTATGTTCGGGCGAACGCAACGGGGTCGCTCGCCCAGTTCATGGACTACTTGACCTACGGATACATGATCGACAACGTCGCGCTGTTGATCACAGGAACACTGCACGAGAGGGACACGAGGGAGCTCCTGGACCGGTGCCACCCGCTGGGCTGGTTCGAGACCATGCCGGTGCTCTGTGTCGCCACCAACATCGAGGAGCTCTACAACAGCGTGCTGATCGAGACCCCGCTGGCGCCGTTCTTCAAGGGAAGCTTGAGCCACCAGGACCTGGACGAGCTGAATATTGAGATTGTGCGGAATACCCTGTACAAGAACTATCTCGAGGAGTTCCACAACTTCGTCAACACACACCCCGAGATGGCCGGCACGCCCACGGCCGAGGTCATGTCGGAGATTCTCGAGTTCGAGGCGGACAGGAGAGCCATCAACATCACGCTCAACTCGTTCGGCACCGAGCTGACAAAGGCAGACCGTAAGAAGCTCTACCCCAACTTCGGCCGGCTGTACCCCGAGGGCACATTGATGTTGTCTCGCGCCGACGACTTCGAGGGCGTGAGGCTGGCTGTCGATGGCGTGCACGATTACAAGACCTTCTTCGATGCCGCCGGCCTGGGTGGCGGTCCGGCGGGCCCCGGTAACATGGGTGGAGGCTCGGCGTCTGACGGCCGGAGTCTGGAGGATATGTTCTATCAGAAGGAGATGGAGATATCCAAGGAGGCTTTCACAAGGCAATTCAGCTTCGGTATAGTCTACGCATGGCTGAAGCTGAGGGAACAGGTGAGCTGCCTCCTCCGTAGTCACGTTTCAGTCTCTCTGAGATACTAATCCTTTCACAGGAAATCCGGAACATCACATGGATTGCCGAGTGCATAGCACAGAACCAGAAGGAGCGCATCGGCAACTACATCAGCGTGTTCTAAACAGAATGGAGACAGCATTGGTTCCCACCTCGTGTAGAGTATGAAAGATTTGAGGTCTGTTGCGATTGATTTGATTAAATAGGCTGGCATACCATGGAAGGCGCAACGAGGTTAAAGCAGGGTCGGGTTTGCACCAGATTCTGGTCTCTCACGGCTGTATTGTACAGAATTTACATTTTTTTTATGTTCTTCCACTGCACTATTGCTCTAGGCTGACGTTACCTAACCTCGATCTGCTTCTTGTAAGTCGCAGGTGACAAGCCCAGCGTCTCGATCATGTGCTCCCACCGGCCGCTTCCCCTCTCACTCCTCTCCATGTACTTGAGCAGCTTCTGCCTCCTGTGGAGCAGCAGCCGCAGGTTCTTCTTGTTGTGCTTGTCCTTGTTACCCTTCTTACCCGCATACATTGCGGCCAGCACCCTGATCTTCGCAGTCAGGATGGCGATCTGCACCTCCGAGGACCCCGTGTCCGGTCCGCCGCGGACCTTCTCGACGCGCTCCCCCTGGCCAGCGACCAGTGGCTTCTGGCGCAGCTTCGTGTCCGTCTCATGCCGCCCGAACGTCTCGACGATGCGCCGGATGTTGGCGTGCCGCCTGTCCTTGCTGCTGGCGTTTTCGAGCGTGGTGATCCTCTTCAGGGCCTCTACCGCGCGCCGGTGGCTCTCCTCGTGATCCTGCTTCGCCTCCTTGTCGACGAACTCGTTGTAGTACACCGACTTGATGTCGCCCTGGGAGGGCGCGGTAAGCTTGTAGGACTCGGCGATGGCCTCGTCTAGCTCCTGCTTCGTAAGCTGGTAGTTGAGGATGTGATCCGACGTCGGCAGGGCGTGCGGCTCTTCCAACTGGTTGCCGTCTTCATCCCGCCTGACCTGGGAATGGGGCGACTGGCCGGCACTGTCGAAGGACTCCAGGAAGGGCGTCACGAGGCCGTTCACTGGGTCGCCCCATGCCTGGTCGCGCTCGACTTTGAGGACATCCTGCCGCCGAAGGTTGCGGTTCTTTCGCTGTTGGGCTTGTTGCCACCGGTAAGGGTCGAGCTTCTCCCTTCGAAGGGCATCTCTTTCTTTTTGGGTGAGAGTGGGCCTCTCCTGGGCGAGGGTGGCCTTCTGGACGAGGGGTTGGAAGGAGGGAGTCACTTGTCGGGATGCTGTCGCCGGCCGGAGACATACTGCGACTGGTGTCAGTAAAGGGTGTTCTACAATCAGGCAATTCGTATAAGAGGTCGTGGCAGGAGGTCCCGACATCTCATGAGATGTGCCAGAGCATGCGACATGGCTCAGCAGGATCAGGCTTAGGTTCCAACGAGATAGTCACCTGTTGGAACCTCTTGCCGGGGAACCACCTTGGGCATGACAGAACATCCAATGCAACTTGGCGTCTCTGAAGTTGATTAAAAGGAGAATGGGATCGCATACATGTCAGGCTCTGAAGCCCCGAAGGACCTGGTATTCTGGGCGGCATGGTGGGCTGGCCGCGATCATCAACAGCTTTGTGACCGCAGTGCTCGTCTCATGGCCGCCGTCAAAATTTCCGGGGACGCGGCTGCTGCTCTTGACGTCCTAGCATTGCCGCAGCTCGCCTGCTTTGCTCGCTTGTCTACTTTTGGTCTAGCGCCAATCTGCACCAGCCACCACCGCCACAGTAGGTACGTACCTCTAGCCCGAACTTTTTTTTGCACCCTAGCGGAGCAGGCGCGGTCCACACTTTTTCCCGGGCAAAATCGACCTTCTCTGTGCGCACCTGCCAAAACACCTTCCGCAGAGCCCCAAGCAGCCTCAACCTCGCGAAGTTCAACCTCAACAACCTCAAGCACCACTGCATTGCCGAACTTCGCGACGACAACCTCTCCGTCTCACCGACCGCAATCATGGCGCCCGCTAACCTGCCCAGCGTTTTCAACGCCACCAGCCAGGACATTGAGCTGCTCCTGGCCGCCCAGGCCCACCTCGGCTCCAAGAACATGCAGGTTCACATGAACTCGTACCTGTGGAAGACCCGGTATGCTCGCACTTGACATGGCGTTCGCGCAAGCTCCTGCCACGTCTTCAATTGCTAACGGTGCTTCGGCAGTGCTGATGGTGTCAACGTCATCAACGTCGGCAAGACCTGGTAAGTTCGACCCGACGACGATGGGTCGCGGCTTCACGCCACGGTCGATCTCGAAAGGAACAAACAAGGAAAAAATTGGCAGAATTGGCGGGTGTCTAACGAAACGGCTGCAAACAGGGAGAAGATCGTCCTGGCTGCCCGTATCATCGCCGCCGTCGACAACCCCTCGGACGTCTGTGTCATCTCTGCCCGTCCCTACGGTCAGCGTGCCGTCCTCAAGTTCGCCGCCCACACCGGCGCCCAGGCCATTGCCGGGCGTTTCACCCCCGGTTCCTTCACCAACTACATCACCCGTTCGTTCAAGGAGCCCCGTCTGATCGTCGTCACCGACCCTCGCACCGACGCCCAGGCCATCAAGGAGGCTTCCTACGTCAACATCCCCGTCATCGCCCTCTGCGACACCGACTCCCCCACCGAGTTCGTCGACGTTGCCATTCCCACCAACAACAAGGGTCGTCACGCCATCGGCTGCGTCTGGTGGATGCTCGCCCGTGAGGTCCTGCGCCTGCGCGGCACCATCTACAACCGCGAGACCCCCTGGGACGTCATGGTCGATCTCTACTTCTGTATGTGTTTTCCGTCGGCTGCATTGGCCCCAGGAATCAAGACTAACATTTCACAGACCGCGACCCTGAGGCCGAGGCTGAGGAGAAGGTCGAGGAGGAGAAGCTCGCCACCGCCGACGAGGTTGGCCCCGCCGCCATCGAGGCCGGCACTTTCGCCGCCGGTGCTGACTGGGAGGCTCCTCCCGCCGGTGCCACTGGCGGCGAGTGGAGCGCTGACCCCGCTGCCACCAGCTGGGACGCTGCTGCTCCCGCCGCTGGTGCCGCCACCGAGTGGGGTGCTGAGCCTGCTAAGGAGGCTAGCCAATGGTAGGAATCTGGCCCGGCCGAGCAGGGATCGCACAACAACGAGTGGTAGACTGGCGCGAGTACTTTCTGGCATGATTGGCATCATTCGACCATTACTGAGCCGGACGACATCCAGGGCTAGGGTCGACCTGTTCTTGCACCGTTAAGGGAAAGAAGCCTGATTCGGACATCTGAGCCTGGAGAAGGAGAAAGCCCGGTGTGCTCAGGTCTAAGAAGTGGACTTAATCGTTATTTCGCTCTTGCTCTTGGATCCAGTCCTGGTGCAGACACGAAGCCAAGATGGAACTAGACAAAAAAAAAAGATAGGAAAAGGCACGGAAGCCAATGCGATACCTCGAAAACCGTAATCTCCAGGGTTCTTGTTTCCAGTTCTTGACATGTGTAGCTCGGACGCCACTGCATAGGCACAACGTACCCAAGTGGTCTATGTTCTATCAACTGTCAGATCTGATTCTTGCCTGCCCACAGGTCCGCCCCTTTTAAAGCCTTCAGAAGCCCTGCCCATGAACGCGATACAGACAAAGTCTGAGACAAATGTAAGATGATTTTCGACGATCGCACACAGATATTTGGCTCTTGTCTCGAGACCCTCCAACTAATCATTGATCGCTTGCGAGACGTGAACCGTGATGCTCACTCGTTGCAAAGCAAGGAACTGCCATCTCAAGGCTGTGCACATGGGCCTCGCACGGTACAACCATTTGCTCCTGATGCCTGTGTCTGCAATCGAGTCTTTCGTATCATCCAGCCGCGGCCGAGTCCGACGTCTCGGTAACTCCCAGACCCATAATCAAGTGCTCATCGGTTCGCATCTATGCCATGTGAAATATTCCCTCGTTTGGTTTGATTTTATAAAAGATGTTCCACTTTACAAAGAGTCCATCTTTCTGTCACCAGCGTCTATCAGTCGAGTCCTTACTGGCGTAGCTAAAACATTTTGTCGATCATCACTGGATATATCAGAGTGTGTTAGTAAAAGATGTGTGAAGAATTTGGGAAACGTCTACAGCATATTGATGAGATATTGCGGCTTAGTATTAAATTTATGGTTTCTGTTTTGCATTATGTAAATTATGGGCACATGCTTTTCAATACCCAATGATAGGTTTCAGCCAGGTTGCTTCTGTGCAAGAGCTGGTCTTCTCCGCTTTTTTCTGATACCCCAATGTGTATATCTTTTCCATGATCCAACCAGACGTGTGATCGAGATCTGGCACCGGCCGACCCATCTGCACGAAATATCCAAATCGGCAGGTATGTGCAGAATAAGAATATTGCAGGCAGCCAGGGTTAGATGCGCAGGCCGAGCTGCACTCCGCAGTGGACGAGTGTGCTGGTGAGTCTTCCGGCTGGATGACATCGGCGAAGTTATCCCACGAAGCCCGCTTAGAATCTTGGTGCAGATTAGACATGATGTGGTCGAGAAGCGTGGAGTGGGTGAAAGCATGCTGTAGTTTATTGTCAGTCATAAATACGAAGAGTGGATCCCGATGCAACGGACCTGATCATATGGTCTCGTTCGCTCCCACCTCCACAGAGACTCCATCTGCTCCGGTGACACCCTGTGGAGAGCGAGCAGAGGGATACACCACCTCTCACGGTTCACTTTGAGCCCATTGAGCTCATCGCCGGCAAACGTGGGGTACAGCGCTTGCAGTCGCTCGCCAGTCTTGTTCATGATCGCGTAGCCAAGTGCGGCGTCACCGCAGCAGTCATTCTCGGCGTAGGACTCGTAACTCACGCTCAGTTGAGTCGAATCCCCCATCAAGGTCTTCATGAGACCGCGCGAGAGTACGAAGCCGGCACCTCCATAGGCGAAAAAGGTCCCGTCCCGGCCAGCTGCGGGCGATCCCATGTAATGTGGCTTGGACGGGTCTAGTTGGTGAAGCAGGCGGAATAGAGTGTCTAGGCATGATTCAGAGTTAGTAGATGCCCAAGTATGAAAGAACAATTTTGTCACGTCACGACAGAAATTTAGAAGGACCGTAGTGGTGTTTCCATCCACCTAACAACAAGCCTCAAAATGCAGGGGGACAATAGCCGAAAGACATACCCCAGAAGTAGTAAACATCAGCCTCGATGAATACATACCAATCAGCATGAGGGCGCATTTGGTATGCTTTGTCGACCATGGGGAGAAATTTGAACCGATCGAGTTTCCAGCCTTCGGCAGAGTACCCCACGGGCTTTCCTTCAGCATGTGCTTGCTTCTGTGCCGAGTAGGCCGCAAAATCGGCATTGTTGTTGTACGATGGGGGCAGGTCCGCGAGGATGTCGATGAACTGGTGACCCCCGACCATCTCCTCCAAATCAGAGAAAATCAACATGTTGCTTATACAAGAGCTGACAGTGTCGAGGTGGGCCTTGGTCTTGGCCAATTCGCCAGTGCCGGTCTTCATGATGACCTGGACTTTATCTAAGAGATGAGTGGGAAAGTTTTCACATAGGTCGAGGGGTTCCCCCTTGCGAGTAGTTTTCAGAGGAGGGAAAAAGGACGGCGTTTTCCATGAATAATAGTGTGATTCGTCTTCAGTGTAATAAGGCGATTCTTCAAATGATGGAAGTAGATTCAAATAAACTGCGCCGTTGAAGTTGGCTAACGCCAAGAGACAGACCGTAAAGCAGACAAAAGTGGCATAAACCTGGGGTCGTCGAAGCAGGCGTAATGACGAATGGAGCGACATCTTGGGCCACACTTCATTGGCAAGGAAAAAGAGGGCAGTGTGAAGTATGGTCTCTGATCCTCCTAGTGAGAGAGCGCAGGATCCTAGGAGAATGAGTCTAGCGAACGTCGCGGAATGAAAAGGAGGTTTGCTTTTGGAACTCTGGTGATTTGTGCATCTTAACCAGCACCCACTTCAAGTTATCTGGCCGAGTCAGCAGCCTCCATCTCTTAACGCCAAGAAGTGTTGTTGGTGAAAAGATCAAAAGTGTACTCTATGGGGCCGGCTCCCATGAGAAGGTGGATCGGGGGGCGGATACATACGCGGATATCCACAATTGACAAATAAGCGCTCACATCTCTTTTGTATCCTGGAGCCGGTGGGGTTGCGGTTCTCTAGCGAAATACTGTCTCCTGCTGTGCCGCTATCAGATAAAAGCAATGCAGTCACATTGGCATGCCACAGCCCCTGGAGCCGTTCACGGTTCTCGACCATACGCAAGGTCAGGCTCCACCTCCCTATAGCCATTCCCGTTCTCTGCAATCAACATATGCAGTTGCTCGTCCCCCGTATTAGGTGCTTCAACGACCCTCAATTTCACCTGGCTTTTCCATGTGTCCTTGGCTTGAATTCCAGCACAAGTATTACCCAAAATTGTCGGCGGCGGAGGCGAGTTCTTTGCCAGGAGCATCAATTCAGCAACGTCCTCCCAACCATCAGTTGGAGGTCTTGTTGACATGACCCACACTATGTGAGTAACTGCCATGAAAACGTATACGAACAGAAGAGTGAGTGCTAGTATATTGGCAGTGTCATCGGCCTTGTACGAGAGCCCAGATATGGTCATGTACCATCTCATATGGGTCTGGTTCGCAGGAGTCACACCATATGGTTGTGGATAAGCGTATAAAGGCTCCTGAGGATCCCCAGAAAAGAAGGCTGGGTAATCTTCGGGTTCAATCCTACAGGCGAGGATTGTTGGATTGCGATCTTGATAGTGCATGCCGATGCGGGAGATCCCATCAGTCACCAGGGTCGCTATGACGTTCGCTGCGGTGTCGTAGACTAGTTCTGTCCCGTCCGAACTGTGGGGAATATCATGAGTTCCATTGATGAGGCCTATAGCTGTGAGTATTGACGTCAATGTTGTCCGATTTTCGCCGTTCTTCTCGATGACGGGAGTCAGAGTATCAAGCCATTCGGGGTCTAGTGAGATTGATTGCCACGTCCCGTCGTCTTTCGGAAGAAAGCCAACCGCGTAGTCGTAGATCTGCCCGGGCTTCTTCTCAGGAGGCTGACGAAGATGTTCTTTGTCCAGTACCGGTCTCAACACACCGTCGCCGACACTGTGTCCTGGAGCCCAGCGCGCGTCAATCGTGCACGTCATTGTCGATTTGCCAATATCGTCGATGCCTTGTGGAATTTGGATCATTAAAAGAGCGCTCGCGAAAGCTCTGGCTACATCGCCATCAACTGTGTGGACTTCAGTCTCAGGCACTGAAAACCATTGAACATCGGTGCCATTGGCACCAGGCCTCGGAGATAGATCTTCCTGTGCCAAGACGAATAGATCACCCTCCCAGGTTTCAAATGGCTTGAGCAATGGAAACTATTGTCGTGGGTTAATCTCTCTCGTGTTTAAATGACATTCGGGCAGATGGAGAATGCCTACACTCAAGCTTGAGTTTTGACGTTGACTCTGATGATGGCAAATAGTTCGAACGACCGGCAGATAGGTGGGTTGATGTGTTTTCATCCCAGATCCATGTTTGAAATTCGCAGCTGGCGATGGGTGCTTGACAACTTTGACGGCATTCCGCCAGGCAATGTGTAAACTTCCACTCCAGACATTGATGGCCGGTTGTGTTCCAGTCGCCCAACTCTCCGGTGACACGTCTTTTGCACGGATATACTGGAAAATCTCCCTCGGTTGCTGCCATTCGTAAAGAGGGATTGGGTTAATCGGGGCGAAATCCAAGTCAGATCCCCATTGCGTGTAAACTGCGAGAAGCGTTGAATAGCCAGCCCAAGGGCAACCTAGGTGCGTCGATGGTGGCATTTCCACAGTTTCAGTCGAGGGCAAGTTGCAGAGCGATCCACCGCCAGAGTCATTTTCCAATGTGATGATCCGAGGGAAGATTGTGGAGATGTTGCCAACTATGCTGTAGCTCGCTGCGCCGGCCGGCCAGTCATACCGTAACTGTGGCATGATAAGGACAGCAGTGGAAGGTCCGACGAGTGTGGCAATTATACCCGACGCGAGGAGCCAAAGGAGGACGAACCACCTACGACGCCGTGGCAGCGTCCAAAACCCGCACCAAAATCTGCTTGAGAAGTAGTAACGGATTTCTGGAAAGCGCTTGTCCATTGTGATCATGACTAGAGGCAGCCCGTCTTGACTCTGAACCAGGATGCCCCGAAGAATGTCCCTCACCGATACCGTGAGGGAAGCGATCACGAATAGTTCCTGCAAGTCTATGTCAGTGCTTAGATACGAGACCAAACAACCTGGAGAGCCTTGCAAGCAGTTTTGCTGCGACTTGGAGACCGAATTCGTCCAAATGTTGTACAAAGGGCCTCGGATCGCCCAAATATCTGTCGCCAAAATAGTACCCATGGAAATTAATGGCAGCAACAGCCACGACGGCAAAGATTGGGATCACATGTTCCTGAAAGGGCAGGGCGCAGAGTCAATACACGCGTGGACTTATGACTTCAGGATGACGGGGGTGAGTAAGGAGCACAAACCCAGCAGTGAAGCAATACTGAGGAAAAGCTGGTTCTCCAGACGATTTTCGGCTCCTCATCGACATTTCCTTTCCGGAAAGGCAAATTCATGATAGCGCGGTTGGCAAGTGACTGAGCTCTGGAGACTGTGCCAAAAGCTGACGAGTTATGGTACGTACGGATCAGACGCAATTCCATGAATCTGGGCCTTGGAAGCAGCGCAGCTTGAGGTGCCTTTATAATCGCCGGCGTATTGGCTCCCTATCTTGTCAGACTATAACGTCAACGCCATCGGCGGTCAGCTGAAGATCCCATCGGGCTTCCGTATACCAGCTATTGATTAGCTACAGCCACTGCAGACTTGTTCCATAAATATGTTTGGGGGGGCTGATGGACCTATCGATATTGTGTCACCGGTCTTCACAATCAGCCTCAGCAAGCCTCGGCCACCCAACTCTATCCGTGAGGCAGTCTTTCAGGGATTGATCTTTTCATTCCGCAACTATTTAAAGAACAAAAAATGATACTGGACGATCTCACAGTTCATCTGTTATGTGATACCATACAAACATTCCATGTCTCCACTGTCGAAGTCACTCAAAGCCAGTACAACATTGCCTCAGCGTTGACTCAAGCTTGTCAATATGGAAGAGTAGCTGAAAAATCATCACGTACCTACTCTTGTCGATGACTTTTTCGAGGATCCGGTGGCGCTCACGGACTGCGAAACCTGGGAAGGAGTGGTATTGTATATCTAAGGCACCCCGATGGCGCGTCAGAAACCAGGGGTGCTAGTGTATGGTTCATGTTGGCTGCGCCTGTGACTTATAAAGTAATTGAGTTGCAGCTGAGCACTCAAAGGCCACAATTTTGCAGAGAACTCGAAACCAAATCAAATCAGCCGCGCGCCCTCCCGCAGTCTCGTGTTTAAATTTGTGCTAACATTCAGCCTCAAATTGTGATACTTATCATGATCCTGCCTTTTAAACCCTTGCACAGAGATACACCCTGATTTATGCTTGTGTTATTTGGCGGATTCTGCTTGGCGTTTCCTTCAGCTGTACTTCCTCCCGACTGCAAATCTTCGGACATTCTGTACCTCCCCAAACAGTACCAGTGGTCAGCTCTTGGGAGTTTCATTGGAAGGTGGAGTGCCACTACAGCTTACTGTTTCAGCCGCCATTCGATTCAGGTCTGGGCATCTACTCACTGGTCTCGAGCCACGGCCGACGGATCACAGACGAACATTTGCAGGAGCTGTCTAATTGAGCGGTGTAGTAAGGTTTAGTCCTACCGAGGAGCAAAGTGAGGCAATGATAAAACACAAAGTCGATGGATAGATCAACATAAGGAGTACCATTTTGCCTCTACCAAAACTAATCTTTCAAGCCCAGAGTCTTTATCTCCATTTACACACCCTTTTCATCTAGTTGTACCACATAACGTTGGCAGGCCCGTTCTCCAGATCCAAGTGAGCAACCGCAGCAGCGCTCGACGCATCATCCGCCATCTTCCAGACCTCGAGGAAGTTGGACCCGCTGTCGGGAATGACAAAGTACTCCTCGCTGAATTCGGAGGGGCCGACCGAGTTCGACGAGCCACCGCTGTTGGTGGTGGGCAGGAGGAATAGCTGCTCCGTGATGGCGCCCGTGTCGGCATCCAGCGAAAAGGCGGAGACGTAGCCCGGGATGTCAGTCGTCCGCGACCTGGTGGCGGCGTAGAGGTACTTGGGCGAGGTGGAGTTCTGGCTCGAGACGATGGCCTCGTCGGCCCAATAGGAGGATGAGTTGGTGAATCCTGTCCGGCGAGTTAATCAATCATGCGAGAGTAAACAAGGGGGCCTTGGAAGGCAGTGAGAGGTATCTTACCATCTGGCAGCAGCGAATAAGTGGTGTTTGTGAAAGTCAACATGCCGGTGCTGTTGTCACGGCTGTACACGGCAATGGAGCTAGCCGCCTCGTAGACGACATAGACCCATTTCCCGTTGGGGTGGACAGCCAGATGCCTGGGGTCACTGCCGTCGTCGGCATCGAGGTGCTGGATCTCCTCGACCGTGCCGGCCGTCTCGTCCACGGAGTGGACCCACACGCCGTTGCCCATGTCATCGGCCGAGTAGAAGAAGTCGCCGTCCGGGCTCACGCCGCTGCCGTGGACGCCAGCTCCGGAGTCGTACGTAGCATTGGCGAGTATGCTCTGCAGGGCGCCGCTCTCGTCGACAGAGATGGCCAGGCTGGAGCAGCCGGTGCTGTACGGGGTGCCGAAGACGGTGTACGGCGACACGCTCGACGCCGTGACGTAGTTGGCGTTGGAGCAGTCCGAGGACAGCGAGACGTTGTTCACGTAAGTGAGACTCAGGTCATCCCCAACGGTGTACCCCTGGAAGTAGCCAGTCGTAGCAACGTATAGGTTCTGCTTTCGCGACTATAACTCGGACATTAGCATTCAACATTCTTTGGTCCTCAGGTTAGAGGACGGCTGAACACACATCGAGGTGAATCCATTTCTGGCCGCTCGTGTTCGGAGCAGTGATGTTCTCGACGAGGGTCAAGGCGTTGGTCGAGTCGTCGAACTCGAGTCGCACCAAAGTGGTGCCAGCGAAGAAACCAGCGTAAAGGGTGTGCGTATCAGCGAGAGCACGCGCAGCAAAAGCTGCCAGAGTGGCTGTGGAAGTACCACGCATGATAGCTATGCAGAGGCTGTGATAAAAGAGTGTTCTATAGTACAATGTAGAGATCGGACCCAATTGGATGTGTGAAGCGCTGTGTAAGAGAGGGTAAGCCGACCGACTGGAAACGACCGCTTCGTTTCATTAAATGTTTCTTTCATTGCTGTAAATCAGCATTCTTCTTGATGAACCTTGCGTGACTTGTCCCCTGTTGCCCTCGATATGACATGCAAGTGCTTGTCGTCGCTTGTTTGCTGACGAATTAATTGCGTCCATGTTTGCGGCTCGAGTAAGGAGTTGTTCCCCCACATCGCGATTGAACAGAAGACCCAACTCCTGCGCACGACTAGCCTGGTGCCATGTGTATGGGTCTCTTCAGGCAAAGATCACTGGCATCGGTGGCGCAGCCAATAAGAAGCCTTCATATTTTCCTTACTTTATGGACCCTCCCGGGCTTTTTTTGCCGTTCCTGGGTTTGAGGCAAAGGCCCCTCCCGCTTGCCGATCGGAATATCTGGGGCGGTTGACTAGGTGTTTGGCCGGTAGTGTTACGAAATGGACGCGCGTCACTGGTCGTTTATTTCGACGCTCCGCCCCTTCAAATCAATCCGGGGAATCAAGTTCAACAACGCGTTATTGCCGCAATAATTTATTCTACTGGAGAAGCTGATGTATGCACTCACTCTACAATTGGACTACGTCCGTGATCTGTTTGCAATCTATCTGGGTATGCAGAGGATGAGGAGAAATAGGCCGCCCGGAACGTAGATTCTCATCTCCCTGGCTCAAGTACAGCGTTGGTGATATGAGCAGGCGCCATTGTTGGATCATTTGGGCCGTCGAGAATGCCTGAGATAATATCGCCCAGAAAGAGAACAAGCAGTGAGTGCATCCGAAAAAGACAGTGCCCCTTCTGTTCAGCAAGTTTTGAACTGAGAGAATTGAATGAATACAGTCAATGTTTTGGGCCTCCCTAACCCCAGTACCCCAAATAGAACATTCCTTATTACCAGGGTAGTCTCAATGCCAACGAGCACTGCCCCAGTCACCGGTGGAACATGTTCGGCGTGGACCAGACCAATGCCCTGGACTGACTTCGTCAGCGAGTTTATCAAAGACAAGCTTTAGCCAAGGCGACGCGTGGCTGTGAAACGAACATCCCAGCCCACCTCGATCCACACTAGCAATGTGACGAACACCTCTTGCTCCGCCTACGTCCGTCCAGTCGTGACTTCGCTTCCCCAAAGAAAGACTTCATACGCTCTGCGTCGTCACTTCTACCACTGACCAGGCCCTTTTCTCTTTTCCCCTTCCTTTCCTTTTCTTTCTAAGCTCAGACAGTTCTTCTTCTTCATGCAATAACTTCCTGCTTAGGAGTCGAAGACGGAGTCAGGAGTGATGAATCCTCGGGCATGGACCAGATAGCTCTGCGCGTCTGGCAAGCGGAGTGGGAGAGCATTATGCCACGACCTGGATCACAAGGTTGAGTGGTCTCGCAACCGGCCATATTCCGGATAGCTCTTGACGTCCAACGATTCAGCAGGCCCGGTGATTGCTGAGAAGGAAACAGCCAACAGTCCAGGAAATGGGTCATGCTGTGCTAACCAGGAGCAATGACAAGTAACGCAGCCTGGGAGGTGAGTGTGCTTGTGACATGATAGAAGAGGCCGGTGGGCACGACTTGAATTCTGCTATCTAGAGTGTGGGTTGTAATTACGTGCTACACAAGGTAGCAATGCAAATTCGACAGACTTACCTGCAGATTGCAGGATCAAGACATTACGAATATACTTATTAGGCGAGGGACATTGCGGATTTTAGCTTGTGTTGCCTGATTAGTCTCCAACAGCCTTCACGTATCCTTCCCGTCCTCAATTGTGTCTAAATCCTGCCGCTAAACTTGGTGGTGTCTGAATAACTGCAACAGGTTTGAAGGGTCATCTGAGTGCTTGCGGACTGGACTTGCGGGGCTGAAGTTGGTGTTATACATGATGACTCCCTCGCACGGGGTTGTACATAGTTTACCTAGGATTATATATCACCCCGGCTCTTCTGCTCTATCGTTCCGAACTCCTCCAGAACAAGACTTCAATCCGCTCTCATATCTCAATCATCAAAGCCCTCAAAGGTGTCTCCCTTTTTGCTGCCGCCCGCCGCAGCAGTATCCCGCCTGACCTGCTCCCGGACCTTGACAAGCATCTCCTCCAGAGCCCTCTGCTCCTCCTTCTCCTTGTCCGTAAGCCCGGACAGCCGCGCGGCCTCCCTCTTCTTCTCCTTCTTCTCGCGCCGCTGCGTCCTCGTCTCCTCCTTGACGACCTTGCCGCTCCACGGCTCGTTCTTGCGCCTCTGCGCGACGCGCCGCTCCGCCGCCGCCGCAGCCTCCCCGCTGTCGACGGCCGCCCGGCGCCCCGCCAGCTCGGCCTGGCGCTTCTTCTCCTTGGCCGCGTCCTTGTACGCGATGGCGGCAACGTCGATGCCCAGCCCGAGCCCGCGGTCGAGGCCCTCGACCTTCCGCAGCTCCGCCATACGCGGCAGCGCCACGAGCCCGTACTGCCGCGCCAGGTCCGCCCAGTCCAGGTCCGCCACCCGGAAGATGGACGCCGCCCGGTGCTCGCCGTAGCTGCGCACGAAGCTGGGGAACGCCCGGTACGAGAGGTCGAGCACCTCGCGGTCCGCCAGCGCCATGGCCCGGATGCGCGCCGATGCCGCCTCGGCCTCCTCGTCCGTCACCGTGATCTTCGGGTGCGCCAGCGGCTGGGCCGGAGTCTTGCGAATCTCCAGGAATGGCACGAAGTCTTCCTCCCTCCCCGGTTGGAGCATGACGACGGCGAGGCCCCGCCTGCCTGCGCGCCCTGCGCGGCCCGCGCGGTGGATGTAAGTCTTGGGGTCTTGGGGCGGGTCCTGGACGACCAAGTCGACCTGAGGGATGTCGAGGCCGCGCGCCGCGACGTCTGTGCAGAGGAGGACGGTTGGCGATGATGAGGTGAGAAACTGGTTGAAGTTTTTCTCCCGGGTCGAGGGGTCAAGCTTCCCGTGGAGGCGGAGGAGTTTGAAGCCTGGGGGCATTATTGCCGGCAAGACCTTGAAGAAATACTTGACTGAGTCGCATGTATTCAGAAAAAGGATTGTTTTTTGAGGGCGGGGATCGAGCTTCTCTAGCAGTTGTCCGAGAGCGAGGAATTTGTGGGATGCTTTGACGACAAGATAGGTCATCTGTAAGGAGGCGGGCGTTTTTCTCTCCTCTATTATACCACCATCCCTCAAATTCTTCACCGTGACAACGATTCTTTGAGGATTCCGTAGGCCGGCCCTGATCAGCTCCGAGACAGCCTCACTCATCGATGCGCTAAACAGCCCTGTTCGTCTCTGTTTGGGCAGGTATCCGAGGATCGTATTCAGCTGTTCCTTGAATCCGAGATCTAAGAGCCGGTCCGCCTCGTCCAGGACCAATACCTCCAAGTTCGATGTCTTGACAAGTGGAGAGGATAGCAGCTCGGCGAGCCGGCCGGGTGTCGCGATGAGGAGGTTGGGTGATTTCCGAACGAAGTAGGAGAGGTCGGCACGCGGCTTTGTGGTGCCAGCCACGAGCAACTGTGGGATGACCAAAGGTTCTGTGCCCGCCGGTCTCTTGCTGTCGTCGTCTTTGAGCATAGGAAGGAGGTCGGCGGAGGGCTGGTGGAAGGGCAGGATCTGGTTGGTGAGGACGTCGTATATCTGGCTGGCCAACTCTCTTGTTGGGCTGACGATGACTCCGGTGACATTATGTAGCTTCCGGGACTCGTCTGAGCGCAGGATCTTGTCGATGACAGGGACGAGGAAGGCGAGGGTCTTGCCGCTGCCGGTGACGGCCTCGACGACGACGTCGGTGTTCCTCCTGAACAGCGGGATGGTGGCTGCCTGCACGGGGGTCATGCGTGCGCCCCAGCCGTTGCTCTTGATGGCATCGAGAATCCATTCAGCGAGGGGCGGGGTGAGGCCTTCCCATGCGCGGGCGTCCTTCTTGCCCTTGGACACAGCCTTCGGAGCCATCGCGGATTGGAGCGTGGGCAGTCAGTCGCGGTGTCGGCAAATTGGCGGTCGCTTACGGGGGATCGGCTGCTGCTGTCTGGTAGAATGTGAGGAGACGAGTCGTCACTGCTGTGAATGGCCGACCCGGGTCTGTTGACAGAGTTCAGTCGTGGACCGAGTCTGAGCCTCCACTGCTGCAGACGCTTGACATTTGATGTTGCGACAACCAGAAAAATAATTAAGGTTATCGCTATCTTATCTTATCATTCAGGGACCCTAACCCAGCGTCGGAACGCCGGGTCTGGACCTGGACCCTTGGATCGGGATTCGTGGATCGACGGATCGCTGGACGCAAGGCATCGAGCGCAAGCAGACCATCTCCCTGCTTGGCAATGCACTGGATATGACCTCATCAAGCGACCTTTTTTGCACTGAATGTGGTACACAGTACACAATTTTGATTAGAAGGCTGATAGCCTGGTACACATGGCTGGCTGTTGCGCTATCATACGCGTTGGGGAGATACCACTGTTCTCCAGCAAGCAGGCAGGCAAACAGGGTGTCATTTCTTACAGGATCGAAGCCAAAACAGTGCTCGATCCATTCTGCCGGATGCGTGTTCTCTGAGGCAATCGAACCGGCCTATTAGATAGTAGACCCAAGTAGAGCTGAACACCCTCCGGTTCTGAGATTCAGCCTGCGGCCGATTCACGCATCATTCGTTTCATCGAAACTGAAGCCATGATACACAGCACAATACATCCATATTCATACTCAGTGAATTGTTAGGAGACAGAAATAGAAATCACCCACCGATGTCCTTGGTGACACGGCGGGCAGGCTGAGCCACCTTTGAGCAGGCAGACCACAACCAAGCGCCGCCTGGGGATAAGTCCCGTTGTAACACTGCAAACTAAAGCCAGAATATCAGACAGACCACTTATCGACTGATTCATCAACTTATTGAAGATGATCGATATTGTCATGGCAGATGGATGCAAAGGTGAAGAAGCTACGTGGTGGTTGAAAGAAGCAATGGTCCGTCACATGCCTGTAATTCGTCCAATCTCGCTGTCTAGGCTCGGCAGTACCCTGCTTTTTTTTGTACTTTACGTAGTGGTCGCGTGCACAGGCCAAGGCAGAGAGAGAGCAGGAGCGAGAGCAGTGCAGCGCAGCCAGAGACCAGGGACGGACGGACCGGAGCGTCATTCTTTCCCATCTCCGTCTCCTACCAACCTGGGAGGCAATCCATTCCTGATCGTGGACTGACTTCAGCCCACCTCGGCGTCGGTGTCTCTCCCCCCTCGCTACCTGGTTCGTTGTGGACTATCGGGTCTGCCGACTCCGGTATTTTTGTGGACTGGGTTTTCTGTCGAGGACACGAAACGCACGCACGCACACACGACACATCGGGCCTTCGTGCGAGGCCGCCTCTCCGGCACAACCGCTTTGCTTACTACATTTTATTTTTTTACTTGGCCGTTGTTGGCTCTTCTATATCAGGAGTCCACCTCCCTCTCCGCCCGCGCCCCTTTGCCCTGCCCAGCAAACATGCGGCCGAGTCACGACGCTCAGCCGCATAAAACAATCATCTCACCCTGGATCCTATGCAAGGTGTAGCGGCCCTGCTCCACCGCCAGCACCACACCGCAGCTTCCGGCGCCGCCGCACACGACTCCGAGTCCACACGAGGCCGACGCTCCCAGCCCGACTCTCCTCTCTTTCCTTTGTTCTGGTCCCTTGACCGCCTCCAGCTGCACATCTTCCGCCGTCTCTTCTCCGGCACCGTTGCCCGACCCGCCCTGCCTCCCTTCCCCGACGACATCATGTCCTTCCGCACGAAGCCCGTCATCCCCGCCACTCCGCGCGTTATCTCCCCGAGCCCCACGCCCTCCGACCGCGAATCCTCCTCACAAGATAACTACTTCGGCCCCACCACCAGGTCCGCCGCCAGGAGACGGAGGCTCGCCACACCGCAGCCCGTACAGGAGGACGAGGACGAGGATACACGGAACGGCTTGCGAAGGTCACGCACGAGGAGCAGGAGTCCCCTGGGCGCGGCAAAACTGAATGGCCTGACGGCCATCAATACAGAGAAGAAACCCTCCACAGCTGCCAAACCCGAGGCCCTGCCAAACGGCACCGCCAACGGCAAGGCCGGCGGACACGATGACAGCAGTCACCTGTCCCCGAGCTCCGCCCAGACGCCCGGCTGGAGCTGGCGCGACTTCAGCCGCAGCCCGAGCCCGCTGGGCCTGATCCCCATCCACCGGCACTGGCGGACATTTGTACACAAGCACGAGGTGCCGCGCAAGTTGCTGCACCTGTCGATTGGCTTCCTGGTCTTGTGGCTGTACGTTTCGGGCACGCAGACCTCGCAGGTGACGCCCTGGCTGGCGGGGCTCCTGGCGCCCATCGCCACGGCCGACTACGTCCGCCACGTCAACCCGGCCTTCAACCGCTTCTACACGCGCGTTCTCGGCGCCTTCATGCGCGAGAGCGAGGTCGCCGGGTGGAACGGCGTCGTCTTCTACCTCTTGGGCGCCCTGCTCGCCCTCGGCGGCTTCCCCAAGGACGTCGGCGTCATGGCCGTCCTGCTGCTCAGCTGGTGCGACACCGCCGCCAGCACCTTTGGCCGCCTCTACGGCCGCTACACACCGCGCATCCGCCGCGGCAAGTCCCTCGCAGGTTCTTCGGCCGCCTTCCTCGTCGGTGTCGTCACCGCCTGGGGCTTCTGGGGCTGGCTCGCTCCCACCATCGGCCCCATGCCCGGCGATGAAGGGTTCATGTTCAAAGGGACACTGAGTCTGCCGCGCGCCGCCGCGGCTGCTGTCGGCCTGAGCGGCGAAATCAGCGTGTCCGGCGGCGTGGCCCTGGGGCTGATGAGCCTCTGGTCGGGCTTCGCGGCTGCGGCCAGCGAGGTCGTCGACGTGTTTGGGTGGGACGACAACCTGACCATCCCCGTCCTGAGCGGCATTGGCATTTGGGGGTTCCTGAAAGTCTTTGGTTAGGTCCCTGTAAGGATCGGGCTCTCACGTCTTGTCAGTCTCAGCGAAAGGAGGATATTCAAAGTGCTCTTTTTATATAATGTTGTTTATGTATGCATACACATAAGGCAACAGCGGAGTACTGTTCTCGTGGTGGATCGTTTGCCGGGCACGGTGTTTGGGCGCGCTTGCAGTGGTTCCGGATGCCAGGCTGTTTGTTACCCTCCAAAAACTTTCCCCCCAAAGCATAACCGCCGGGCATAAATGGCTTAGATGGATGATTCCGGGTGGCTGGCACGGGAGTGAAAGGTCCACACGGGCAGGTCGGATATGTTCCTTTCGGGTACTCATGATATATACACATATAGAACACCTCAATACCAATCGTCAATCTCTACCATAACTACACTGCTTCAGAGATCCGAGAAGAGAAGGAAAACAATCATGAACAAGGTCAAAAGGGGCCAATGCCCAGCGGTGTGAAAACCCCAAAGGACCACGGACTGCGTACAGACTGGCCAGGCGTGTTTCTAGGTGTTTCAGATGGGCGGTATTGATGAGGAGTGATGGAGAGGTAGGAAAGGGAAGGAAAAGGAAAGGCTCCTGGTTCCGATGGCTTGGAATTGCTCAGGGACACTGCTTCGAGTAGCGCCGCTGTTTACGTGAAGCAACTCAGGCCGTGGAAAATGAGAGATGCAAGCATGGCAGCAGTAGATGTAGCGAGAACAGCATGAGCGAGCCAGGAGTACTGGTCAATGAACGGAGACCTCACTGAAGTTCTTGACGTAGGCCAGAGAAGAAGATCATGCACTCACCACCCACCATCCTGCAGTCACGCGTATGCAGCTCATGAATGGCACTCAGACTGCGAACAACGCTCTAATGGATGTGAATTTGTCCTGATCATAGCCGGTACGTCCGTGGTCAAGGTTGTGATAGCACCCGGTATCATTGGATGCGACTGTCCATTCCATCATCAGTATTATGAGAACATCCTTAGAGACCATGCCTATTCCACTCTTCTCCAAGACAGAAACGCAAGGTATATGCGTGAAGGTGACAAGATACGCCTAAGGTCTTGCTCCAATAGATGATATCCTCATCTAGCCCGGTGTTTGGGTTCGGGTAGAAAGCAGCAAGTTCCGAAGATGGTCATGTAGGGTTTGATACCTCGTGATAGTCGCTACAGAGTCTCGTTATCCCCTTTTGTCCTTCTGACCTTGGAAAGGGTCACAGCGGAAGCACTTCCGGATTGCAAGCCAAATCACTGAATCTGCTGCTGCCAGGTGATGGTCGGCTAGCATTTACCTGACTGACGCATATCTCTGCGCGCCTGCCCACACTGGAAGGCCGTCGAGAAAGCTGACGAAGAGGCCCTGCCGCCTTCGCCGCGGCTACCTAGGGACTTTGTGGAGAGCACTCGTCCCTCACTTGAGGTACACTTGCCAGGAACAAGTATGGCCATGCGGTAGACATTGGGCACCAACGGTCGAGTTTGACAGAGCAGCGAAGAGATGGGTTACAGGTAAGTTGAGAGGAAATGGAAAGCGAATGCGGAGACACCCGTCGAAGAGAAAACCACCGCCGCCACCACGAAAGTCTTGGATCCGAGAGCATTATTTCTGTGATATACATGACTCCACATGCCCCGGCCAGCGGCGGCACGACATCGACTAGGGGATGACGGTTCGCCATAATGGACGACTTCGCCCCGATTTGCAAGCCCAGACATGCGAGCCATCTGGACGGTATGTTCATCAGGAGACATCCAGACTCGCAGCCTCCGGGTGGACTGGCGGGCTCACCCCTCATCTGTAAGGGCTTGTTGCTCCTGTCCCACGAACAACTATCCCCGTCAAAGGCGGCGCGCGAGGAAACATATATGGTGTCTCGCGGGCGGAACAGCCCTGCCATTCTGTGTAATCGAGGAAGTGTGGACATGTCCCCGTCTCCCAGATGGACGCCCACGGAGTTGCCCACCATAGAAGGCCCTTGACAGTAGATCATCCTCGGTCTCGTCGTACGAGACAAGGGGATAGGGTGTGTTGTCCCTCATGTAGAAGATGATATGCATGAGGGCTGGCCTGGTCCATCGGCCCAGACGATCGCCACACTCAACACACAACATGACACCATACCAGATTCATACCGTCGAACCATACCGTCGCGCTCACAACATCGAAGAGCCAAGGGTACTCCGTCCAAGGGATAAGACAGGGAACCATTCCCTCCCTGACCAGCTCACACCGCGCTGTGTATGTACCACAACACGGGACCTCTTCTCCGGAGGGGGCCGGAGGGGAGGGGGCGCAACAAGAGTCGCGAGGATCATTTCGGGTGCGGAGCTTTTCAGAGGTTCTGTGAGAGGATCGCACGGCATGGGAAACCAATTCGTCCCGTCCCCTTCTACCCCTTCTCCACTTCCCCTTGGAAGTATGCCGCCCGGAGAATGCCGAGAGATTCTGTGGTCGAGGTTATGGACTGGTTGGCTGGTTTGCTCGGTGGGGTGGGTTACTCTGGGCCGGTGAGCCCTTGTACAAGATTTGATATTGTGGGAGGTGTAAGTAGGTGAGTAAGCAAGGACCATTGACGTCGTTGGTCAGGTAAGTAGGTGATAGATAGGTGATTCTGGGGGTCAGTGATATCGGGCGGTGGACGGTGGCGGTAAAACTTGTGGTGCAGTACCTCCCCCCTCCTGCTCCGGGAGGACCCTCAAACCAAGCCAATCCATTGACGATGAGCCTGTCAGTGCCTGGTCTTGTCGAGCAGATTGGTAGAAGTGGAAGCAGAAAATAAAAGAGTGGTCCACCATTGTGCATGCGAGCGGCTTTCCTCTTAGAGTGTGTCGGCCTGCCTCACCTGTTGTTCCCGCGGGTGCTCAGGGGTGGTCGTGGGTGGAGGCTGGCTTAAGCTCCTATTGGTGTCTGGGTATCTGGAGACACGGCTTCAGGGTAGGCACATACGATGAGACGGCATCTGATTTGCGGGGATGCACGACCGTTTGTTTCGTTTTGTTTCGTGAATCTCGACTTCGTTCTCCTCCTTCGGTGCGCGGCTCCAGCGGAGGCTCTATATGTAGAGCCAGCAGAATTGCTGCAAGCAAGTGCTTGGCCTCGGCACAAGTTCCATGGTTACGCTCCTTGTTTCAATATAAGCACTCCAATCTCAGAGGTCCCGTAGAGGCGGTGTGGCAGGAGGAGGGAGGCCCGGCCGTGTGTCTGTGCGATGGACTGCTTTTTCCATTTCTTGTCTTTCTTTTGCTACTCGTCTCCGCTCCCCTGGTAGGGGCCACGAGGTCTGGCTGGCCGGCCGGCCGAGTGATTGGGTGAATCGACGACCGGGCCGTTGATCGAGAGAGGACTCCGGGGTAGTAGGTACCTGTCTGGATGCCTTGCTTGACTGCCTGCCCATACGGGTAGACGCCATGGAGACCCTAGGCAGGTAGGCAGATTGCCCCATGGATCGGGCGATTCCAGTGACTGTGACCAAGTAACGGTGGGACGGAGACCGGGGCCAGAGCCCATTCGCCCAGGTTACATGGCCGATGAGCGCAAGAAAGAGGGGGAGGAAGAAAAGATAAATGATTAAAAGGGGAGGAAGACAAAGGGCACCGTGATAATCGTTTTCCTTGGCTGGCTGCAAGGGCCGGGCGTTCCTTTCCCTTCTCGCAGCGGGCCTAAGTGGGCAGGTCGCAGCCTCGAGGCCTGTGCCTGGAAGTGGTCGTATTTGATCATCTCAGAAGTGCTGCAACCGACTCACCGAGCGTGCAACCTGTCAGGTCGGACGCATCTTGTTCATCTGTGGGACAATGTAGGACCGTTGTATGGGAAGGGGTAGGGAGGGGTAGAGCAGAGGTGAAAAGGTCCTATCACAGTTCCTGTGTGCCTTTGACAGCTTGCGCGCATCCTCCTATCAATCTATTCGTGGTCTCGACCACGTTGTGCGGCGGCCCCTTTCCCCAGGGTTACTCCAACGAGGAGTCTTGAAACACCACACACACGAACACAGGTCCACGAAAGTTAACGTTTTTCCTGGCGGTGATGCCATGATGACAAGGGTAGGAGCGAGGAAAACCAACTCGACCAGGATGAGAGGGCTGGACGGACGGACATGGACGGACGGACCGACAAGAGATGACATCCCCGTCTAGATCGGAGGGGAGGGTGGGATTGGGATCGCGCTGGGAAGAGCCCAAACAACCACCGCCACTCCGGGGTTTTCTCTCCTCGGCGCGAGCTGGGGACCATGGTAAGGCTCATAGAGCCCTGTCCTGGAGCGGCCACGAGGTGGATTGGCCCGTTTGGAAGACGTTAGCTTTGTTCTGTGCTGCACACCCGCTACTCTCGCTCATACTCGCACTTCGCCCACGCCCACGCCCATCTCTCTCTGTCCTTGCCTGGAGATGGGATATAGTTATGCACAGACGATGGCAGGCCCGATCTGTTGTTGATCCATGATCCCCGGCTCCTCAGCTCTCCGGGGATGAGGCTTGGGGCGAGACGCACGCAATGGAGCTATTGCCCTGGCCTCGCATGCGCGTCAGGTCACAGGTTTGGCTTATTATCTGACTTTGTTCTTTTTTTCTCACGGTGCTGCTATCGACGTTGATGTCCGTCCGTCTGTACCCCTCCCCACCCCGCGGCGCTGGGCTGCCAAGGCCAGTCTGCCTGACTGCCTGCCTTGTCTGGCGGCTGTTCTCGGGCGGGCGAGCGGGCGAGGAGGGAGGTGGGAGGATGAGGAATCGCAGCAGCCGCAGCAAGCAGCAGCATCAATGGGGGGATTTGCGAGCGATGATATGCTCTGCTCGCTCATTCGGTCCATTGGATGTTGCTCTCTGGCACATGACGAGCCCTCGACGTTGATGCGCAAAAAGTTGGGGTTGGACAGACGCAATTCGCGAGAGACCCCCCTCGACACTAGCATCCCGCGTTATCTGAGTGGACTGTTGACGGGCTATGGATCCGGGGTGGTCCTGTAAGCAGTCCCTCTGGTTTGAGTGTGAGTGTGAGTGTGTGTGAGTGTGATAGGGGAACGTGGGCTGGCGAGGATTGAATTTGTGGCGGCAACGGTGACAGCTACACCGTATCACGGGATTTCCCTGTCTGGTTGCGAGATGGGCGAGCAGGTTCTGCCCGGTTCGGCAGGTCGTTGGCGGGTTTCTCTTTCACTCGAGAGCATCGGCACTGGCACTGGTCAGGGATCGAGTTCATGAGATGCATCATCCAAGGGCAGGGCAATTCAAGTTGTCTCAGCAGGCCGCCCATGCAGAGGGCAGGCGTGCACGCTGTCCGTTGAGATTGAGAGGGATAATAAAGAAAGGAAACGACGGCGGCTGCTGGTCTTAATATCCGTGGGCCCGTTCTCCTGCGGCATGCATACGTGATTTGATGAGCATCGTGGGATCCTCTCGACCTGCAGGTGCAGATGACTTGCCGGGCCAGATGGACTAGGTCGCAAGCGGCTGGTGGGCTTCGCACGCACTGTAGACATTAAACTACCAAGGTACAGTACACCATGTGGCTGCAGTCATTAGTCTGGACCCGGAGTGGACTCTGCCGATCTGAAGATGCTGCCTATGCCGTCTGCTGCAGCGATGGGAGGTTCTGGAAGACACACTGTCCGCGACGTGCGTCTATGTGTACGTACTGTCTCAAGGTATGTACGCTCTTGGTAACCCGGAGTGCCGGCTCAGGTGCTGCGTGATGACCCGAGAGACGTGGGAGACGGTGGGAGTCGTGGACAACCTCGGAGGAACAGAGACGCCTTCCCACTATTCCAATACGACGGTGAGGAATTGGTGAGCCTTGGAATGACCACACTGAGAATGCACCGTGTTGTGCAATGTCGCAAGTCTGGAGCGTTGGAGTATCTGCAGGTACTGGATCGTGCCCAGGACTTACTTCAACGAGCTGGCCACCCAGCCCCAGAGGCCTGGGCCTGGACCAGGGCCAGAGCCAGGGCCAGGGCAATGGGCGAGAGTAAGAGTAACCAGAGGAAAGTCCAAGTCAGCTCATATGCAAGCCCCCAACTGGTGTAGAGCGACTTCCAAGGTTGTGGAAGCTCCTCATCTGACACCTGACCCGGGGATGGGGGAAGGGGCGGTAGGCAGGTTGGGCAGGTTCGGATCATGATGTATCTCGCACGTATTCTACGGTGTCAGGCTACTTGTACAATGCAGACGAAAAGATGCAGGTCGTCATCTGTATCGTATCTCAAATGCGCTATACGTATTGCTACATATTAATATTAGACCACCTACACGGCACGCATTCGATTCCCGGTGGCACTCTGTCTATGGCTGCCGCCGTGATTGGTGCAGCGGCATTGATGATCTATTCCAAATGGGCTGGGCTTGGAGAAAAAACCGTTGGCAAGAGGAAACCAGGTAGCGCAGCAGGCAGCATGATGAGGTCGGGACAGCAAGAAGGAAAGCCGACCGAAAAAGCAAAGAAGGGGCGACCCTGGAGTTGAGCCACAGCAAGAAAAGGACCCCACGTCGATTGACATTTCTGGGCCAATCAGGCCTTTGCCCTCTGGACATTTTCCCAATTGAATCGAAATTCCGCACGTTTTGGGGCCTGACGCAGACTGCGAGAGGGCCTACTGCATGCCACTGAGTGTGGTGCTCCTAGATGCTCCTAGCGCCAACAGGCATTATTACTCGCTGGAAATGACGGGGCCGCGAGACAAATTCTTGCCGTTTTCAGAGGGCACCCAGGCTATTGCCCCCAAAGCGTAAAGCGTCAACCGTCAATGGCCGTCCTTCGCAATCGGCAAGCTTGAGGCGTTCGTTCGTACCTTCCCCCAGTTTGCTGCTTGGTGGCCCGAGCCCGACTCCCATTGGGATACAACTAAGAAAGTGACAACACACACCCGCACACACACACACACACACGCCCGCGCACCTGTCTTCCTCCCAAGCCAAAGGCCCAAATGCCCAAACAGGCCCGAAGCAGCACGCATCGCTCACTCGCCCACGCATGCGCACAACACACCCACACCCACTCGCATTATGCACTTCTGCCTGACCTGGCCTCTGACCGCATCTACGTTCTGGCCTCTTCGTCATGATCGATGTCCAAGTCACTGCCCATTGCCCGCCCACTGCCAATTACTTACCAATTGCCCGGCTCACTCCTCTTGGCTCTGCCTTGTACAAGTCGCGATTCAACGGTTGCATGCACAGTGTCATGTCATGGCCAGTCCTGTGGCCTATGGCATCCATCTTGATCCTTTTATTCTTTCTTTTTTCTTCTGACGCGTCTGTCTTCTGTACATTGATTGATTGCATCCATCCGCACAAGACCAAAAGAGGGCCCACCCAACCGTGGAACTCATGCATCTATGCATGTCATGGAAAATACCCCTGGCGGGTTACGAAATATCTGAAATCGCAACCAGATACCCAGAAATCAGTCAGACGCCAGAAGCCACAAGCCAGCACGCTGCCACGCACACACGCACACACGCTCACTCTCACTCTCGCACGCATACATTGACTCCGCCTCGGGGGCCATTGGGTGGGCCCCTTCCCCTGCCCTGCCCTGCCCTGCCCTTCCATTCCCCCCCAGCCCGGCCTGAGTACCGGTACTTCGGCTCGGAGCTCTAAGCTCTGGCAGGAGCAGCAAGCAACAAGGCTCGATGGCTGGCCCAGGAAAGCGGCGGATGTAACTCTGCGCTTCAGATCGGACTTTTTTGACGTCTAACCAACCCAACCCAGTCGGTCCTTGTGGACTGCAATGGACTGCAACGGAACTGCACTGGACTGGGCTGCCCATGGAATGCCCATGGGACTACTGACTGCCTGCTGCCATTCCTTCCCCCCCCTGTCTACCTATTATGTATGCCCGCTATGCATACAGTACCTACGCACCTACGCACCTACTATCAGACGATCCAAACGGCAAGGCTTTTGTCCGTGCTGTCGTCGTCCCTGCCCCTTGTCGATTTTGTCCATGGACCCCCGAGCTACCTGCCATTACATGCGCTACCTGGCCTGCTTGCATGTCGACTTTACCATGTTTTGTGAGCCAAGTCTGGTCTACCTACCACCTACTGTACCTACCTTACCATACGTTCCCAAGATAGCCCTTGCTAGCCGCCTCTTGATTCCCTGACCTACTTCTCGCATGCCTTGCCCCGTGCCTTCTCTGGCCTCCATACTACCGTACCGGTTACTGTACCTACCTACCTACCTTACCTTGAGCCGGCCCAGCCAGCCAGCCAGAGCCTGCCTGTCACATTCTCCCATGCTCGCACACGCACACACACACGCACAGCTCTACTTCTCTCTAATTCGTTTCCAACCCCTGGTCCGGCCGGCCATACATGACTACCACCTTAGGTATAATTTTTTTTATTTCTCATCTCCAAGCTCCCTTGTCCGGGTCCTGTACGTTCGTGCTGCCCGCCGCCCCCCGATATGCCCACACCCTCCCTCCCCCTCTGCCCACCTCATGTGCCCTTCAAACGCTGCAACGAGCCCTGCCTTTGACAGCTCCGGACCTGGGTCCGTCTTTTGCCATTTTGCCCCCATGTTACTCCATCTCCTTACGTCCTGCTCACCTCACCGTGGGCCATAGTACGTCGTGCTAGGACCAGTCGATCCTTTCTCCCGTGGCCCATACCATGCTATGCCATGCCCTTGCCCTGCCCTGCCTTGCCATGGCCCCTCCACCACCGCCGTCCCGGCCACATCCCACATCCCACCAATACAAGGCCCGTGATATTTGCCTCTCTCGGCACATGCACGCGGTGCTCCCATATCTCCCCATCCCCCGAGCCATTCCAACGGCCACCGCCCTGCGGGCCAATCCGAAGCCTTCCCTTCTCGTCAACCTGCTCCAGGGATCAACCCCAACCGCCATTGCCCCCCTCGTCCCCGTTGGCTCTCACCCTGCGCGGGCGGGAGTGCGGGTAGGAGGCCATCAAACACCGAGGCAGGGATACCGGCCGTCGTCGTCCCCATCGTCATGCTATTCCGGCTGCCATCGAGCGGGGTGTCCCGTCCATGCTCGACGAATAGAGTTAACATGTCTTATCCCTCCGGATCACGGGACTCTGGGGCCTTCTGGCTGACAGGGGGATGCCGTCGAAAAGGTATAAAAAGGCCCTTCTTTGTCGAGGAAGAGCTGGATCTTCTTCTTCTTTTTTCTTCCTCCTTCAGTCTTCTCAAGATCTTTTCAAACACCATCGTCAGACAGCCCAGCAGACCAAGTCTTGCCCAAGAACATCTTCAACATCTTACACCAACACCAACCTCCTCCATCACCACACACAAACACCTACCTAGAGGACATCCTCCTCCCACAAGCACTACCATCCTCTGCACTCAAGAGAAACCCATCTACCACCCATCCTACTTTTCAATTGCCCCACCACCAGGCCGTCTTACCTCCCAGCCTGCCCACCTACCCACCCACATTACCACTATCTCCCCCCACCACAGACAACCTACCAGCCAGCCACCATGTCGTCCTACTCGCCAACACAGTACTACTCTGGCACCATGCCAATGCCCGTTCCCCACAAGGGCCAGTACCAGAGCTACTACCACCACCACCCGGACAGCACGTATTCCGTCTCCCCTCCCGAGGCCGACCCCTCGGTGAGCTCCGGATCCGGCGTGCCCTCGTACAGCACCCCGGGCTACTCTGCCACCACCAGCTACGCCGGCAGCACCCACGGCGAATATGACTCGGAGCGTTCTGCCAGCGGCGTCGACTTCAATGAGTACATGCACGAGCACCTCGCCCAGTCCTTTGACCCCCTCGGCCTGGACAAGGCGATGGCCACACAGGCGCAGACGTGAGTTTCCTCTTCCCCATCTTTTTCTGCATTCCCGCAAATTCAGCGGTGGAGCGGGAGACAAAATCCAGCAGGTTCAAGGAACCCGGAGCACACAATTTCTGAAATCCGAGAGAGAAGCCGAAAAATTGGCAGATGCTGACGTTCCCACAGTTCCGGTCGTCTCAACGACAAGCACCGCCAGTTGATGGACCTGCAGAAGCAGGCGCAGGCACGGCTCGCGAGGTCGCGGGCCCGATTCGCCGAGGGCATGGACGATGCACGTGAGGTTCGCCAGAACCTTGAGTGGACGCAGAAGAAAGTCTCGTAAGTTTTTGGAGACAGAGCAGCCAGCCGAGGCGAGCGATGGGCGGCCAGAATCATCTCTGGTCGTGTGCGATTGCCTCGGTGTGCATCTTTCTACGCCAGACAGCAGCAAAAAACTAATTTTACGTGTCTTGCAGATCGCTGAAGACGAAGGCGTCAAAGAAGCACTCCAAGGAGTACAGCAAGGCGCGCGCGAGGCACCCTTCCCCCGAGTACTAGATCCAATTTGCCATCCAGCTCAATTTCTCGCCCCGGCCTTCAAATCGCAATTTCATGTTATTGCAGGCCCAGGCGAGTTGATTGAGCGGGCGGGCGGGCGATCGTGCTTCGGCCGAGGCGCGTCAGATTCATTTCCATTTCAGGTTCTGTTTTCCTGAGTTCCGGTGAGGCTCAAAAAAGGAAGGAAAAAAAAAAAAGGAAAAGCGCACACAAAAACGACGAAAGAAAAATCAAAATCAATAACTCACGCTCTATGACGATCCGAGAGCGATCATCCGTCCAGTCCATTCGCTCGTCCATTTGGCGAAGGATTGGGGGAAAAGCAAAACCAGCTACCAGGGTTGGTGTGTGGTGTGGAAGGGCGAGAATGAAAACTCACCTTACCCACGGAATCCAGCACCAAAACCCCAGCAACACGCCAAAACAAGACCCCCTGTCGGAACACTTCTTCCACGTGGTTTGCGAAACACGACCGACCGGGGGGTTGGTGGGAAATCTTCTACACACATAAGGAGACACGCACGCGCACACAGGCGAATCTCAACAGGCGCAAAAACTGGAGCAGCATAAGCAGCAGCAGCAGAAAATATCTCACACAGCTGAAAAGGCGGGAACGGACGAGATCTAGATCTGGATCTGGATTTGCATCACACAGCAGGAGACGACAACAGCACAGTGGTGGTAGTGATGGTGGTGAGCAAGCCCTGTAGGGCTGCATATCACCCGCGCGCAGCCCAGTCCCTACGCACATGCCTGGACACACGCCCCCCTCCCCCACCCCCCAGGTCCTCCGCTTGCAGCAGGAATGGCCAGGGGTCTTGTGGCTCGAATGGGAGGGTGGGGAGATGCAGAGCGAGGCAAGCGAGGTGACGTTGGGCGGCAAGGCGCACGTGGGCCCGGGTTGCGTTTGCACGACGCGGCATCAGCCCAGCTGGCTGGATCGGGGAACTTTCTTTCCTCCCGATTGTGTCGTGTGTATCACTGTTTTCTTTTTCACGATTTTCATGACTACATTGGGCGGCGTTCACTGGAGTTGGGAGCGAGCGAAGTACTTCCCGTGGTATTCACTGTTTTTCCTGGCTTGTTTCCCAGCTTATTGCTGGGGCCAAGATGTGATGAGACGGGGTGACGTTGGGAAGCGGGAGCGCCCGCACGACCGAACGACCCGGCACTCTGTTCACCAGGGCCGTGATTGGACGAACGATCTGCGGCCAGCTGCCCCATGGGGTACGGGGACAGGGTGACGGGGGTCACAGGTACAGGTACATTCCAGCGGAACAGGGCCGGCTGAAAAATCATGTCGTGCGCCCATCTGCAGGAACGAGAGAGACAGCGAGTGCAGGGGAGGGGGTTGGTGGAGGCTGCAGGAATCTCCTCGTCTGCCTCTGGCTGGGGGGCCCGGCGGCAAATCAGGCGCAGTGGTTCGCGTGGAAAAGAGAGGAAGAAGGGACCACCCGTCCCACCACTACCACCTAATAGGCCCCCTCCTTGACGCCTCTACCTTGCACGCACGCACGCACCAACACATCCTAGGCTCAAGGCCCGAGCCGAGACAGGGTGGCAGGGAGCCGGGAACAGGTTGGATCGAGGGGGGGTGTGTGCGTGGACAGGGACGGGGCGGGACAGGGGTGCTCACGCCGAGGTGGGAGGGTTGGACGGATGGATCAGGATGCTGTAGGCTTTTGGTTCCTGGGGTCACCTTCTCACGCGCACACTTGTCCCCTTCGGGGCTGTAGAGTACTGCTCCTTTAGGAAGGGGGGGTCCCAGTTGGCCACACACGACCCCCCTCCCTCGGGCACGAGCACGGGTTGGTAGGTCACTGTACTCGCTGAGGTCCTCGAATGTACCGGGGGAATGACCAGGGGGAAGAAGAGGTGGGCAGGCAGGCAAGCAGGGAGAGGGGAAGGTTTTGGCGAAAAGCCCCGGCACGGATTGGGGGTGTGCGAGAGAGAGACACGGGGGTCTACTCTCTCGCTGGATCCAGTATTATGTTTGTCTTCCAGGAAGAGGGCGTTGCGGTGGGAGGTGGGCTCATGTTTTCCCGATTATTTCCTTATTCATGATCGTGTTCATAGGCAAAATACCAGAATAGGAACGATATTGACTGTTGCCAGGGAGGGGGCACGAAAGGGACGGGGGATGCCACGAACAACCCCCCCTTCACCTTTCTTTCCCCTCCCTCACTGCCCTCCTTGATCGTGAACAGCGACAAGTAAATCCCGTGCTCCACCACCCCTCCCGTTCCTCCCTTGGGCACCCGGGTGACCTGCCTCCCCACCACTTTTTCCAAGCTTGCCCCATTTCCCACGTGCGGCTGACGTAGCCCGGCTGTACAGTGTGGTTTCAGTGGGAATGGTAACAGTCGTGTGAGCCATGGGTGGTGATGGCACACTGTGCTGGGCCATGTGGGCTCCATCATGTGATGATGGGGCTGGTGGGTTGCTCTCGTTCTTCCTTCCCCCCCTCCCCGCCTGCCATCGGTGAGGCTTCCCCTGTTCATGTGTCACGTGACATATGTCTCTTCTCTCTCTCTCTCGTCCGGGGCCTGGGGGTCTGATATCCACTGGGACATGGCATGGCATAGCATGGTATGACTCCTGGTCAGGAAAGTTCCTGAATATGAACAAGGATATGAAGAAACGTGACGGCGTTGTGCATCTTATTCTTCTTTTCTTTTCGTTGGGCCCATGTCGAGGGAATAGACGAACCATGAGCAGTCGGAGAGATATTGACAGACAAGCTCCCGGTCGTCAGGATATCGTATGCTGCTGTCAAGTTCCTGTTCCTTTATCCCGCCTCACCATTCTCCAACCCCGTCTCCGCCAACTGGATATCAATTGTGGAGTATTGTGCCCTCTTGTTCGATGATGCATGCTGTGCCTTGCCGTCAACCTCAGCCAAAGGCGCCGCGAAGGATCCAAGGACGCCAGCGACGATTGCCTCTCAAGCGGCAGGTGATGCCGTGTCCTCGTCCGTCCACATCGGAATCGACCTCACGACGCCGTTGCCTGGGCCGCCTGTGGCTCGATCGCCCCGAGGGAACCCACCGCAGCACCACCATCACCAGTCCCAGCTGGTCCACCTCCAACTCCTGCAGCAGGCGTAGCCGCCACATCACCACCCTCTCGCGGCCCCCTCGACATCGTCGGCCACATGCCCCGGGCCTCAAGCCCGCGCTGCTTCTCCAGCCTGTCCCACGGGTTCTCGACCATCCTGTTCACGAGGCGCGGGTCCCACTCGCCTTCCCACCACGGTACTTGCCCTGGCCCACCGCCGGTCCTGCCGCCGGGATGTCGTGGTGCTTTGCCTGCGTGGTGGTGCTGGCTCTGCTGCTGCTGTGGCCTTGGAGGTAGCGAGTGGTGAGGACGAGCCGTTGCGGGCGGCGCGTCGCTGAAGGTGAGGGCGTCCAGCCCAGCCTGTGCCTGGATGTCCTCGTCCCCCTCGCCACCATCGTCTCCATGAGCCCCGTCAACGTCGTCGTCGTCACCATCCAGATCGATCTCCTCGGCGTTGCCCCCTCCGCCGGACACGACGGGCTGCGGCAGGTTGAGCGGCCGGCGCTTGCCGAGGGGCGCGTTGTTGGCGCCCGTCTGGGCGGGCGGGGTGAGCTTGCGCTTCTTCGCGCGCTGCATGCCGAAGCCGGTGAAGCCCATCGCCTCTGCCATTGCTGCCGAGTCCGGGTCGTCGTCTGGGGCGAAGTCGTCGGCCATGGCTGCTGCGGTGGCGATAGTGGTGGTTGTGTGTGTGTGGATTATGTGTCCGTTTTTGAGACTGGACCTCCCGTTCGTCGAGGCTCTGGCTCAGTCTACAGGGAGCTGCGCTCGAATACAATGCGCGAGTAAGTTGGGTTGCTGTGTGTTGTGGAACAATGGACAGGACCAGACGATGAGGGCCGGGATGGAGGCTGAAAGTGGAGGCAATCTGCAGTGCCGATGTGTTGGAAAAGGTGAGTGAAATTCCATGTCTAGGTAGCCCTATATAAGAGGCAGGCCCAAATGGATTAGGCTAGCTTCCAGGACCCTTGCTGGGGGGCCGAAAGTCCCCCTGTTGGAGAGGGTGTGGAGTCCAGCATCGAGCTCCAAGCTCCAGCTCTAGCTCCAGGGACCACTGCCGTAAGCCGCCCTGGGTTACCTGTTTCTAGAGAGCTTATCTAAGTGCAACAAGATGTTGTCTGCCTTGGACAGCAGATGGATGAAATCGATACGTAGTTTACCCCAGTAGATATACGATCAGCTTAGGAAACTTATTAGACGAATCCAGGCATAGCATCCCTAGGCAGTGCATCAGACCAATAGTCGACGCCCAGTCCAGGGTTTGGAGCTATACAGGTACATAGAAACAGAGCTCTGACATCATGGCTGAAACATCCTGGACGACCCTGGACGTCTCAGGCCCAGCGGCTCTACACTAGATTCAACCTCGAGAGCTTCATACCGCACCTCAAACTTACCTGTCTTGATAACTCATCGCCTGCTGGAATGGAGAAAACACATCTTCAGTGTTTATCATCAGCATCCTTGGACCCCAAAGACTTCGTTTAGTTCAATACGATCTCACTCCACCCGAAGACTGAGATTTGAGATCATCAACATCAGGCCTCCTTGCACATCCGGCTTTCATCGACCTCCAGCTTCAAGCCCTTCCTAGGATCCTATCTCAAGCCCTGCATCACATATTCTACGCCTGTTATATACCAGCTCGACTCCATCCAGGGAGACGACTCACATAGCCACGAGCAGGCAACCCAGCCAACATGTCAGCAAGCAACAACGCCCCTCAGGCCATCGCCCTACGCATCCCCTCCAAATATGCTTCCTCCTCAACCTCAACCTCACCCTTCACACCCCCACCCCTGGAATGGCTCCACCGCACCTGGACAGTAACCCACTCCACCCTAGCAATGTGGCGCACAGCCCGCAACGTCCGCATAACCTACACGCCGCTCGCTCCCGCAGGCGACGGCGACAACGGACGTCACCGCATCGACGACCTGGTGCAGTACGAGAAGACGTCGGGAAAGGACGTCGTCAAGACGGTCCAGGGCGTCGACACCGCCGCCGCGGCCGGGGCCGCGGCCACGGAGAGCTGGGACTGGCGCGGCAAGGGCCTGCTCGGGTTTGTGACCAGCCACTGGGAGGTTGTCGGGTGGGGTGAGCGGGACGTTGAGGGTGGAGGGGAGAAGGAGAGGTGGGCCGTCACCTGGTTCGCGCCCACGCTGTTCACCAAGGAGGGTATCGACTTGTACAGCGACCGCAAGGGCGGGATGAGCCCCGCGCTCGCAGGGGAGATACTCGCTGCGCTCAAGGCGCTGGCCGCGGAACCGCTGGTGAAGATGGTTGAGGCGGATATGAAGGAGGTTGAGGTCCGCCTGCCTTGGTTGGAAGGGTAGGTGAATCGTCTTGAGGTGTGGGTCAGAGTAATAGCTTAGTTGTGTTTCTACGATAATGTGTGCGAGGTTGGATCGATGCCCAAGACGGGAGTACGATTAGAGACCTTTGAGGCTCATGGTCTTCTTGACGCGTTCATGAATAATCATACTGCTTGCTAGTGGCACATAAATGCTGTTTCTGTGCTGGGTATCTCATAAATGGAATCATAAAATCATTCCTTCCTCTTGGCCTCACTGTCGCGGCGTTCGTGGTCCTTGCCACGGTGCTCACGGCGGTCACGGCGGTCGTCCTGGCCCTTGTCTCGATGAGACCGTGAGGACGACCCCCTATCACGAGATCTTGCTGTCTCCCGCCTATCGCGTCTGTCATCTCCCCTGTCTCGGGAGCGCTCTTCCTCCCTGCGCCGTCGACGCTCCTCTCGATGAACGTGGTCGCGCCGGCCCTCGTGTCGCTCGTCCCCGTGATGCCTTCTGTCAGAGCGTCCCGAGCGGTGCGATTCCGCCACCGGCCCGTCTCCGTTCTCGTGGTCGTCCCTTTCCTCATCTGGACGTCTCTGCTTCCTCTTCCTCCGCTTCTCCCGCCTCAGCTGTTCCTCCCGGAGCAGCTCGAGCTCTCGCACTCGCTCATCGGTTGCCCGTATCCTCTCTTTCACGATATCCCGCACCTGTTTTGCGCCAGACTTCATCGCCGCCAGCGGGTCGTTGGCGTCCAGCCTCGCCGTCTCCCTCCCCCTCCGTTTGGGATCGTCCCTGCCCCAGACGTCCTTGGTAGGTGCCTCCATGCCCCTCTCAGCCTCCCGATCCTGCAGCGACACGGCAACAGCAGCTTCACAAGCGTCGGGGGACCGCGACTTGACAAGGGTTTTCCTGCGCTGCTCGTCCTTGTACCACGGTTGGCCGGCCAAATCCCCAAAGGCCCCGTTCTTGTTCCTGTCCACCGTTTCCCGTCTTTCCCTGCCAAGCCGCTCAGTCGAATGCGCCTCGTTGCCGCCAGCATCCTTGGGCGGCGGCCCGACCAGGTCGATGAAGCCCCGGCTGTCCACAATGTCGACGTCCTCCCTCTCTTTCTGCTTCTGTTTCTTGGACGTACCCGCCCCTGCCAGCTCCCGTGAGACCCGGGCCCCTTCCTCGGCCCGCTCGCGCGCGACCCTCATCTCGAACTCGGTGTCGTCCTCGCCGGCGCGCTTGCGCTTCCTCGACGTCCCATCGCGGTCGCGGCGCACGTGTCTCTTGTCGGCGGGGTCGACGGCGGGCTGCTCCTCAGCCTCCGGGAGGGGCGGCGGCGTCTCGCCTCGCAGGATGGCCAGCCGGCGGGCGGCGTCGGCGTCCTGCATGCGCTGCTCGGCGGCGTGCTCCTCTGCCGCGGCGGCGGCCTCGTCGCGCTGGACGCGGGCGATGTTGTCGGCATTGTAGACGTTCCAGGACTTCTTGCCCAGGAGGTGGCTGCGGATTGGGGTGGGAAGATGTCAGTCATTTGGGCGTTGGGTTTGGGCCAGTCGAGGCGGGGAGGGCGGCAAGGGAGAGCTTACAGAGGCATGGCTGCTGACGTTGCCAAGCTCTTTCGATGGCTTCGAAAATGTAAAGCTTTGTCTTGGAAGGTTGTGGAACGACTCAATGGCCAGACAGCAGTGTCGATGGCAGTGCAGGCCAGGGCCGCGGTCGCGTAAGTTTGACGCGGATGAGTTGATTAGGCCAAGGATACCAGGAAGAAGATGGTTTGGCCCGATAGTAAGGTACACCTGAGGAGTGGCATGGATGGCCGCACTGCTCCCCACCCTCAAGTATCCTGGTATCACGCTCCCGCGGTCGGGTACAGATGAAATCGGTCATTCGCACCTGCAAAAACAGAGGGTACAACGGTACATTACTCATACATTTGGTACCTAGCCATTGCCAGTCAGAGAGCATCATCCAGGTACTATCTAAATGCTTAACTAGTAGGTAGAGGTAGTAGGTGGTGGGGAATGGGTGTCAGGTTGTAGGTGTTAGGCAAGTAGGTATTAGGTAGTAGACATTAGCTGGTAGGTGTTAGATAGTTTCGTAGTAGGTGGTAGGTAGTAGGTGGTAGGTAATAGGTGTTATGTAGTAGGTGTTAGTAGGTGTTAGGTGTGGGAATGGATTGGGTGATGGTGAGTGTACTTGGGTGTTGTGGGAGTGGGTGATATGGGAGTGGGCATTGGGCATGTTTGCGATTGCAATGTACTGGTGTGCTCTCCGTCGAGTTCCTATAGATTAGCCCGAGTGCTCCGTACCCCAGGAACGTCATAATCTACCCGTCGACTAGCAGCATCCGGCAGGCGTAGGGTGTTGGTGGGGGCAGCTGGACCCAACTAGGCTGCACCCTGCATGTTGGCCTCTTCAGCTGGACACGTTTGAAACACCACCAGCTTCACATGCACACGCGGGCGCATGCGTACGTGCTTTCCGATAAAAGGCGACTTGTCCTACTCACTCAACCCACCAGCCTCCCCTGCGCAACTTCCCTACGAGACAATACGGCAGCTGCACCCGGCGCAACCTAGACCACACTCGTCGTTGTCTCCTTTCGATCTTCCAACCACGGACTCTCTTCCCTTTTGCGCCCTCTCCGACATCTTTCGCCCACCAGCACAGGTGAGTTAACCCAGAGCCCACTATCCCAGAGCCCACTATCCCAGAGCCCACATCCCAGAGCCAACTATCCCAGAGTCGATTGTCCCAGGGCCGACTGTCCCGGCGCCGACTGTCCCAGCACCGACTGTCCCAGAGTCAACTAACCCAGAGTTCACCAGGCACCCACCCAGCGTACCCGGCATCTCTCGCCCACCAGACACAATGAGCAGGCTCCCCCCCGGCGAGAAGGACCCACGGTTTGCGTATGGGAGAGCACCTCCAGCGCACCCCCAACCACGCCCGATGCGACAACCCGGCCAGGATCCTTATGCCCAGACGCAGCCACGATCGAGTGTCAACAGCAGACCTCCCCCTCCCGCACAGCGCAACAGACTCTCCTTGGCCGTGGGAGAGCAGAAAGACATCCCAAAGCAGGAACTCGGCAACTTCCACAAAGCCAATATAGCTGCTGTGAATGCCCAAGACTGGGGCCTGGCCGACGGCGAGACCACCTTCCTCAAGATCTCTTTCGAGGGGCGTCAGTATGTGATCACTGTCAGGGCGTTCCCCCTCGTACAACCCGGCTGGATCTGGTTCGGCAAACACCACCGCAACATCTTCCAAGCCCCCCTCAACCACCAGGTCGACGCAGAGACCTTCAATCCTATCGAGCTTGGGCCCAAGGCCTACTTGGGCTCGCTGGACGTTGCGATATCGTTTGCTTCGGCCAACAAGACACCCAAGTATGCCTTCAAACATGACGAACTCCAGCAAGGATTCATCAGCCACTTCCAGGGACAAATCTTTGCCCCTGGTCAGGAACTCATCATGCATTATGGGCCCGACGAGATCCCTTTTAAATGTGTGGTGAATGGAGTTGGCCTGGTCGACAAGCCCTTGGACAGATCCGTCAAGGCAGGGCACGCAACTGATCTCTTAGCGACCCCCGATGAAAATCCTCTCGCACGAGGTCTCCTCGGTGAACAGACCCAGGTATTCTTCCAAAAGGCGCCCCTGCCTCCGAACTCGAGTATCCCGGCCCTCAATATGACAGGCGCGCCGAGACGGGGCGCGAATGCCGTTGTGCGACCCGATTTCAATTTCTCCCAGTTGGGTATCGGCGGCCTGGATGATGAGTTCGCCACCGTCTTTCGCCGGGCTTTTGCCTCCCGAATATTCCCACCCTCCGTTATTGACCAGCTGGGCCTACTGCACGTCAAGGGAATCCTGCTCTACGGGCCCCCAGGGACGGGCAAGACCTTGATCGCCCGTCAGATTGGAAAGATGCTGCAGGCCAAGGAGCCCAAGGTCATCAACGGTCCCGAGGTCCTGAACAAGTTTGTTGGCCAGTCCGAGGAAAACATCAGGAAGCTGTTCGCGGATGCGGAGAAGGAGTACAAGGAAAAGGGCGACGACAGCGAGCTCCACGTCATCATCTTCGACGAGCTGGATGCTGTTTGCAAACAACGAGGCTCAGGCGCTGGCGGCGGCACAGGCGTGGGCGACAGTGTGGTGAACCAGTTGCTCAGCAAGCTGGACGGTGTGGACCAGCTGAACAACATTCTGCTCATCGGCATGACAAACAGGAAGGACATGATCGATGACGCCCTTCTGCGACCTGGTCGTCTAGAGGTGCAAGTCGAGATCAGCCTTCCCGACGAGAAGGGTCGGCAGCAAATCCTGGGAATCCACACCAAAAAGATGAAGGACAACGGGAGGCTTGCAGGAGACGTGGACTTGGCAGAGCTCGCCGGTTTGACCAAGAACTTCTCCGGTGCCGAGATCAACGGCCTTTGCAAGAGTGCGGCCTCTTTCGCCTTCAGTAGGCATACAAAAGCAGGCACCATGGCCGGTATCTCAAGCGATGCGACAGAACTCGTCATCACCCGAGAGGACTTCCTCGGCGCACTCTCCGAAGTCACGCCAGCATTCGGTGTATCTGAGGATGAGCTCACCAAGTCCATGATCTACGGCATCATACGATTCTCGTCCAATATCGACAGGATCATCCAGTCCTGTATGATCTACGTCGACGGCCTCCGCAGCAACTCCACCAAGTCGCCCAACGTTTCCCTGCTGTTCCACGGCCCGAGCGGAAGCGGAAAGACGTCGCTCGCTGCAAGCATCGCGCAGATGTCCGAGTTCCCCTTCATCAAGGTCATCTCCCCTGAGCTGCTTGTTAGTTACCGCAGTGAGAATGCCAAGAGTGACCAGATCCACAAATACTTCACGGACGCGTTTAAATCGCCCCTGAGCATCTTGATCGTGGACGACATCGAAGGCCTCATCGAGTGGAACCCTGTCGGTCCGCGCATGTCAAACCTCGTTCTCCAAACCCTGAGGGCACTCCTCCGCACAGTTCCGCCCAAGGGCCACCGCCTCTTGGTTATGGGCACTACGTCGCGCCGTGGCGTGCTCCAGCAGCTTGACTTTACGGATACGGTCTTCGATAAGGAGATCGCGGTGCCTAGCCTCGGCGGGCTGAACGAGCTGGAGCTGGTGTTGCGGGAACAGCAGACCTTCCGTGATGGAGGTTCCCTGAACGAGGCTATGAACCTCGTCGCCGAGGCTACGCAGGGCTCCAACCAGGTTGGCGTTGGCGTCAAGAACATCCTTAAGGTTGCCGAGAGCGCTAAGGCCCTCGACGAGGATACTAAGGCGAGTTGGTTCGCCGATGAGATGCAGGTGCTGATGTCTAGGGGTTTCTAGAAGGGATCCTAGTAACAGGTTGTGAGGCTGAGGCTGAGGTGGGGGGTTAAGGCTGTGGTCTGTATGGGGTCTCTCATAGAAGTTAGATGCAATTGAAACAGAGCTACTACATTTGCCTCCTCTAGACACCCTCCTTCGGGACATCCTCTTTTAGATATCCTGCTTAAGGGTACCCTCCTCTCAGTTACCCTCCTCTCAGTTACCCTCCTCTCAGTTACCCTCCTCTCAGTTACCCTCCTCTCAGTTACCCTCCTCTCAGTTACCCTCCTCTCAGTTTATACCCTCCTCTCAGTTACCCTCCTCTCAGTTACCCTCCTCTGGATACCCTCCTCTCATTTACCTCCCTTTAGGATATCCTCTTTTAGACATCCTCTTCTAGATATCCTCCTTAAGGGTATCCTCTTCTGGGTTATCCTCTTCCGGGATATCCTGTTGTGCACAACGTCCAGTGGGATTACATACAGATATCTAAGCATCCCCGCACAATTTACTTGGCCATATCTCCGGCTTATCGTCCTGAGGTGCGTGTCATGCTCAAGGTGCTGAGGAGGCTGAGTTGTGTTTCGAGACAATCAAGGCTCGACCGTGTCCTTGTGTTTCCTCACGCTGAACCCATATTTCTCAGCATATATGGGGGAACATTTACTTTTGCGACCTAACAAGAGGATGCCTTACCAACACTTCAAGTGGAGCCTGATCCTGCCGCTCGTCGCTGCAACCCAGCAGCACTCAAACCACGATCATGGATCTCCTCTCCGTCACTGCCAGCGTGATTACAGTGGTCCAGGCCACCCAGTGCGGCCTGGACTTACTCATGGAACTGAGGGACGCTCCGGACGAGATCCAGGAGCAACCTCTCAGAGATCTAGCGGATCTGCATTGTCAACGAGGACACCTGGTCAGTCATCGAGGGCGTCTTCAAGCGACACCAGCACCCAGAATCCTTGATCTAGATTCCACCGACGATGATTTCCTTGCTTTGCTTGGAACCGTCCATGGACCGCATGTCCGCTGAGGACAAGAGGGGCGGAGCATCATTATCAATAGAGGATGACTGGCGTCAACAGCCCCACGTGCGAGACTTTGTCCGCGTTCGTCAACACGCTCCTGACGATCGCGCGGCATACGGGGTGGACGTGAGGTCGCTTCCTCGAAACGAGGGAGCGGCTCCTCGCCGACGGGCCGTTAGCCGTCGTGGAGCGCTGGTCCGCCAAGACCAGGAACTGCGACGCTGGCGCCCCTTGTTTCTCCCAGTACGAAGAACATCTGTGACAAATGGATGACCCCTGGTGGAGGCGGGATGGTTATTGCGCTGATGAACAGGCCAAGTAGGAGTGGAGCTAGAGCCCTGCCGAAGGCAGCCAGCTTCCAGAATCGGGTTACATCTGCAAGTCACCTTTTTCTTTAGAAGATTGGTAAGAAAACTAAGTATTTCTTTTCCCCAGTACTTTACATCTACTTGCCTCTGTCTCTCCTCTGTCATTTCCTAGATATGGGGTAGCTTGCTGTTGGGAAAGCGGAAAGTCTACAGGATCGTAGACATGAATCGGAAAATGATCCTCCTCCGCTTGCCGGATCTTGACTCCCATCTGATTTCACGAGCTGCGGGTTGCACTCCCTCGCGCTCTCACTAGATGAAATTTGAGCTCGGGATTCGAGTCCTTATTCCTACGCGAATATTGCAGAAGTAATAGTGCTTGGGTTGGTGATTTGCCTCTTGGCGTCAAATCCTCCTTTTCAGCCGTTGTTGTCGCCCTTGTCATCTTGCTCTGGACGTTTTCCCCGTCTTGGCAACGTAAAGGTTAATCCACGGACTCATCCTAGGGCCAGGTGCCCTGGAAGACAAGCGTGCTTAAATGTCCGTGATTCTACTTGTAGTGCTGGCCTTGGCAGGGGGGTCATTCCACTCTATTTCTACTTGATTCTTTTGGGTTACTCCTGTATCGTCGTCCAAAGTTTGGAAGTGGGATGGCAGGTCGACTATGAGACAACCCAAGATGTCTCATTAGTTTGTGAGAGTAGTATCAGCTCATTTGAATCATGCTGGCTCTCTGTTCGATGGTGGAGGATTAAGTAAATCCTCAGGGGCAAACTGCCCTATGCGTGCCAACTTGGTAGAATTCGGCGGCAAGGCGGGGCCGAGACGTTTCACCCATCAAACAAGTCTCAACACTCTACCATGGTAAATAGGCTCAGACTCAGGAGTCGATGCTACCATCAGCGGTCTATTCGGGAGTCGGTGAATTGCTTCATCGGTTTCCTATAAAGTTGGCGATTAATCCTACAGGTGAGTTATCTTCAAATGTGTTTTAAACCAGTGGCTCAATCATTCTCTCATTCCAACTACTATTGTTAATTACGAAACACACGTTGCCCGGTGCAATTTTTCCTTGAGCAAACATCGAAGCACATCAAAATGCAATTCTCCTCTCTCGTTGTGATCATCACGGCCATGTTGGCCGGAAATGCCCTTGCAATGCCACGCGGCGGCGGCGGCAATAATGCCAACTCGAATGGTAAGCTGGTCCTTGGATGCGAGACTTCCTTAATCGATTGTGGACTGACAGCCAGAAAAGCTGCTGCTTCAGGTGCTAGCACCGATGGACAGACTTGTGAGGGTGGTACCGGCAATATCATCGACACCGGAGTGTGCAAGAATGGGAAATGCAATATCGAGATCCCTCCCAACGAGTTGAGCATAGTCGCCAGCGCGGACTGCGAGTAGGGAAATATTCTTTTCAGGGGGTGAAGTCATTGCTGCACACACAGGCTGTGACAGAGAGGAGGAACGAAACTATTCACTGTCATGTTTCTCGTCGGAATCAAATACTACTTCCTCGCCCTAGTGCTCCAGTTTCGTGCTTCTTCCGACGCTTGACACTGCAGCCATGACTTTGTCTTTGAGGCTGCACGTGCACAAAGCCATAAATGGCTTACGGATTTGACTTGCACCGGAGTTTCCCGGCGGTAACTATTGCTGGATGAAGTACGCGTATTAGTACTGGGGATCATCTCAGGGGTACGTTCGCGCTTGGTCAGCAGCCTGTCAGGGGCACCGCAACCCATGTACACACGTTATGCATTCGGAGAAAGCTTATTTGAGCCCCATATAGGGACGGGACATATAGCACATCACGACAATAAAAATCGCCGTCGTATATCAGAATTTTCCCCGTAATGCCGATGTCTATTACGTGATATTCCCTTAGCTTGAAGAGTCCGGGCTGTAAATTTCCAGCCCTCATGCGCCGTGCACATCCATCGCGATGAACTTGATCCTCTCGGATGCACCGCTTACCCGCTGCTAAAGCGGATGCGACTCATGGATCCGAGGCCCAGGCAGGTATTGGCCATTTGCCTCTACGATGATGGTAAGCTGAGGTGAGAGCCCAAAAGATCCAGAATATTCTTGCACACTGGCCCACCAAACCGCCATCAACCCGGATCTCGTGGGATAGGGCGCCTTGGCTATTGGCACTCGACCCAGTTTTTGTGACGTATACACTGGTGCAATTTTTACGAAGTCGCACGGTCAAAGACGGCCATCGGCCCATAGTGCCTTAGCAATTGCAAGAAAGCGGATCGCCTACGGATTTAGAGATCGGCCGTAGCTCAGATTAGTGATCTACTCCTGAGAGCTCCAAAACATTAACTTTGAACTATGCATTAGTCAAGGCAGAGTCATCGCATTTTGTCTCAACGCACCAATTCAGCCTATGCCAAAAGTCAAGCACAAGCCGTTGCCCTTTTTTCTATTGGTCTTGTCAGGATAGACATTTTTCTCGGTTAGCGGTTTTCCGTGTTGAGATATGGAATTCCGGTATTGTGCCATGGCCGCCTCCTAAATCCGTGAGCTGTGGAGCAGGACACCACCTTGGCTTATAGCTTCTTGTTCCTTCTTCTTAGCTCCACGATTCAACCGGCGATTCCGAAATAAGCAAGATCTAGGTACTATATAATGCCCATGATGGATTCTTCTTCCGACTGCAGAGTTGGTGAGGGTATCCCGCTTAATCCTTTTTCCTGCCTCTTTGTGACCACAAGGCAAAATGCACGGACTCCTTAGCTTGGTTGTTCCTCTTCTCCCGGCCGTTGTTGAAGCAGCGACCACTCATTACCAGGGTGGAACGATTGTTGCTTTTGACAGAGAGACTGAGGGGCTTCGAGTAATCCGGGATGGCTCCATCACTGTAACGGGTGATACGATCACAGAAGTCTCAGAGTCTACGCCATCGAACATCTCTGCAGATTCGCAAGTAGTCAACATCACCGGCAAAATTGTTACCCCTGGCTTCATCGACACACATCGACACGGCTGGCAGACTGCTTTCAGGACACTCGGCTCAAACACAAGCCTAGTCGAATATTTCTCACGCTATGGCGAGTTTGCGGCCGCCGGATCTTGGACGCCAGATGATGTGTACATCTCGCAGCTTATTGGTCTATACGAAGCCCAGGCCGCAGGAGTAACGACCACCCTCGACCACGCACACCACACATGGTCGAATCAGACGGCGGAGGCTGGCTTGCAAGCGAGTATCGACTCGGGAGCGAGAGTGTTCTGGTGCTACACGTTCCACAATGTCACGAACTACACCACGACCGAGCAACTCGCCAACTTCGAGGATATTGCCACCAGGGCTGACTTCGCCAACACTTCCGTCACTCTGGGAATTGCATATGACTCTTTCGGGCCCGACGGAAACGTGGAGGAGATCAAGTCCATCATGTCCCTGGCCGACCAATTCGACATCCCCCTCGTCACTTCTCACTCCCTCCAAGGTCCCTGGCAGATTACCAACTCGCCCGAGGACCTGCATAGCCTGGGCTACCTGAACGGCTCCCGGGCCGTCGTCCTCGCCCACGCCTCCTTCCTCACGGCCACGGGAGCCGCCCTGCTCCGCTCCACCAACCAGTACATCTCCATCACGCCCGAGTCGGAGATGCACTACGGCCACACCCACCCCAAGAACTACTACATCCAGGACCAGGCCGCCCTCGGCGTCGACACCCACTTCACCTTCTCCACCGACATCCTGACCCAGGCGCGCATCTGGCTGCAGCAGGCCCGCTACAGGGTCTACTCGGACGTCATCGAGCGCTGGATGCTGCCCGCCACCAACCCGCAGAGCGCCAACCAGGCCTTCCTCCTCGCGACGCGCAACGGCGGCCTCGCGCTGCGCAGGGAGGACCTCGGCGTCATCGAGGAGGGCGCCAAGGCCGACCTCGTCTTCTGGGACGGCGACTCGCCCGCGCTGCTGGGCTGGGCCGACCCCGTCGCCGCCGTGATCCTGCACGCGAGCGTGGGCGACATCGACACCGTGCTGGTCGGCGGGAACGCCGTCAAGAAGGGCGGCAAGCTCGTCGTTGATGGTTACGACGGCCTGAAGGGGCGGTTCCTCCAGACCGCGAGGAGCATCCAGCAGAAGTGGAAGGACACGCCGTTGCCGTCTATGGAGGTGGAGGCGTCGGCCATGTCGGGCGAATTCCCTGTTGTTGAGGCTCAGAGGGCTGATGTCTTGCGTGGGAATGGGGATGGATATGGTGCAGTCTTTCTGTAGACTGTGATAGTGAGGAACCGGCTGTATGAGTAAAGTGACACAGAGTGAGGAGCTCCTCCATTATTCAGACTAATTTTGGGAGGACTTGTCTTCCTGTACGAACCAATCCTTACGCGCTTCTAATGATACTCTAATTTCTAAGACGAACATATAAGAGAAAGCCTGTCTGTATAGATCAGCGGAATAAAACCAGCCGATCTATCGGATCAGATCTCGAGGCTATAGGATGTCTGAGGAGGGTCGCGGTCACAAGTAGAATCATGAAGTTCCGAAAACTTCACGAGGCCCTCCTCCCTAGGGTGCGATCTGTTTAAAGGATGTTTTACTTCGTACTCCATCAATCTGTTATTTGGCGCCACGTGGCCTTTTCTGACAGCTAGAGGTTCGCACTAAAGACCAACGCTAAAGGCGTAGTTCTCTGCCGGTAGGTATTTTGAAGTCCAAATGACTGTTGGTAGTGTCCACTGGTGCTAAACTAGCTCTAGAGACTTGCCTTGCAATGCTTTTAGGTCACATGCTTCCGCGGTGCCACAGGCGCTTCACGCCGCGCAAAATTGATGGGAATGCGAATTGCCTGGAATTGATTGCCATAAAATGTCCTTCGAGTTCATCTTTGAACCTCAGATCTGCTCTTACCCTCACATCGAGCAACACCTAACTTGCAGATTCCCGCAGTCGAATACACCAACACGTACCATGGACTCGGAGCTTGCAGGTGGCCCCTATTGTGCCGAACAGGCCCGCCAACGACCCATGAGGGTCACCCCAAGATTTACGAAGCCCGCATTGGCTGCATACCCAGACTACCTTCGTCCGCGATCATGTGAGGTTTGTTCCAGCAGGGAGAACCTTGCACAGTGCAAGAACTGCCTGGTCACATACTACTGCAGTCAAGAACGTGAGTGTACATTTGAATCTCCTGCTTGATTACTTCCTGAGCTTGAAAGAACTCCATCCCCTTTCTTGTCCCGATGCTGACTCTGTTGCATTACAGACCAGGCTTCTGATTTGGAAAGGCACACCGAGAAATGCCGCTACATGGCGTTTGATTGGTTACTTGATGGCAATTGCCCACACGCGCAGAACTGCCACACGTTTACCAAAGTGGATATCATGCTTCACCTTTTCCCAAACATCGCAGCCGCGGAAACTTCGCGGCGCCGTCTGTTCAGTGTGCAGGTGCACAGCAGAAAGTCACGTACATTCGAACACCAGTGTGACAGCAAGGATAATGAAGCCTGGGAATATCTGTACAAGGCCATTGCCGACCTCATCCCTGTCATTGACGTCCGGCTCGGCCGGGACGAGGAGGCATACAGATTCATCTATCAGGAAACGCAGAACAATACCCCGTGGTATGCTATTGAACGAAATCTTTATCGGAAACTTGGGTCTGCCGCGGCCGACGATGCCGCCAAGAAGAGACACCGGAGCTTCGAACAGATACATAAGCTTAACGGCCTGGGCCACCAGGTTGTCCTTACTCTAATGGCAATCAAGGCTCTGCGAATGGTCCAGGACGTGCAAAAAATCTCGCTTGCCCTGCGTCGGACAAATGCGTGTGGAAACGTCCTCCCACAAGAGACCATCGATCTCATCTGCGGTCACCTGGGGCCCGACTTCCTGGCGAGTCTCTTTGGTATAGATCTTCTCAGGGCCACGTCGGACGCCACCTGGACTCGGAATAAGGTATGGGAGATGCAGTGGGTGGTCACCAAGTGCGTGTACGAAACCGCCCGCTCAAACAAGCATATCTGGCGGTGGATGCTGGACACGAACAGGCTTGAGGCTCGCGGCGAGTTTGGCCAATTCAGTACCGAGGCCGGCTGGGACGTGGAGGAAGCAGCTGAGATGGTTGCCGTCCGTCAGTACCAGACGTGGGTGGAGACGCCCGGATCCTTCGATATCCTGAGGAGGGCCATGGCCGCGGCGGCTAGGTGGGCCTCCGCGAAAGAGGAGATCTGCTGGCCGATTGAGCGTCCGAGGGATCCAAAAGGCTCTCGGTCAAGGTCCCGTGCGCCGAGGAAGAAGCAGCGCACGCAGAACGCACGCGTGAGAACGAGCGTTGAGGCAATGCCAGAAGTCTATCATTATCATCAACTGACTCTGGATGAAAATCTGGATTTGAATAGTCATCATCATCAACTGACAAGGCTGACTCTGGATGAAGAAATTGCAGGGTTGAATGATGGGGGAGCATTTGGCAGCGTAGTGGGCTTGTGAATGGAAACCAATTATGTGATTACAGGACTTGATGAGAATAGTTTCTAGGAGAATTTTGATGGGAATGAGGCCAAAACTCCTTCCGAGTTGTCATCGATAGCAACAGCGTCAGTCTAACCCTCATGTTTCTTCAGTTGAGGGACGCTGACCTAGGTAAAATGAAGAATTCTAAGGATTTTTGAGGTAGTGACCGAGGCATTGAAACACGTCAGTGATGTAAAGAAACCTTTTTTTTTTTTTTTTTTTTTCGTTCTCAGGACAGCCACAAAGCTCTTTTATTTGGTTTCATCGATCAATACCTAAAACGATACTGGCGAGGACCCGAGCAATAAATCCGATGCACAGTTCCAACACATGTTAATGTCGCTCGACGAAATGACGGGCAATATAGTTCGGCATTCGCGAAGAAAAGACGCTGCCTAGCTCGCTGATCATACATCAGACAAAGTTGAAGAGTCTGGAGAGTGAGGGAGATTCGTCTTCGTTGAAGACGGATCATTGCCGTTGCGCGTGTGGCGGATTGGGCTAGGATTTGCTCGTTTCCTTTACCCGTTCGTGATCCGATGGATATCAGGTTGAGCAGCCAGCATACGGTGTAGCATGCGAAGATGCCATCCACAGGAAACCGATCCGGTGAATTCTGAATCGTTCACAGCCTGACCACGGTATACTACAAAGGAGATGTGTTGTCGGGTGTCTATTGTCGATGAGGTTCGGATGCTGGACTGAACGTTCCGAGGGCCCACAGGTGCCTTATCCGGACAAGCCTGGCAGATGGCAAGCCCCCGGCCCGCCATGATTCGATCCGAAGACTGCAGGAATCGGAAAGCTTAGCACAGACGACTTATCAGACTCGATACCAGTATTACTCTTGAATACCCCACAGACCAAGCATTGCAGGCGCTACTATCCAAAGTGCTAGCCAGCAACATGTCCCAGTATCTTGCTGCAGCTCAATAATTGATCACTGTAGCTTTGGATCTATCAGAAGGCTTCCATTTCGCAAGAATTCACTAGTGATAGGTAATGCATAATCCTCATGTCTTGTCATTGCCTGTCTCATTCTGGATCAAGATGCTTCACTGCCGTCCATCGGCTCTGAGGTGGTGAGGTCGGATCGGATAATACTGAGGCATACAACTGCTCAGACCACAATTGCTACGTGACCAGAAACGGCACCCATTGATGTCGGTCAAGTGGCCGAATATCAGGCGAGCTGAGGGTCCAGGCTACCCATCAGACCTTCTTCGCGTCGGCAACTGTTCCATACCCCAGGGGGCGACCCAATGTCCCACTTGAATCGGCCGTTCCTAAGAAAACAAGCTTTCCTGTCTTCGCTGCTGCCGCAAATTATCCGAGCCGCGAACTAGGGGCCATCGCGAGATACCCGCAGATCAATGTAGGCTGCAAGACAGAATAGGAAACATGTTCTGATGCCCCGCCGACGTGGCCGCGTAAGGTACCACTTCCGAGTGTCGGGCAGCTCTTCCGATCTCCAGCTCGCCCGCTCAAGCTGCGCGAGGTTCAGGGTGCACCCCCACAAGAAAACCGGGTCTTGACTCGAGATCTCGAGATGTTGTCTTGCACATGGCATCATCATCTCGACATGTTGAGGAGCGCAGGTCCGCAGGATGGCAGGTCCTCAGAACGATCATGACGCCAAAGGCGAAGTTCGCGGGCACTCGCTCTCAATGTTAGTAGCGACGATGTCAGTCAAAGCTCCAGTGAAAGCGAAAACAACTATATAAAAGCCCACTCTAGGGATGGAACGTAAAGTACAACTCTCAGTTCAGAACCATACACAACTCACTTCAACTCGCATCTCGAAGCTCACCTGCAGCACTCTCTTGAACACCACCAATATCTCTTGGAACCAAAACATCCTCCAAAATGCTGGGAAAGATCGCACTCGAAGAGGCCTATGAGATGGCCGGTATGGAGGCCAAGTCTCAGCGGGAAGCGGCCCTGTACATTGCGAAGGATGACCGCACTCGTTACATGAGGCAGATCAGCGACATCAACGACGAGCGTGTCAAGCTCGCTGATGACCACGGTATTGGTTACACGTAAGTCACTTAGACAACAAAAGCTTAATTGGCTCGAATTATTCCTTGACAAACTGTGATGTGCGAGGAAATCTGACTGTTGACTACAGCATCGTATCCCTCACCGTCCCCGGTATCCAGGGCATCGCGGACAAGGCCCAGGCCGAGCGCCGCGCCACAGAGGTCAACAACTGGGTGGCCGAGCAGATCAAGTCCAAGCCCGACAAGCTCGGCGCCTTCGCGTGCCTGTCCATGCACGACCCCGTGCAGGCCGGCAAGGAGCTCACCCGCTGCGTCAAGGAGCTCGGTTTCCACGGCGCCCTGCTCTGCGACTTCCAGCACGCGGGCGACAACGGCGAGGAGTACCTGTTCTACGACCAGCCGCAGTACGACGCCTTCTGGGACGTCCTGGAGCAGCTCGACGTCCCGCTGTACATCCACCCGGCCGCCCCAGCGGACGTCGTCTTCGACAAGCTCTACGCCCAGCGCAAGTCCCTCATCGGCCCGCCCCTGTCCTTCGCCAACGCCGTCAGCCTGCACCTGATGGGCCTCATCGTCAACGGCGTGTTCGACCGCCACCCGCGTGCCAAGGTCATCGTGGGCCACCTGGGCGAGCACATCCCGTTCGATTTCTGGCGCATCAACCACTGGCTCGAGGACGTCAAGCGGCCCATCGCCAACGAGGAGGGCAACGGCAGGTACTGCAAGAAGACCATCTACGACTACTTCAGGCAGAACATCTGGGTCACCACCTCGGGCCACTTCTCCAGCCACACGCTCAAGTACGTCGTCGACGAGATCGGCGCCGACCGCGTCCTCTTCAGCGTCGACTACCCGTACGAGACCATCGAGAACTGCTCTGCCTGGTGGGACGGCAAGGCCGAGGAGGTCAAGGCTGCTGTTGGTGGAGTGGAGAACTACAAGAAGATTGGCAGGGACAACGCGAAGGCGCTTCTGAAGCTGGGCAAATTTCATGACTCCGAGGCACCTGTTTCCTAGAATTGCGACAGCTGGTGCCAAGATGTTGTTCATTATCCGAAGGAAGCGTTGCATCGTTTTTGCATGTCATCTTGTCCATTTGGGGTTCGAGAATTGAGCAATATCTAATTCGCTGATATCTCGCTTCAGCACACGGCCATATTGACACGGCCATAACAGCCTCGGGAGTGGACGTGAGGATAGTGCACCGGAATCTAAGCCTTTTCTGCTATACCGTTTTCTTCGTCTTGTCCTTTAGGACGATCGCCTTATTCATATGTGCTACAGTGTGCTCCGAGGTCCACCGTATTCTTGCCACAGATGAAATTAACGTTCTTGTAGCTGTGTTGGCCATATAATATCTCTTTTTAAAAGGCTTTAGGGCCCTCACTAGTATAACACAGTCTTAAGCGAAGGGATCCCGTTAAAGTAGATGATGTAAGATCTATAATCATATTCAGCAATAGCGTAGTATCAACTTAAATAATTTGGGACCCTGCGGTATCAGCATCATCAAATGCCCGCAACTAGGCCCCCTTATCATGGAATGTATGGAACAGCGCGACTAGTTGTATCCTTGAAATAGCGAGGGTGCTAACGACAAGAGCTGTAGTACAAGGTGAAGGCTATGATCAATTACAGCTTTTATCGATACAATTTTGATGAATCCCTTCTAACTTAAAATTCAGGAGGACCAGTTTCAAGATCTACCAACACTTGGAAACTCCTAAACCCATGGACTGCACAAGCATCGTAAATTCAGTCTCGTGGATCTCCAGGTCCTCGCATCCAATTCCACATTCCAGCCTAGCCAGGGAGGAATCACCTTAAAGTATGGATACAATCAGCACACAAGCAGATAGGCCGTATCCGACTTCTGTGAGGAGTGTGGACTCGAGCCGGATATCGAAGTTGCAGTGGTTGGATATTATAGCCAACTAATTCACCTCCGTGCCGTTTCCTCAATGCGCAAGGCTCCGGCAGGCTTCCAAAGCGGTACACATAGGTCTAGGCTCATATGTTCCCCGGCCAACGGTGTGTAAGACAAAGTCTGCAAAAGATTGTCTATGGTTAGGTCCACGCGGAGCCCAAGGGTCTCACTTTGGGGGTCTCGGTCTTTGTAGACCATTCGTGCTACCTAGGTAGCCGAGGATCCATACATTCTCTATGCCGGTGAAGAGCAGCATTGCTGGTCTCGGCGTGCAAGAAATCTTTTCATCTGCGCGAGTCGGCGCATTCCGAGCACAGATCAATGGCAGGACGGGTGACTGCAGCAAGCCTACGCGCCTCTTCGGCTGTCCGTCCCAATGATCAATGGCCACTATGCCAAGACCTTTCGAGTCTCAACCGTTATGCTGGCCACGTGGCTGTCAGCTCGGTGGCTGTTGCGGGGTGGTTGCTGCTGGGTGGTTTCTGCTGGTGTAGAGTGGACCCTGAATATTGACCGGCTTCAGATCGTAAAGCTGGTCGCTGAATCAATCGACTGCAGCCACAGACATAAGTAGTCGGGTCCAGTGATGCGTCACTCCCAAAATATTTCGCCCTTTCCTTCTTGAACTATCCTAATACTCTCTTCAGCTCTGCAGTTGTCTCATGTCAGGTCTCTTCACCGGTCTTTCCCCCCTCCATTGCTGCATATTGCCAACCCAGCCCTGTGACTGGACATTCATACATACCCTACTACTAAGTACACAATAGACGTATTCGATGTCGGGAACAAGCGCTTCAGGGAACCAAGGCCATCCTACGAGTAATGATGGGCCTGAAGAGCAGTCGATGTCGGATGAGAGTAATACCGCGCCTCTCCAGCAAGCATCACAAGACGATAATAATGCTGCCAAGTACCTGGTACCAAGCAAGGAATTTCTAACGAGAAGTGTCCCACACATGCTCGATTGGCTTCGAAGACAGCCACAGACTCAAGATCGTAGTCCACATTCGGTTGTAACACAACCTCCGAGCATTCACATCAATGACAACGGCCCACGGCGGCTGGGCCCCAAAGAACTGCGCGAGTTCCACTGGGAAAAACTCAACCAGACGATTCAGCGAGGTTGGAACCACAAGGTCTCACTCGGCACTCACACTGACGATTCCCATAATGACAGGAACTACAACCGGAGGATACAAACACTGATTGATGACGAGTTTGATATGTACGATTTTGTGTCGACGGAGATAAAGCGGCAGGGAAAAGACCCGGAGATTTCTCTTGCATGTGTACCTGCTCCAAACATACACGAGAAGTTTTCTTTCACGGTAAGATCACCTTCCCTGCCCAAAATCGGCTCAAGAGAACATTCTCACAAGAAGAAATTGCTGAGGTAGCCAACTACCACTCGCTACCCTTGTTCGGTACCACCTGGAGATAGTCCGTACAGTTGGCCCTGGGAGAGCGAAGACTACCGCCGGCGATTCGAGAAGTCACGTCTTGACACTGGAGCTCAACACGGAATGCTGTGGTCAGTCATCTTTACTTTGGTGGCCCTGAGGCGACCCACGGGCCATTTTTTGCCACAAACATACTCAAATACTCACAACGGCATATCCTTCCAATAGCCGTATCAGACCGATGTGGATTGATAGTACAGAAGGTGCCTGCCTCGGTATGATCGGGTTCGATTCTGCGGCTATCATATTTGACGTACTGATGTACAAATCTTCGTACGGAATTGGCTGCAGCGATAATCATAGGGGTGCAACCAAGGACAACTGTCCTCACGATTTCATCGCCGCCTATGCCAGCCCCTGGCCCTCAAACGCTGCAAGGAACTGGGTCAGCAAGAAGGTCTCTGTTGGGGGCCTCTTCTATCTCCAGTATCACGTACGATCTTCCAGCACTGTTCCACCCACTGCCTTGCAAAGTCCTTCCGTGGCGGCTACAGCCGATGAAACGCCGCCAACCGGGCTTCTATGCGAACGGCAGGTCTCAGTCCTGTCGCTGCTCGGCCAAAAGTTTCAATTGTTCGAACGTCGATATTCCCTTTCACTCCGCATTTGGTTGCGCGAACCGTTCGGACTCCATAGCATCGTGGCTTTAGAGGACCCCGTACCCTTGGATCTTAACGTGCCGTATATTTTCGTGCCTTACGAGGACGTCTTCGGGGGGCAGAAAATTATCGAATTTGACCACTACAACCTCCGTGTCACTGGCGAACAATATGGCATTGCACACTTCCAGTATCTCCTCTGCCGGATGACGGACTATTGGTATTTTGACTGGACATCTACGCTCTCACAGATTGATAGCATGATTACCATACAGGTAAGTGGCCATTCCACTGGATTATGCAAGACCAGAGCTAATGTCCTAAACTTTTGGCGAACAGATCCATGATCTGGCTGTCCCAGAATCTCTGCAAAAGCTCATGTACGACGACGGCAGCCTTAAGCGCTCCGAGAGCTATTTCAGCCTGTTACAGCTTCTAAGGCTCTTTAGAGACAACATCAACAACAGTGTCCAAGAATTAGCACATTTCAGAACAGAGATTTGTGGAAGAGATTGTTATGGTCCGTTCCCTGGAAAGGATGACGACCCAGCCGTGAAGAAGAACTGGAAGGCTATCCTCAAGCACAAGAAGGACAGACATGATGTCTTACTAAAACGCATTGATCGCATGACCCGCGAGGTAGAGAGTTTACGAGATGGAGTAAGTTTGTTTCTACTGAACCTCAAATTCGTTGTTTTTATGCCAATGTCCTGTGTGGCGAGAGACTAACCTGTTTTTCTTAGCTTTTCAACGCGTCTTCCATTAAAGAAGCCATCAAAGGGACACACATCAACCAGATCTTGCTCGTCTTCACCGTTGTAACCATCATCTACCTCCCTCTTACCTTTGTCTCGGTATGTACACACGCAAGCCTGCCTCAAAATGTTGGGCTGATTGACCCCATTTCTCTGACTCTTTTCTTTCTCCTCCTAGACTGTCTTCGCATTGAGCTTCATCCAGTCGAAAGACGTTACACAGACGAGGAATACGTACTGGATAGCGCTTGTCGTAATCTCAGCGGCCACATACCTGGCCGGCATCGTTGCATTCTGGAAGTTCGGCATTATCCCTTGGCACACAAGACCTGGGAGCTCCTCCGCGTCACAAGGCCCTGTACGTCATATGACTGATCACCATGCTATTCCAAACACGCCAGGGATGGAAAGGGCACCCAGCTCTGACGTCCGTAACACGTTTTCCAGCAACTTACGTCGGCGGTGGAGAAGGGCGGCGAACACAAGTGACGAGGAGAGCGGGCAGCACAAAGGAAAGCAGAATGCGCCGGTTGGAGAATCCATAGAAATGGAATCTCGAGTTACAGCGGAGAATTAGCAAGAACCAGAAGGACTGGGAAAGGAGACGACAGCACTTCCGCGCGTAGAATGAACAGATTGACTTACATCTCCTTACGCGCGCCCATGATAGATCTCCAGGTCTCAGACCACTTAAAAGCTTTAGAAATGTCTGAATTTCTGGGTAATGGGATGCTACACTACTTCGAATCTCAAATTTTCCATGCTTAAGCACCCACACTCCCATGGCATTATCATGCATTTTCTGACAGAGCATTGAGAGGCTCATCGAGTCCGTGGACCTGGTTGCAGTGCCACTGCCTCTTGGATCACGCGTCAAACGTCTCATCGCACATACCGCAGTGAATAGGTTGCTGTACAGCCGTCAAACGGTCAGCAAAAACTGTATGAGCAGCGGCTCCTTTCACATAGATTGGGCTTCATATTCGCAGGGCCGGAATTCGATACTTGCCTTGTGTCGTTCTTCCAACTCGGGTGGGTCCGGACCTGGCCGTTGTTCGGTGTAAATAACAAACAAGCCTACCAGCCCCTCGTCGTCTCCGCCGAACTTCAAGATCTCTTCTCGCAGCTTCCCAAACCCCTCTGGGATCTTGTCGGCCGGGTCGTTGGCGGTGATGTTACGCTGCGCATAGACGTGAAGATAGCTGTAGGCTACATACACGTGCGAGGAGCGGTCGTGGCCTTCAACAGACGGATCAACGTACAGGATCTTGCCGGATCCGGTCTTTGCACGGAGCAGGGCTGAGATCTCATCGGGGCTGCCGCCATCGTTAAAGGGAACAAACGAGAAGCCATCAGTCCCGTGCGGCTTTCCGTTTGCAATCAGGAATGCGTCCATGGTGGACACGCGCGCCTTAAGCCCCCGGAGGACGGTGACGAGCTTCGGTCCTGGAATTTTGTGGTACCTAGGTGTTTCCTGTTATGGTGAACCTGCTGGGCCGTAGGATACTTCGTTCCAAGACGAGACTCGATTAATCGATCACTTTATGGGCACGGTGCTCAAGGACTGTTCTGGTCAGTAGCTGTTTGCTCAGGGATAGACAGCAAAAGACATCTAGGCTTGGGGATTAAATACAGCTATATGAAGTGGAGCGAGGACTTTTTTAAGGTTGGACGTAGCTGAAGCGGAGATGGTGCCCGTTGTTGCCTAAGAATAGATTTCACGAAGTGACTTCCCAACGCCGTGAAAAATCAAGATCGGAGCTAACAGGGATCTCAAACATGTAAGATTCAAAGACACAGGAAAGAGGCATAATTTCAAATAGGTGGCAGGTAACAAAGGCAGAGATATTACACAGGTTGGACGGGCATAAGAGTGGGCGACTTCCGGACTAAGTGAACCATCTGTGAGTACTGCCCATCTGATGAAGACGTCTCGTAGGACTCAGGCAGACATCCTCTCCGTCGCCTTTCTGTGTGCCCCAACGCCCCACTAGGTGTCTGGCAGATAGGGTGTCCAGTGGAACCGGGGACCTGATCCATAGGATTGAAGACACAGGTAGCTTGAGTGATGCCCATGATGAGGGGGAAAACTTTCGAATCACCATGCTTTAGACGCATCCCAATTCCTGTTTTTCTCAGAACCACAGTGCATATTGAAGAAGCTCCCCAACATCAGTTGACCGTGTGGCCAGTAGCGAACGTCTCTCTGGGCACTGATCACTAGACCCCGGGTGCCCCGCATATGTACAGCCTATGGCCTTGATGCAAGCCTGGCAAGCTAGAAGCTCCCCCTCACCCCACAGATGCATTTGACCGCTCTTGCGGCCTCCCAGGGAAATAGCAGATGTGGTCAGTTGATCTCTTGTAGTGAAGGCGCGGATTGACTCAGAGAGTAATATCAGACCGACAACACAAACTGTACGGAACAGAACAATTGCTATTCTAGCGACAGCATGCCTGAGGAGAAGGTACTGCGCAGGACTTTTCGATACAGAAGAGGGATGGACCTTCGGTTCTTGGCTTCTCTTCCTCCTTCTCTATTGTAGGCCGACTAATTTTACGTGACAAGCTATAGGTCAAATCATGTAATGGATGGTCCGGTACGATTTGCAATGGTACTTTCGTTTGGCCAGCCCTGATTTTTCAGGTGACAGTGGAAAGATAGGGGCCAATAGTACTGAGATTTGGGAGGTCTGGTATGCTGGCCCGTAACACAGTGGCATGCAGAATTGAGCCTCCAAGCACTGGCTGGGATGAACGAGATTGCCATGTCTGTTGGGATGGGATTGTGGAGAATTCCATCCGTCCAGACTAGATGACGTCTGGGGTGGTGACATGCTCGGAGGTGTGGTAAACAGATCTTGCTTGCCGGGACCTGGCTCCCGAGGCAAGCCTGCTGCCTTGGATCTTATGTTCCAGCACCTTGTGCCCCATGCAACGTTGAGGTGTTGTTGAGGCGGCTCTGTGGCCTCAACAAACGGCGGCGAGGCTTAAACCTTCAACGGAAGGCGTGTAGAATACGCTTTTACCGAGTTGCCAGGCACGCCAAGCCACTCTTTTACGGCGGGTCGCCTGCAGGATCGGGCGGCGCCTACACGTGGAGGTCGCATCATGCCGCTTGCTTTTGTTTGTCAATGATCAAGGACCCGGCAGTACGGGACCCGGGATTTAACATCGGCCAGTCAGGCCTCCCTTTCATTTCCCCAGAGCCACGCTGTCACCGGAATTCGTTGGTCGTTGGCGGGCCACATTCTGCAAATCGGACCTGGTGTGACTGTAGGCGCGTTAGCTCCAGGGGTACAGAACGACATCTTTAGACGCGCCAGTCCAGGCCAGACAGGCGCCCGAGGCGCGCCGCTCTACCCCACGTGCCGCAACTTGTTCGGGTGCTGAACCTAAACTTTAGCTTTCCGTGAAAATTCCAGAAGGAAATGGAACAGGCGATAACTGAGAGAGCTTAGCATGATGGACAATGCGGCGAGCGATCATCCTCCAGGGGAATATGTTTTCTATTCGGAAGGCCTGACACAGCCAAGTCGCCAGCAGGTTGGCGACGGGGAACGCTCCGGGATGATGGACATTGACAGGGAAAGTTGGGACATGGCCTGGACACGTTGAATCGACTGTGCGCGACAAGGGCAACAAAAAAAAACGTGTAACTGTGCGGCTCATGAGCTTCTTCCCTGCCGACAGAAGCTCGAGCGATCATTCTGTCATCATCCTGTCAGGGGGAGTACCACGCCGGTCTTGACAGGGGACCATGACTTGCTTTTTTTTTGTCCCCTTTTCAGCCCCGGGAGCTGTTGGCGGCGTAGCGTGACCAGGGGAACAAGGCAACCATGGGCAGCCGAGTCTGATACGAATTGGATCTTCGCCGCCTTTGTAAGGATATAGCTTCGGCTTCTACAGTCGAGTCTTCTCCCTCTCTGCCCTTTTTGTGTTTGGCAGGTGGCCGCACGTTAATTATATAAAGTCACTGGGAGCCCACCTTCACCTCTTTGACGCCAACCTCACCGTTCATCTACACCTCTCTGAACCCCCAAACACCACTTCTATCTTGTGCATTGAGCACAGAGTCTGAGCACATCCTTTCCATCCCAGTTGAGGTTCGAGAGTAGCATTGAGGTTCGAGAAGCATTGTGAGTCAATCCTAGCGCTTTTGTTTCAGACGGCCGGATTGTTCTCTCCTAACAACGCCGCCAGGGATTGCAAGCACACTCCTCTTTGCACTGTCACAGCCCCGCAGGGGCATCCACGGGCTCACGCGATGGAGGTCACTCAGCTGTTGCTAAAGCTGTTGAGAAAGCTGCTGGTAAGTGCTTATATCTATCTCACGCCTCTCCAGTGTGTCTGTGCTGACTGATGGTGGCCTGTAGTTCTCGGCCCGGATTGTGCGATTCCTATTCCCTGACCTCAACCTCAACCTCAGCCTCAACCTCGACCTCGATCTCAACCTTGACCCTGATCTCGACCTTCTCTTGCAGGCCGAAAGCTGTGACGGACAGAAAATCGTGGTCCATGGTGCCTGTGTTAATGGCGAAGCCTTCAGTGGTGGTGATCTTACCGATGCTGCCCCAGGGGTTACCCAGACAGGCCCACACGAGGATCCACTCGTCAATGAGCTCGGGCCGGGCCGCTACGCCCACAAGGCCGAGGCCGGTTACATACCCCTAGACCCTCCTGCGGAGGAAGCCAGTGACGCTCAACCCGGCAAGAGGTACTCAATGCCACATGGAGCCACCCAGACGAGAGTTCTCAGGAAGCTGAGAAAGTGGTCCAGGGGGCTGAGAGACTCGGCATTCTACTTGATTTGGCCACGACTCACGACTCGCCGGGAGCCAACCAGCCTTCTGCGTAGACTCTTCACAGCCGTTTGGGACAACTTGATGTCTGCCAAACGCCTTTGTGCTGCCGGATACAGATCACATTTTCAGGGCTTGTCATTGCCATGTGGCTCAAACACAGCACGGCAGACTCAAGTGCACGAATTCAAAAACGCCATTCCCCGCTTAATGCCACCCAAACGAATCATCTATTTCAGTATGAACAGTGACAGCTTCAGACTCGCCAAAGTCCCCGACGAGGTGATGGATTGCATAATCTGTGCCGCGCAGAAAGTCGTTTCAATCATTGACCAGCAAAATTTGGGAATCAGGTTCGCTTACAGGTCGAACAACCCCTGGAATGTCTTTGATATCAGCTACGACGAGAATCTCAGCGGCCTGACCCTGGCTCAAGCCTTCTTCCCCAGTGACCCGCGCACGACGTGGAAGCTGAGCATCTCCAGACTCGCACTCTCTTCGAAATACAAAAACTACCTGCCCAACATCCTCGCCCACGAGTTTGCGCACATCCTGGGTCTGCGCCACTGGAACGCCGGCACCCACGAGGCCGAGGCCGAGGATCGGTCTTTCCAGTGGCCCAATACCAAATACGGGAGCAAGGACTCTGTCATGTACACTGAGGTTCACCCTGGAGAGATGTGCTTCTTTTCGGAAGACTTTCGTGTCATCCGAGAAATCTATTCTTGTGGTAATGGAGATGTGGTTTCTGATCGGAAGATTGTTGATGTTTACCCAAATAATGGATCTCATATGTTATCACGGGTTGTGCGCTACGCTGTTTCTTTAGCCTTTTCCTTCAAGACTGTCTTCAAGAGAAAAGCACGAGCATTATATGATATATTTCTTCACGTGGGTATGGATACAGGAGCGGCATATATATATATATATATATTCACGAATCACGTATGTATGAGAGGATATAACACGGGAGTGGACGGATGGGTAAAAAGCGTTGTTTAACATAAAATTGTATCATATTGTGGGAAGATCCATTTCTCGCCACCACAGGCAATGCTGCATCAGGTTCCTACACGGAGCGAGCGTAGCTTAATATTGGGTCACATGAAGCATGATTAGAGGGTAGCAATGTGGTGAACGACTCAATGAGTGAACAACATACTCAAAGATATCTCTGAGGTACGTCGTCTGGAGTGGCATTTTCGTTCCAATGATGCAACCTATCTAAGATTCCATGGAGGACAATGTTGAATAATACATCCAGCTGCAAATGGTCGCCAGCCCACAACGTGGAATATTCCTCCCTTCTACCTTCCGTTGGCCTGATGTTGCCAGTCAAAGATTTCAACAATGACCTGGCATTCGACGTGGAGACCGAGACTTGAACATTCCAGGCCCCTTTCCAACCCTTTTACCATGATTAGGACGAGCTCAATGCCATTATCAAACCAGAAGACTCTGACGCTTCGGCGCACATGAAAGTGCTGCGCTATGTATTTTCACCCGTGCTTAAAGGGCCTCTCAGTCTCAGCAAGAATCTGGTCCGCCACGACCCCATCAGTTTCGAGCTCATCTGGACGCTCCTTAAGCCTGGCCAATGAATCCACTCCGCTGCATCACACAAAGGCGACTCAGACGTTTTGCTTATGTTAGAGTCGTCTAAATACCAGTGGGAAGCTACGAACGAGGACGCCAAAAATTCATGGACCTATACTATGGTAGACTAGGGCGACGAATCATTCGGATGCAGATATGCGATTCTCGAGACAAAGCATTTTTCAGGCTGCAAATGAATCATCGAGCTCTCTGCTTACCCTCTTGAAAACGTCGAAGACATGAAAGCAGCGGGAACTGAGTCACGTCTTCTCGAGCGAGGCCGCCACCTTCTATTACTTGAAAGCCTGGAACGAGCTCAATTCATACCCTCGGGACTCGGTTCCAGATCCCAGCAGCCAAAATAGCACCCGCATGTCTCTACATATACGAGCCCTCTCAGCGCCCCCAAGGGCCGATCCACAAGAGTGGACCGACCGCGAATAATAAGGGTTGTCTCGCATCAGCGAGCTTGCAAATCCGACGAAAATCCAAGGACGTAGCTAGAGCCCGGCTACGGCTAAGATCCGCAGAATTAAACCGACAAGTGGTAGTATACCACATCAACGGCGGTCTGCTACGTAATTATCGCGGAAATCTGAGACTTAAGCTCGTATAACATCGTAAGAAAGATCATGGATCATGGAAGAGGGTCTCGACGGTCCAGTAAAGGAAGGATCAGCGTTGATTACGTTTCGTGAATGTAATGAGACTTGAAAGATGGTATTGAAGGAAGCGTTGCATTCTTGTCTGCGTGTCATATTACCCATCTAGTTCGAGAATTGAGCAGTACTTAATTCACTAGATCTCTAGTTTCTCGAAAGTTGAGCCCGTTCTTCACAATGGCCAGGCCTCTGTTGAGGCCGAAGATGATGCCATTATCCACCGTTCTCACTGGCAGAACTTGATTTCTGGCCGAGTTGTATTCTATTGGTACGAAGAAGTGTTGGATGAATCAACCTTGTTGTAGACTCCCCGCTTCGATACTACATATCCATGAGTTCTGGTGTATGAATGTAATCGTCTCTGCCCGATCAGTAACACCAATGAAGTCTTTGCAGATTTTGGTGAGCCCCAAGCTCATTTGGCTGATCTGCGACTGGTTCTCCGATGACTGAGGCATTTCCGCGGCTTTCAAATCGAACAGGAAAGTGGTCGAGGAAGTTGCGAATCCTGAGGTGTGTCGCACATTAACAACTAGGGTGTGCGTGCTTCGGATTATTGCTGCGGAGGTAATCGCCGTCAACTCAGATCCGTCTTCCACAGTGAAGCACAGCTGGATCATGTTGTGGCCGGTCTCCGACGGAAATTCCTGCACGTCGTACCTGAGCAGAGTTCTGTCCCTCAATAAAAGTAGTTCGTCTTTCTGACCTGGACTTGTAGTTGCTGGGAGCCAACGCCAAATCCTCCTCTCCCCGGGTTTGAAGTGCAAAGTCCCCACGCATCGTCCGTCTCTGACGTGGAAAAGTGAATCGACCGTCTCAGACGATATTAAGAGATGCTCTCCATCACCTGTGAAGCAAACCTGCATAATCTGTGCCGAAACTTTCATTCGGAAGATCACAGATCGTGAATGCAGTGTCGTTAGTTGTCCAGGTCCCAAATCCCATACTTGCACCACATTGTCGATGTCTCGCGATACGAGCAAGTTGTTCTTGCTTGCGGAAAGCTCTATGATCCCCGCTGCGTGATCATGAATGTACAAGACCTCCATCTGCCGTCCCGTCTTCGTGCTGAATGCTGAAACTTGCCCATCTTGCTTTCCAGCAAAGGCGATTGGGAATAGTGGGTGAGCGCATAACGCGGTAATTCGTGAGGCTCTTTGCATCTCATATTCACCCTCAATCGCAGGAAGATTTATTGCGTCCTCGCTCATGCTTTGGTCCTCTTCGTTGTTCTTGCGAATAAGCGCATCGGGAGACCACACAGACATGCCAGAATCTGTGACGTCCACCACTGCCGCGCCGTCCGATGTGAAGTTGAGAATGCGAAATGAAGTAGACGGTGTCGAAATGTGATAGAGCAAGTTCAGGGATTCGAAGTCCCAAACCTGCAAGACGCCATGAGGATCAATTGTGGCCAGCGTTCTTCCATCCGGCGAACATGAAGCGGACAGGATCCCGGCAGAGCTTGGAGACGCCTGCGATGTAATCAAGCCACCAGACCACGTATCATACAGAGCCAGTTCATGGTCTCTGAAAATGACAAGAAGGAGGTTGATGTTGGGGTTTGGGTTGAACATCAAGACTGATACCAGCCTGTTCTCGTCATCTCGTGCCCAGCAGATCAGTTCTCCACTTGAAACTTCCCACATACACACTGTACCCCATCTGTAACCCAATGCGAGCAACTCCACGTCCGGTGACAATGTTGCTACATGAGGAGCCTTGATCTGAGTGGTGATCTCGGTTTCGTCGTCAGGGCTCCGATACGTGAAGACCTGGTCTTCGAGGACCGAGCCGTTTGAGATATCCCACTTCAGCACATGGCCATGTTGTGACACGGCTATGACAGCCTCGGGAGTAGATGTGAGAACAATGCACCGGAATCTGAGTCTTGTTTGCCATACCGTTCTTCCAGTCTTGTCCATCAGGACGATCGCCTTTGTTGTGCATGCCACAATGTGATCATCCATCAGGTGTACGAGGTCCACCGGATTCTTGCCACGTATGAGATCGACTTTCTGGTAGCTGCGTTGGTCATACAGCTCTATCTCCCCAGACTCCATCCCAACTGCTACTGTACGCTCTCCGCAGGATACAGCTGCTGCTGTGCTGTCTTTGTCAAACGTAACAGATGAGATACAGTCATCCCAAGCGTCTCCAATGTCTCCGGCAACCACTAGTCCATCTGGACGCTTAGCAAAGCGCTGGAAGATGGCGGAAGTCGAAGGGCAGAGGGGTGGTATCAAGAAGTAGATGGAGGCCGGTGTTTCCAGAAGGGCTGTTCCAAACTTTGTCGCAATCCTACTCAAGTCTGTTGACCAGCTTTCTAAATTCTGGACTTGAGTGTTTAGCGGCGACCTGTATTTGGCCCGACGGTTTAGGTAGCTCTTGAGGTTTCGGGACACTCGAACAAGGGGATGTAGGTCTCCTTTACGAGCAACCCTGTCGATCCATGAGAGTACTGTGGTTCTGAAAAAGCGATCGAGGGAAAGCAGAAGCTCATCAGTCTCGGACGAAGCTAGGTATATGTGTTCCGAGAACTGTGTTACCGCGTAGTCCAGCAGTGGCGAATTTTCAATCTTTTTCACACTCTGCGAAGATAGTTGCCGTTGGCTTCGTGGGGCCTGCAATTCTGGCGAGCACAAGAGTTGCAAGCAGGTCAAGGCGATCCGTTCATGAGCTCGGGTCTTCGAGATACTAAACTCATCTGCAGCCTCTGAGAGAAGGAACTCGCGCACAGTAGGATGTACGAGGTCAACAAGGCCGGTATAATGGTCAACGGATACCAGCTGACCACAAAGACCCTCGACAGCACTCCTGGCGCTTGGTAGAACTGCGTTGATGTCAAGCTTCAGAGCATGTGAGAGCTCGGAGATGACGAGTTTCCGTGAGCTTGCAACGACCCATACAAGCACGGCTTGAGCGATATGCTTCTCGCGTTTCTTTTCAGCCATGGCTTTGGTAGTCCTCTCATAGTAAGGGATCATGCCATCTGGAATCTGATGGAGAACCTCGAGAACGCTTTCTTTCGAGTAGACCTGTTCCAGCTCATCCAACACAAGCCTCACCCAAAGAAAGCAGGCGTTCGATCTTCTCAACAAGATGTCAACCAACTCTTCTTGGCCGTCCAAAGTATTGATGGGCCGGTCGCGGGTGCGATTGTGTATGTAAGACTCGATGTCTCCAATGCTGTCTTCTGCGTCTATTTCCATAGGTGTCACCGATATGGATGGCTCCAAGGATCGGATCAAATGCTGCATATCCGACAATTTTCTACTCGTTATCAAAATCTGAAGTGGAAATGACGGTTGGATACCCTTGATCATGGTGAAAAGCTCGTGGTATTTGCTGCATTCGTCTACCGCATCGATAACCCAATATTGCGGTGTACGTATTCGGGCCTTCAGGTCGTCTCTGTAAGCGTGTGGACAACCTCATGAGTCTTCTTGTGCTTACCTGAAGAATCCCTCTTTTGAATAGTTTCGTCCAAATTGTTGCGGCGTCATCCTTGTCAAAAATGAACCCCTCGTGATAAAGTGCGACGAGCTTCTCCCGAACTGATGCGTTTGAGGCAGCCATTTGATATGCGATCGATCTTGCGAAACTCCCAAGTGTCTGTGTTGTTTTGGTACCAGCATGGAAATAGTAAGAAGCGCACTCGAGCTGGAATTGTGCAAGTTCATCAACGACGTGCGCTGCGAGAAATGTTTTTCCGGTCCCGGGATTCGCGGAGATCCATAGGATAGAAGGGTTCTTCGCCGGCGTGGGAACATCGTCCTTGACATATGCCGCCGCGGAGTCTCGCCATTCCTGGAATTCTTCGCGGTTATCGATCCATTGACACGAGCCCCCTGCTCGTGGATAGATTTCATCAGGACTATCCGAAACGCCCAGATATGTCTTCAGGATATTCATCTGATCATTTGACTCTTTCATCTTGTCCGTCATGACTAGGCATCACTGTCAGCAAACCGTCGGATACCATTGATGTAACTTGGAGTTAATTCACCCCCTCTGAGAATGTCTTCGGTCGCACTGGCAATGGCATTTTTCAAAGTAATGTAGTTTGGATCGTCTGGGTTGTCGAATTTGCATATGTCGCGGTGATTTGCATTGATGTATTGTATTCTCTCTTTCCTGAATCCAGGCCCTGCCACAATCGAACAATTAGCTCTAGCCTAGGTAGGTAGAAGTGTAGAAAAGTCGCTTACCCAGAACTGCTGAGCTTTTGTCTACAACCATCGACGATGTGATGCCAAGGCTCATTCGCAGCGTTTCGTAGAAGGAAAAAACGGGTAAGTCGCCTGCACATCTACCGAAGTCTTCGTTGATGAGTTGAGCCGAGGTGGATCCAGTCATCAAGTCGGTGATATAGTGACGTGGGGACAGGACCCCAGACACAGTGAGTATGTTGTTCAACAATGCCGCGTAGTCGGATCCCCTGTGAGGAGTCGCCAAGAAGAAGATACATCGGATGCGTTCTTGGAACTCTGGCACATCTCTAGCTAGAACGTACGCTTTCTTGATGACTAGACCCCCCATGGAGTGTCCGACAAGCAGAACTGGCCCCTGGAACACATGAATCGGATGAGCCAACTCGTGCAGGCACAAACAAAGTAGTACTCACATTCCCGTTGTCCCTCAAGTAGGGAGAATTCCTCATTTGCTCTAGCAACGTCTGGCCAAAGTCGTGGACATTTAGGACGCTAGACTTGGTACTCGCCCAGTCAGAATCATACCCGAAGCTATGTATATTTGCATTTTGTAGCCCTAATTCTAATGGCAGCCAAATCTGGGGCCAAAAGTTCCGGGGGTCCCCTCCTTTCCTCCATGTCTTGATCGAGCCACCTCGTAGTCCGTGTACGAAGATCAGATCAATCAAAGGCTCCGGAGAACAGTGCAATAATCGCAGCCCAAGCGGCCCACGTGTACCTTCGTCCCCATCATCATCACTGCTGGTGGTGCTTTGTTTCCTCGCCCATGTGCTTGTAAAACGTTTCTTGAGGGAAAGTCCCGGTCTCGATGATATTTCTGCCTTGGTGTCTCCGGACCACGCGGACGTCGAGGCTGGCGATGTAGTTGTGTCGTCGGCAGTCGCTTGGGGTCGCATGGGAAGGTCAAAAGCCTGCATCACGGGATGTCAGCATGGATGTCTTTGGGCTTGTTCATGTCGTGGATCCGCACACTTACAGACATGTTTACTCTCGTGGGAGAGCATGAAGGGTAGTCAGAGTCCCTGGCAGCTAAGCCGAGAGAAGATAGAGGGACGTTGCCGGGGGACTCTAGACTCCGGGGCTGACATGCCGCTCTAATCCTTGAAACGCCACGGCGGCAGCGGGGGATGTGACAATCTAAGAGCCAACGTGCCTTAACAAATGAGGCGTCGGCCAATCGTTCATGTGATAGGTTGCAACGGCCCCCAACCCCCGGCCTGCTTCTGCAGTCTTTATTCTAAGCAACCCGATGTGCGTGGTGATAAGCAGGCCAGGTCCTCCCTTTCTCACACTACTCCGAACGTTTTACAGAATTGCTCTTCGGACCTCGATTTATCCTTATACCTTGGTATTCCTTTGTCGCTGGTATGAGTTACGAAACGCTTGATGCAGCCATTTTGGCCTGTAAGCAGCGCCCAGCCCCAACAGCACGAAGGTGCACTCTCGGACGCACGATCGTTGACTCTTCCTGATAGGTCTACCTGCAGGGCACGAGGTATTATCCGTCGTACCACACGGCAAGACAAGAGTAATTGAGTGCTTCTGTCTCCTCAAAAACGCTTTGCGGCTGAGATCTTGAGTTACAGTGGTCGACAGGTTTGCGTGTCGATATAGAAGTTGATGGTGAGGAGGAAGAATACTTCCTCAAGGTACAGTACAGCATTCTCGGTACTAACGACGGGTTGCGACTTATAAAGTGATATGCAGATCATTGATCGGGCTGATTGGGTCGACATGGCCAGAGCCGAGTACGCGTCCCAGGAAGCCCTCTCGGCCATCATACCAAATAATGTCGTCGCTCCTACTGCCTGGGGTTACTACGAAGGAGATGAGACCAAAGCCTTCTATTTGACCCGTTTTCGTAATCTGCGGTCTCGACTGCCTCCGCTGCCGCAATTCTTGGCTATTGTGAAGAAGCTTCATCAGTCATCTGTTTCGCCCACTGGCAAATTCGGCTTCCACTGCAAAACATACTGGGGGCCGCCTGTGATGCGAAACGAGTGGACAGATAGTTGGGAGGAGTTCTGGAGCCGTCAATTCCGCAGCGACGTCACTTACGCCCAGGAGGTCTACGGTAAAGACGAGGAGCTCGACTCATTGACCGATGAATTCATACAAAAGGTGGTGGCTCGCCTGTTGCGTCCTTTGCAAACGGGTGGTCGCAATATCAAGCCTTCACTTTGCCATGGTGACTTGTGGGACGGCAATGTTCAGATTGATGTGGATACGAAACAAACAATTCTGTTTGATTCATGTGCATTCTATGGACACGCGGAAGGTACGTTGATCTCGAGCTCCAAAGGGATGTGTTACTGACTGATGTTACCACAACCTTGTAGTCGACCTCCAAGCCATGGGTGAACCTCGATATGCTCTCCAGATGGATGTCGTCGACCTCTACAAGTCTGAAGTTGGAGCCTCTGAGCCGCAGGAGGACTTCTATGACCGGCATGACTTATATGGGGTGTAAGTTCGTCCCATTATCCCTTTCAAGAGTTTATGCTCAGCGTTTCAAGTCGAAACGATGTTGTTGTAGCCGCGATATGTCCAGAATGGCACAAGCTCCTAGACACGTAAGTCTTTCAATAAAAGGTTACATTAATTGCTATTCTAAGACACAAATACACGTTCCAGAGCGAAGCAAAAGATGCGGAAACTCCTACAAAAGTTTCCAGACGGGTATGAAGGTTTCAAGGGTTGAGAAGCATAGGCAATCTTTTTGCACCGTGCCGCCCGAGAGGCAGCAGTCATGTTAGATGACCATGTGCTCGTTATCAAAGAAAGCTTTCGCACGACTAGTAGCGGGCAAGGTCTTGGGCATCCTGTGAAGCTTTCGTCATGTTTCTACTTAGCGGCTGACGAATCATCAAGCAAGCGAGGATATAGATATATTCAGAATTGATAAGATCACAGTCCTTTTCTGTCACCTTGACCTGGTCAAGACCCCGGGAAATTGGCGGATTTCTAATTGGCTGGAAAAAACATTCGCCGGCCAGCCATCCTGCATGTCTACACACTGTTAGCGCTTCACGGCGACAGTGGGCTTTCCCCCTCCTCTACACATGATTGCAATCGATTGGACAGCACGCCTTCATTTCCATTCACGATAGCAAGTCTACTCTGAAATCATGCAAAACGACGACTGCCGCGCTCGACAGAAAGAACAGTCGTGTGCCAACGATCACGACGGCTCAAATCATGCCGGTACTGAGAAAGCACCCGAGCTGACCGAGAACGACACCCAGGCCTCACAACCAGCATATTCTGTATTCAGTCCGACACAGAAGTATTGGATCCTGTTTATCGCTGCCTGGGCCGGCTGGTTCTCGACAGCCAGCAGCTTCATTTATTTCCCGGCTATACCGTTTTTGGCCCGTGATATGGATGTGACCGTACAGGAAATAAACCTCACCGTCACTTCGTACTTGATTGCTTCCGGCATCTTCCCCACCGTGACCGGCAGCATTGCAGACGTATATGGACGACGTGTGACACTCATCGTGTCGCTTCTCGTCTACACCCTGGTCAATATCAGTCTTGCATTACAAAGATCATTTCCAGCTCTATGTGTCTTGAGGATGTTCCAGAGCATAGCAATTTCTGGTAACATCTCTCTGAAAGATTCTTGGTCGAGTTGAAGCAGGAAAATAGTGACACTCCATAGCGGGATTCTCTATAACGTATGGCCTCCTTGGTGATCTTACCACACCGGCGGAAAGGGGAGGCTACACAGGTATAGTGTCCATATTGTAAGTTCACATTCCATTATAATGCGAGTCGCTCTGCATGTTTACTGACTCATAAGCCTCAATACACCCCCTAGTGTTGCACCGATCATCAGCGGACTGCTTCTGATGCGATGGCCCTGGCCTTCGATCTTTTGGTACTTGTCTATCGCTTCTTTCACTGCTCTGACTGCAATCGTGTTATTTCTTCCTGAGACATGCAGAGCGATAGTTGGTAACGGAACTTTCGCTGTGCCCAACTGGAATCTTCCTGTATTCCCAAAGCTTGGTCCTGGCGAAGTGCAGGGGACTGCAAGTCGACATACTAAGGCTCCAAGCCTCTCTGTGACACTTAATCCATTCTCAGGCCTGGCTTTACTCAGACATCGAGCGACCTTGCTTGTGTCTATATGCTATGGGATCTATTATATGGCACATAGTTGTTTGCAAGCGTCTTTATCTACTATATTTGTCGATATGTACCATGTCTCGGGCCTTGTGGCAGGACTAGTGTATATTCCCTTTGGACTTGGTTGTATGATGGCATCCTTAGTGGCCGGTATGTAATTTCAAAACTCGGTTCTGACTTTTCGTACAGAATATTCCGGTACTAAGGGCATCGTAGGGAAAATTGTCAACCGAGACTACCGTATCACAGCAGAAGCGCAAGGTCTGGTAATCGATCGATTGAGGGGCGACGATCTCAACGCCTTCCCTATCGAGCATGCCAGACTTCGGACGCACAAGTACGCTGTAGCAATATGTTCTCCATTGGTAGTTGCCTACGGATGGGCTCTTCAGGCGAAAACGGTACGTTCACTACACACGTGAGCGGCGACACAGCTTACAAGATGCTCAACAGACTATGGCGGTGCCTCTCGTCCTGCAATTTTGTATCGGCTTCACAAACCAGGTTCTGTATACTGTCAGTGAGGACCATAAATCAATCACTATAGCACCCCAAGACGAAGGCCACTGACGTATATATAGTCACTGAACACGTTGCTGATCGACTACTACCCGGACCGGTCAGCATCGGTCCAAGCTGCCAACAACCTCGTTAGGTGCGAGCTTGCCGCCGTAGGTTTGGCAGTCCTGGATCTCATGATCAAAAGAATGGGGCCCGGTTGGTGTTTCTCAGTGTTCGGGATCATTTATGGTGTGACACTTCCGGCTCTGTTGGTTCTAGAGCGGCGAGGTGTTTCATGGCGCCATAGCATAATATGACTGGCGGTCATGCGTTGGTCTATTACGGTACAGGAAGTCTGCTTGGCTTCACGCCGATTGTAATTTTTCTTGTTGCCTTTCAACCTTCACGTCAATACAGCACCTCTTTCTGCCTTACCACAGCTAGATCGACCGAAGTTCCATGGCAGTTGCTTGATTGCCCTTGGAGCAGTGGCTGACAAGGTTTGAATGATTGTGAGCGTTAACTACTGGCACCTTACCAGATTACGCCTCGCACCGTCCCTGCCTCGGGCTCCTGCTGGTTCTTCACGTTGAGGCTTCTCCACATTAACACGCACCCAAGGGCAAGAGGTGTCATGCATACACCCGCGAGGACCATCTTCTGTTGGGCAGACCAATACGCTGCCACAATTGCATCCCGAATCGGACTGTGCAGTGCGTATTTCTTTTGGTTTCCAGGGATCCGTATATTTTGGCAGTGAGGTCCTTACTCTCTGGAGGCAAGGCAGCTTCTAGGGCCCTGGGAAGGACATTTGTCCATATCGCCCCCGACAACCCAAGAGTGACAGCCATGCCGACCGAGGAGAATGTGCCCCATATACCGATTGTGGCAGCAATGTCCCTGTGCCCGACTGTGCTGGAAACTGACATTAGGCTAGTCGCTGTAAGGGCCCTGTCTGAGATGCCTATGAGCACCTGGCACATGACCAGCAGACCCAGCGCAGAGTCTGGTTGGTGGAGGACCAGGAGCAAGCCTGTAAATATGCCTAGTAAAGGTGCAGCACACAACGCTGGGTATTTATAATTTCCAGTAATCCGAATGAGACTTACAATCTGTTAGTTATGGCACAATTTCAAAGGGCAGGCTCTGACTTACCCTCCAAAAGCTGGGGCAGAGACTGCGAACGCCAAAGTTAAGGCGTTGGTGACGTAGCCAGCTGTGGCGATGCTCTGGTTGTGGACGACTTGAAGGTAGGAGCTGTAATATGCTTGCCAAAATCCTACTGATCCACTCGAGAATAGCACGACGAGGCAGCCACCAAGGACGTCTTTATTCCGCATCAGACCCATCTTGACACAGGTCACAGGAGCGAGCCACTTCTCCCAGGCAATGAACCCAACCAGGCTAAAGGACCCAACGACGATCAATGCGATGACCGTGGTGCTTCTCCAACCATTTTGGACTGTGCTTGAGAGATTGAGTGGTAAAAGGACGCAGCACAGCCCCGTCATCGCCAAGATTATCCCGGGGAGATCCAGCTCAATCAACAAGTATCGGAAGACGTGCAGTAACGGACTGTAGCATTTTCCTGACTCAACACTATCAGCTTGATTGGTAATTAGGCTCTTGCGGCCGACGTTGATAAGTGCAATGACTAGAGGCACACAAGACGCCGCCATAATAACAGCCGAGGCGCCAAAGACCCAGCCCAAGTTGAATCTAGTGTAGAGGAGCTCTGCCAGTTTGGGTGATGCAAAACTGGTGGCTATGATAGGAGTTGCGAGTATTCCGTAAGCAAGGCCTTTTGCGATCCTATAGTTAGTACAGAGTCCGAATACATCGAGTAGAGAATCATGTCTTTCATCAGGGGTATGTGGGAGGGTATTTGATGGTCAGTGCTGGGAATTATACGTACTCCTATTCTCGAGGGAAGTCATGTCGGCCACGAGCACGCTAAGCACATAATCTATGCAGCTCCAGCCAATTCCGTGGAAGACTTGGGCGACGGCTGTTGTCGTGAGGTTTTGGGCCACCGCCTGAAGGACGAGACCAAGTATTGTGACACCAGCACATAGGAGGAAGCCAGCAAGGCGACCGAATGTGTCAGTAAACTTCGCCAGGGGCAGTCTCAACAGGCCGCTCGCGATACGGTTCGTCATGAAGACAATGGACAGCAAGCCGTGGCCGGAAAACCTCGACAATACATACGGTGTCAGGCTCAGTACGACATTGTTGATGAGGGACGACGATAACATGCTGATATATATACTTCCAGTAGTTCTGTCAGTACTCTCCATGCCCTATGTATATCTAGTTGAGTACTTACAAAACGAAGGTTGTCCAAAGGGCGGTTCTATTGGAGAAAAATACGACCTTTGGGGGTCTATCTCTTTGAACTTCGGATCCGGCGACCTCTTCACTGGAGTCTTGAGTACGTGTAGTTGGATTTTCCATACTTTTTGACATTTTCGGATGAGCGCAAGCGTCCGAATCAAGGGGGGGAAATGCGTCAGTTGGATGGTAGGTGGAATAGATTGCACCAAGGACAAATTCGGAAGCTGGTGTTGCACTAATTCGCGGGAATGTTTTGGATGGTGTGTTGAAACATAAGTATAATGAGAGGAAATAGAAAGACAGGAATTGAGCTGCAAGAATATTCTCAAGGCTGACACGATTTATTTATCAAGTACCGCTACCTGTCGCCCTTCTTTGCATCACATGCTCTAATGAATTGTTTTTGGCTGCTTTTCGACCGGCGTTGACGCTATCTGAGGACCAGTTTCCACAAGTGCAATGACAGTGCGCTGCGTCACAGTAACTGGCCTGAGGCCGTGACTGTGGAGCTCTCTGAGTCTGAGATCTACTCGCTCACCGACTTGGCCATTCTGCTACCGCAACTCTGAATTTAGGAGTGCTGAAGAAGCTGCCGCGAATGGAATGAGGCTTGCGAGTGGTAATAGCCGTCATGGCATTACGTCGTGATTGGATCAAGAGTCGTACTAGCTAGTCGCATGTCACTTAATGTTATATGTAGAGCGTGCGAACGTTCTCAGAATACTCTGGGACCATTATTACAGAAATATAAGGGAGAGAGACAGGTGCAACTCCGATGCTTTGGTCGGATCGCATAGTCTGTTGTATGTGGAGTTGATGTGATTTATGATGGGGCTGTTCTCCCCACGATCCAATATGTGCTCAGCACCAACAGTTAATTCTCGGGTGTCCCAAGGTGCCATGTCTTCAAAGATGTACCTGCAATGTATCCCAATGTGCAATGTATCCCAATGCGAGCCTTCCCGGCTATATGCCTAAGTGGTTTGGCGATAGGGCATCGTGGATCGTTGCTCTAAGTTGTCAAGGAATGCGGTTCTTATATCCAGTAGATATGGCACAATATTTGGCGCTGTATCATAGTGATTACTGTCCTGATCGTATTCGGTCTGCAAAGAATCATGGTATTTGTGTAAAGATGGGAACGAATGGTGCGTTCCCAGTGTAATGTCGAGAGTCCAGTGCCACGGAGCATCAACGAACCATGATCATTGATCATTGATCCCCGGTCACTTCTTATTTTATACCTAGCACCATGGAAGTCTCGTGCATAAACATATGAGCTTTACACATACATTAGAGTTTGGATTTGTGTGGATTCTCGGGGCAGGTTCAAATTACATTTCCTGGAAATCCCAACTCCTCGTGCAACCCCAATACACCATTGGGCCAAGAGAGCGTAAGCAGCAATAGACCCGATAGCTTCCCCGCCCAATAATGAAGCTATGCGAACAATGTAAGCATTTTTTCAGCTGTCACAGCAGTCCCCCAATTCCATCTTCTCCCAAATAGATCTGCACAAGAGGTGGGTCACGGAAGGCCAACTAAGAGTTGTGGATCTCGTCGTTGAAAGAAGTGGTTCCGACCAAATCCAAAGTTCGGTTGACGATTCATCGTTTTGTGGGCTCTTGAAACTCCAAAGGTGCTCTTGCATTTGTAACCCGGCACCCCTCACCATCATTTCCAACCCAACGCAACCGCTGGCCATTCCAGATTCATTGAAATATTGCATTCTTCCGCATATACTGATTCTCGCGTCGAGCTCAAGCCTCCATTTACCTCCATTTTTCAGGGTCCCCGGAAGACAGCACCACCATGGCAAACATAAGCAAATACCCCATAGTGTCCTACCAGCCCTTCCGCCTCCTCTACCAGCTCGCCACCCTAGCATCGATAATAGCACGCCTCCCGTTCTGGCTCGTCATCGGCCTCGTCCCCTCACTACGCCCCAACAGGCGGTGGTCGGTCCTCCAGACAGTAATGGCGCGCTTCCTGCGCGCCTCGCTGCACATGGACTCGACTATCGGCCTGGGCGAGGCAGAGACCCAGTCCCTCAAGCCTCCCCGCGGAGAGGGCGACCGCTTCGTCGTGGCTCAGCCCTTCGACGCGCACCTGTACACGGGGCCCCTCGCCTCAGACCCGTCCGTGACCCCAGCACCCGTGGCCGGCATCTGGCGGCCAGGCCCTCCACCCCCCTCATCATCGAAGGTGGTCATGCACATCCACGGCGGCGCCTTCGTGCGCGACCACCCGCTCACCCCGGCATCAGGCTTCCTAAGCCGCACGCTCCTCGCCCACGCGGGCGGCGTCGACGCCGTCTTCGCGCCCCAGTACCGGCTGTCGGGCCACGGCGGGCGCAACCCCTTCCCCGCAGCTGTTCAAGACGCGCTCACGGCGTACCTGTACCTCATCCGCGGGGTGGGCTTGTCTCCCGCGGCCGTGACGCTCTCGGGGGACAGCGCGGGCGGGAACATCGCCGTCGCGCTGCTGCGGTACCTGGGCGAGTTTGGCGGGGACATCGGGGTCCCGGCGCCCGGGCGGGTCGTCCTCATCGCGCCGTGGGTCGCGCCCGCGGCTTGTTTCCCCCGCCGCCCGGTGGGTGAGCTGGCGGTGGAGCAGATGGCGCACTACAACTCGGACATCCTGCCGCGGTCGTTCCTGCAGTGGGGCGTAAAGACGTACGCGCCGGGAGGGGACGTCGAGGCCACGAGGGACAACCCGTACATCCAGGCGCTGGGCCACCCGTTCAGGGCCGCGGTGCCGGTGCTGGTGAGCGTGGGCGAGGCCGAGATCCTGTCGACGGACGGGGCGGCGTGGGCGCGTGAGATGCAGGAGTACGAGGGCGGCGGCGTCAACCGGGTCGAGGTCTACTACGAGAAGGATGCGCCGCATGACACGCTGCTCGTTGGGGATTCATTGAAGTGGGAGGACAGTGCCAAACGGGTTGCTGCTAGGATTGGAGAGTTCATTGACAAGAACTAGATGCGGGAAATGTCTTGCACGGCTCTGAGGCGTGGGTTTTAGACTCGTACTTGTCACTCTCGAGAGATTGGGCCTGGGACGGTGATATACATGAATGGGCACTTGGATCCTCTCATTTGAAGGTGGTCATGTGCATCCGATTCGATTGTCATGTTGGAAATCTATAGGTATATGCTGAATGCTTCTTGAGGCCCGAGTTGGACGGCAATATTCAATACCTGTCTGCGCAGGTATCGAGGATATCTGGAGACTTAACTTACACACCCGTCTCAGGATGTTATCAACAGGACTACAACCTCTGACAGCTAGCACACACTTTTCAATTGGTGTCGAAAATAAAAGCAAAGGTAATAATTTTCTTTGTTTAAAAATTACAGTGACACTCAATCCCTTGGCCTCGACTAATTCTGCGGTACACTTGGCTTTAGCCCACTCCTGTCACGCCCCAAGGTAGCACGCATCATACGGTGAACGTCCATCCAATTTCTACAGGATTGCAATCAGATATATGCTTATTTCTTTCTACGAATATTCACGAACAGCCACGTAAACAAACACTTGACCGGTCTATTGTCTCCAGCCAGGGCGAACATAGACAGTTGGACCGTCATGCACACATACCCATACAACCCAGGCCCCACCCCCACCTCCACTCGGGAGACGGCAATGGGAAAAGACAATACTGACCAACTATGCCGACGAACAATATAATAAATCCCGTGCACAAAGACACCACTGCATGCGCCATGAGGATCAAAATAATTGCCCGGGCAAAGCAAAACCAAGCCACAAATAGCAAACGAGCCAACAGAAAAAATCCCCGGCGGCGATCACCACTAAATGCCCCTTCCACTCAGCCCTCCAGCAGGGCAGACCGAGACAAGTGATCTACAGGGAGAAGGGGACTCTCAGTGGCTCGATCCCCATGTCCCGCATGGAAGCTTAAACCCTAAGTGAAAGAACATGCTCCTTCCCCCACACATGTGCATGCTGATCGACCTTCAGGGCCCTCAAACTTTCTTTAAACGTACGTTGCTTTTCCGTCATTTATCCTCTCCAAAGTCCCCCCAGTCGCGGGAGTGGGGAGCTGGCCGGGGGCTGGCGATGCTGAAGATCATGAGGAGGACCCTGGCTGCCCGCCCGCACACACAACCCGGTGGATCATCCTACTTACAAGTTTGTACATATGCGACGACGTTGGCAGAGGGGGGTAGTGGCAGGTTGCGGTTATTGGCCGGGCTGCCAGGTGCCATGAGTCGAGCCCGGCGGCGTTCTACATACTACACAGTAGCTTAGGCGCTAGACCTGGCGTGGATTCCAGCGCTGTTGGACGGGGGAGGCAAAAGAAAGCTACTGCGTGTTTCTCCGAGCGCCTGGGAACCCAACGATCACACGAAGAACAAGAACTAGAAGCTGAGCCGTTCAAGCCACCGGCCGGCGTCCATGTGTCGTTGGCTCGTGCAACACGGCCGTTTGGGGGAGAACGGACGCTGGCGATCGGTGGACGGCGCGGGCTGTAGTCCGGATTTGTTTTGGTCTAATCAGTAAGCACATGTTTTAGTCGGGGCTTGCGAATGGGGGGCCTGCGGCTTGCCCGGCAGTTGCTCCCCGCCCGCCAGGTCTGCCTATAAGCCACGCTTGTGCCGGCCCTCGCCCGCCGGGATGTACGCTGCTGCTAGTTGATGATCTTGCGGCCTTATATCTGATCCAGCAGATCGGTGTGCCCATTGTGGCCGCCAGGCTTCTTCCATTTGCCCCCACTCGTCGACGAATCGAAGACCATCCACGATAACAATGGGTCCGTAAATGGATGAGATCGATCCAAGGTTTCCGACCAGGAGGGAGGAGAAGAGAGAGAGAGAGAGAGAGAGTTCGCCAGGGACCTGGTGGCCGGGGGCCTGGACTCCACAAACTCACCTTACCCTTGTCTATAATCTCGCTGACATGATTAAGTGGCAGGTAGACGGGCTACAGGTGGTCTGTCTACCCGTGACACAGTTGCTGCTGGGCGAAGCGCTACGTAGCTCGCCTGCGACGTCGAACCTGCGACGTGTGCTGGACCATTTTTTTGCGTCTCTTGGTTGAGAAAAGGTCCGACCATCGTGATGAATGGGGCCGACGCGTTGGCATTTCGCCGTTGCGGTTGTTGCGCCCGTCGTCTTGACTCGAAGCGAGTGCGATGCCAAGGGTGCTTGATCCATGAAGAAACGTGGATACGGGAGGGTACGGAGTACATTAAACTCTGGCCCATCTCCCAGGTGTGGATGCTATTGCGTTATCGGTCACAGGCCACACAGTGTCCGGCCCTTCTCTGCGGCAGTGTCCCTGCTGGAATTGTCAATAAAGCCCACAAAAAATGGTCGATGTCCGAGGGATGAGTAGCCACGGTTGTGACCCCCTCAAGCAAATGCAGTGCAAGCTAAGGCGCATTCAGGGCTCGAATATCAGCGCAACAAATTTAGAGAGGCAGAGAGGCAAGTCCCCAGAGCCTCTCACATTACCAAAGTCTCGCAGGGGCCTCCATGAGGGGCGTAGTTGGGAGAGGAGGGAGGTCCGGTCTTGCTCAACTCCGCTACAAAGCCCAATGAGGATGAACCGCTGCAGCGAAGCATCGTAGAAACTTCATGGCACTGACACATATACTGGGGAGCTCCCGCAGAGGCTATAGCTCTGTGCTGCCACGAAGGTTTCAAGTGATGGCATGTACCGGGTACCCCGGGCTGTAACACATATATCGAGCGGCAACGGTAGCCAGCACCTGTATCAGATACATGGACGGGTGAGGGGCATGGCGGGCACGGCACCAGAAAGCGCCTGGCAGTTGAGAATCGTGATGAATGATCGACCCCACAAACTTCCTGATTGGAACGACCCCTCGTGGTGACCCCGTAGCCACGTGTGGCCAGGGGAGATTGGCGGTCGGCGGAAGTGAGCGAGAGCTCTGATGGACGGTTATCTCCGGAACAGGCAGAAGGTCAGAATGTTGAACGATGGGCGTACGTGCTGGTGGAAACGGAAGCCAACTGCCGAGATGGGTTGTGGGACTTGTGTTGCCAAAGTGGTGGTTTTATTCTTTTCTTTCCTTACCGCGACAAGAGCGAGGGCCGTGGAGAGAAGTGAGGCGTATGGGCAAGTATAGTCCGCATTCGGTATTGTGCAGTACTCGAACGGCCCTGCTGTGATGCTAGCTACTGCATGCAACGTGCATGCAGCTGTTGCCCACTCGGGAGCTCGGTCGGTGCCAGTGATTGGGCAATTGAAGGGCTCCATGTCGCGCGGTCGCAGATGTCACTCCTAATTGGACCTTCGATGGTACCCAGGTGGTATAGCAGAGGGTAAGCGGCTTGGCCATGAGCCCTTCCCAAGAGGAGTTGCAGTTCCCAGTGATATGGACAGCTATGCAAGCTATGCTATCGCAGCTGCTGGCGGCACCTGAAGGAATTGATGCTAGCAGGTTAGCCTAGGAAATAAGTGCAGAGTGGCAGACCATAGGCTCTAGTGTATGTCTACTGCTTTCGGCAATCGAGTTTACAAGCAGCACCGGTGCCAATCTCGTGCTGATCCATCGTTGACAGGCCAGGGTGTAAAATTACAGGCGAGGGTGTATGCGGCAGCCAGGCAGATCAAGCGAGAAGAATCCACCCGAGGCTCGATGGAGCCAGTTTCATCGCCTGGTCGCCATGGTCCTGCTGGTGTGACTGTGCACAGGATAGTTGTCGCAGCAGCAGCAGCAGTAGCAACAGCAGCAGTACCGTAGGCAGAAGCTCACGTGTGTGAGGAGTCCATCTGGAAGAATCTTCAACAGAAAGATAAACACATGACACTGACACGGACACCAGGGCGTAGCGAGTGCAACGCCTATGCAACGCCTACAGAGGGGCCTGACGGTGGCATGTCGAGGCGTATGCGAATGCGCGAGTGCGAGCGTGGTGGCCAGAGCTCGAGCTCAGGGTCTGTCTGCCTTGGTCCTCTGGCTGAATGGAGCGGGAGCTTGAATGGGAATGGGGCAGAGGAGAGATGCTATGACGTGCCCCGCCGGGCGTGTGAGTGGGCCATGCATCTCATAAACATGGGACGAAGTCATAGCTCGAGAAGGTTGGCCGGCGTCCGCGGTGGTGTGGGAGGTGGGGAGACTTTGAGGGCGAGTGCTGAGTTTGGACGAGATGGCCAGTCACTATGGTCTGGGCCCGGTCGGGCATTTGCACCCTAGCTAATGCACACTGGTTGAGGCTGTCGAAGGGGAGCGGGCTCTCGAGATGCCTGTTTGTGCTTGTTTTAAGGTAGACCATCTGGGATGTGCAGGATCTCCAGATCCATGAAGCTAAAACGTGCGTCACTGGGGGACAAGTCTGGACTGCGACAGGCGTCACCTTGTCGGCATGTTGAATGTCGTGTCGAGTGTGATTGATGAGTTGAAGTCATGATGATGACGATGTTGAATGTCGTTGCTGCCGTTGTGCAGACTGAGTACGGACACTACACTATTTGGAAGGCACGAGCCCAGAACCAAAACCGTTTGGGACAGAACGGGCAAGGCCGTGGCTGGCCGGGCTGGACTGGTTATTACTCTATGACCCAGACTACCGGGGACGACTTGGTCAGCAGCAGGTTTGCTGGCGCTGGTGCTGGTGACGGTGCTGGAGCTGGTGAGAGCACTTGAGCTGAACGAGCTGAGAGCAGCGTGGTGGCAGTGGGCATGGTTCGTACCAGAATACCACACGGCGCCATACGTGGACTATGTCCACAGAAGGTCCCGAGGTACTTCTCCACACACTATATCTGCATCCTGCAGGCTCTAAATTGGGTTCGCCCGTGCGCATGGGTCCGTCTCCCCTTCCCGAGGCATCTTGTCTCTCTTGCAGTGAGGGCCTGCTGTCGCAGCGTCGGATGGGCCCTCATCCTGCCTGAAATCTCGACAATGGGGCCCCAGCAAGGGATTTTTATCTGCCTGCATGTGTGGGTGTGGCAGCTGTGACAGGCTCCAGTCCAGAGCTGTCCAGAAGCTGTCCAGCATTCAATCGATCCTGGGGTTCTGCCTCTTGCTAGCCGTGGCACCGCATGGCATGATCCGGATGACAAGCCAGGCTTTCATGCGAGGCAAGGGGCAGCAACGGAGGGCCTGGGTGCACACATCCAGCCAGTCAGGTCCGTTTTGTGATTACTGTATTGTTACTGTGCTTATCAGACCAGGGCAGGATCAGACAGCGTGCAGCCTCAAACATCGATTCATTTATTAATCCGCCTCAAAAAAAAAACAAAAGACCCAGATCGGATCAGTCCTAACCAAGAACGGGGCGAACAGAAACACGTCCTGTCGGATGGCCCTATAGAGTAGATGTGCAACAGCGGCAGCCCCCGAGACAATGCAAAGGTCGAGGCAGAGCGCTGGAAAAGGACAGAGAAACAGGAAAAACAGAGGTATAGAACGGTCGACAGAGGGAGGAGGAGAGAAGGAGGAAAGAGGGGCCCCTTCCCTAACGGTATCTATCCGTGCAGTGCTGAGCACCACGGAGCACACACACAGTGTGCGCCTGTAGCACGCTTTCCCTGCCCACGATTCGTCGCACCGTTTCGTTTCGCTTCCTCACAGCGTGCCTTCGTACCCTCGTACCCCCGTGCCGCCGTATCCCCGTTCCCTCCCAAGTACGTACCCGGGTGGTACCTAGCGTCGTCCCTCCCACGGCCGCCCACGGGCCCACGGACCACCTCAATCTCACAATCTCCTCCCCGTGAACCGTTGCCATCTTCCTTGCCTCGCCTTGCCTCGCCTTACCTTGCATTGCCCTGCCAATTTGGTTACCTTCCATCCTGAAATAGGTAGTCAAGGTCGAAGCTTGCATTGGCTTGCATTACCTTATCCTGCCATGCATCGTCTCCCACGCTTCTCTTCCTTACCACTTCGACTTCGGTTCTGATTCTTCTGACCCTCCTTTCCTTGGAACGAACATCATCACCACCGCGACTTCGACTCCACTTGACGTGACCAACCCGGTCTGTTGTTCGACCTGACTCTCTCTCTCTTCGCCCTTGCGGCTCCTGTTCGCATTCACAAACAAACTTCCTACCAGTCGCGCATTTCGGCATCCCGTCTCTCCGGTCCTTGATCGACCAGTCAACGCCAGCCTCTGCGGCACTCGGCCGAAGTAAACCCACCAAGGCTTTGGTCGCGTTGCGCTGGAAATCGGCTTTTTCGAGGGGTTCAGCTTTCCAAATTGCTGCGACTGGTTCCCGGAAGTTGATTTCGGGCTTGTCAGACAAGCCTGGGCTGCTGAGTTGGCTCAGCCTGTGTATTTGTGTTCGCGTCTGGGCGTCGGTCTCCAACAGTGTGCGGATGTTATGGCGTTGCGCAAGAGTCCGGTTCCTGTAAGTGACGTCTCGTCCCATCTCGACGGCCTTTTTTATTCCAGCACTGCCCACACTCTACGACTCAACGATTCAACAACCCCCATCGGATTGCCGTCTCCTGGCTGGCTGCTTGCCACGGCCTGCTGTCGGGATGCAAGTCATCCCTCGCGTGCTGCCTCTCTGTGTGACGGCCTCCGGTTCTGCTTACCCCGACGTAACCAATCAACACAACAACCAAGTCCCAGGATCGCACCCTTCTTGGCACGCCACCATTAGATTTGCATCCCCTTGCCTCTCTCCTCACGCTGCACCCCTATCACCACTTTCCTTCACAGCTGCCAACAATCCGCTCGGACCGTCCCAACTCCCAAATGCCTGTTTCTAACCGTGGCTGCAGTGAGTACCCGCAGACGTTCGTCTGCCCACCAAGGCGATGACGAGCCAAGAGATGGAACCCGATCGCGATCCTCCGCTGCTTCCACTCCAAGGGCCCCGTATTATGCCCCCCGCCAGCATAAAGTCGAGTCCGCGACAGCAACCCAGACGCCCTCCACCTAGCTCCTACCCAAGGAAAGATGTCGCAAGGGCACCCGTCTTCCTGCGACCGGCCCCTCGAGATGCGACCAAGACTAGGCGGCCTATCCCGCCCAGGCGGGCTCCCGACCCGGGCGCACCGACTCCTCTTCCTGCAAACAAGCCCCGGACACGTACCATGCCCACTCAGAAGGTGAATCCGCTATTGCCGGTGACGGAGCGGAAGAGTCAGGAGGAGAAGCCGGCATCGCGGCGGCCAAGGAAAAACTCAGAGAATGACAAATGGGATATCACGCCCGACGGTGGCTCGGCTGGGCGCGAAGGGAGGCAATTTACTGTGGCAAACGTCGGCAACAATGGTCGCATATACCTGAGGTACAGTCCCCCGAGGTATACGTGGGTGGCTGGCTGTCTCAGCCAGCCATACACCCCTCCGAGCAAGAAATATGCCACTATCATGTTGCAGTCACTGACCTCGGCTGTTCTTATCCAGGCCCACGGTTCGTCCAGCGCACCAGAGGCATCCACAGCCTCAGTTCGTCTTTCCAATGACTCCCCCACAAACCGCTGGCCTAGGTTCAACGCCGGATGGGAACCAGAATCGCGAGACTGCAAACGACATGGGTCAACTCCAAGGAGCCCAGTGGACACCGAGTCTTGTCCCTTCAACGCCAACGACCGGGCTACTGCGTTCTTACTTGGACGATAGGAAAGCAAGTCTGGGCACGCACCGACGTACTCAGTCTGATTCAACCATCCACGAATCGAGGTCGTCCGTGGCTCGGGAATCTGATCCCGGGGCTTTCAAGATCGTCGTTACTCAACCGGGCGAGGAACAGAGGCCGAAGACACTGGAGGATTTAGAGGCCGTTACCTCACCCTTCCTTGAGATCTCCATCCCCTCTTGGAAACTAGGCACCCCGCGATTTTCAGTCAAAGGAACACCCTTCATCCGAGGTTCTAGCTACGCTCCAACTGAAGACATCCGGTCGAGTAACCATTCCATGTTGAACCGGTCAGGTGGTATGACACCGCGCTTCGCCTCGTCAATGGGTTCTAGGAGGCCCGGGTCTGTTGCTGGAGCACAGTCTCACCTGTCCATCCCACAAAGACCTGCTTGGCTTGGTTCTGGTCTCTCGCCTCATGATGCATCTCGAGCAAAGTACATGTCACAACAGGTTTCGATAGAGCCAGCCATGTTTGACTCTCTGACCTTCAAGCCGGCCTGCGATAATCCTGCCATTGTCAGGTACTCATCGTTGACCGGAGCCGTCACCGCAGCAACCCCACCCCGCCTCGTAGCGGAGATCACTTCTCCCACGTTCCTCGACTACGAACTCCTGTCGGACTTTTTCCTCACCTTTCGCGCGTATCTGTCGCCCATGGATCTGCTTAAAATGCTCTTCTCACGGATGCGATGGGCTTTGATGAGAGATGGTGAAGTGGGAGTGGTTGTTCGCGTTCGAACTTTTGTCGCGCTCCGGCACTGGATCTTGAACTACTTCGTTGACGATTTCGTCTGCGAATACGAGATGCGCACAAATTTCTGCAGGCTTCTGAACAGCTTGACGAATGACGTATCACAGGACTCGAAAGGCCGCAGGGTGCAGCTTAAGATTCTGGCCGAGCTCAAGAAGTGTTGGAGACGTGTTTGTGCTCAATTTTGGGACGGACCTGAGTCCGAGGCTTCGTTACCACCTGAGGCTCCTATTGTCCCAGGCGGCATACCTGGTCATCGAAACCCCAGTCTGGACCCCGAATTTTGGCAGAGATATCTGGACAATGGCCCGCCAACGTTGGATAACATTCTTGCACCATTGACGAGCAATCCACCAGATTCGGAGACAAGCTTCTTTCGCGACGTTGCCAGGGCTGGTGGCGAAGACAACGACTATGGCCAAGGGCAGAGACCCGCAACACCCGAAAATCAGATTGACGACAGGAATAAGCCTGAGGAAGCGCAAGTCTCCCCAACAAGCATTTCGAGCGGGGATGTGGTCTCGTGTTCGTTCCCTACCAGAACTCAGAAGTCTTCAAGTCCTAGTTCGAGCAATCCCTTGGGTGCACATCCGGTTGACCCGAGCTCCGTCTACAACATGGAGCCTATCGCTACGACCCCTCGTGCCCTGATGGGAAAGCGATTGCGGCCCCAACAAGCGCACAAGCGCAACGGGAGTCTTTCCGACTCGCTGAGGGAACACAACAATACAACACTCGAGCAGCTTCTGCAGCAGAACACAGAAACTCTACTTTCACTTCCCTATGCCGGCAGTCTTGTGAGAGGCAACGTCATGCCCCCAGGCCAAGCTTTCGTCGAAATTGTCTCACCGACGTCAACGAACGGTGCGAGTCGACAGACGACAGTGTTTCAGCCGTACCCGGATGATTCTGAGATTGACAGGGCCAATGCATCTGCAATGTCTGGACAAGGGATGCGAAAACTAATCTGTGGTGTTCGGCGCGCGCTCAGTACTCGAGGACAGGATGTGTCGCCCACGCAAGGAAATTTCAACATTGCGCCCATAGGACCACGAGGTGTCACGACAAACAGATTGCCCGGGACTGCGATAGTGCCGCAGGCTCGGCCTAGAACGAGCAGTTTGCGACCAGTTGTCCGGATCGACCTACTTGGTGCGGAAATCGTCGAGGACTTCAAGAAGGTGATAAGGGAAGACGCGGCAGCGGAAGCGGCTTTGCAGAGTTTCCACGGCTCCATACCATCCACTCCGACGACAGTCAGGGGGCCTGGGGAAGACGGAGGATATTCGATATCACACATGGAGACTCTACGGCAGGCCGATCCACAAAACGGCGCGCGACCCTTCAGCGACGGGGGTGTGACCGCTGGAAGCAAGTCCATCCTCATCATCGACGATACACTGCGTGTTCCCGACGAGTTTCCCGCAATGACCGGTGCTCTTCCTGCTTTCACCCAATCAGTAGAAGATTTTGCGGACTCTTTCATGCCACAAGGAGGAGCAGATCCTACACCCCCAAGCACACCTCCCGGGCGGATAACAGACACGCCAAGGAGATCCTCGTACTTGCTAGGTCAGCACGTCCTCCGCTCGTCCAAGTCGACAGATGCATTGCCTCCTTTTGTCCCGGACCTGGACTCGCTTGCTGGTGGACATGCTCATCAGCCATCTGATGACATGTCCCGCCCGTCGCACGCCAGACTGTCCTCGTCCGACTTTCTGCGGCAGTCCCTGAGCCGTCCGCCATTGAGTGGGGTTTATGGACATGGGCGCCATCGCTCGAGTCGCTCGTTGCGTTCAAACGGCACAATGGGACTCAGAAAATACGCTTCATTTCAAAGTGGAATGGGTCTTCGGTCGACTGTCCGCAGTTTCGACGCGACCACCTACTCTGACAGAGCGTCAATAGAGCAATCATCCGTGCCACCGCCGTTGAGAGTCCTCCGAAGACGACCCGGCGGAGATCTTAGAGCGGTCAACCGCGTTGGGGATTTAGATCAACAAGTGCTGCGTAAGTCGCGCTCTTTAGGCTCTCTTACAACCTACACGGGCTCCCTGCACACCTCGTTCATTCAAAGCCCAGCTGTGGGACGGGTTTCGTCGGGATTAGTGGACGTTGTCAACAGTGACTTCTCTCTCAATCGAGTGGAAGCATTTTCTCTCGGCGTCATTGCAGAGAAACCAAAGCGCAGGATCTCCCTGCTTAGCACATCCTCTTCCAGGCCCATAATGCGACCTTCGTTTGAGGCCGAGGCACAGAAACTCGCAAACATTCCAGACGACGAAGATGACGGTGGGGTTGAGTCAGCGCTGCTGAAGCTTGAGGGGAGATATGAGAGGAGACCTTTCAAGCTGTCTCTGGATGCGACAAACACTTCCATGGTCAATATGCAGAATGTCAGCCGCAAAACCCCACCACCAGAAGATGGACCCGACTCCAAGGCAGAGAAACGCAAACACCGCCAGGAGCACATTGGGGAAGAAGGTGTCATGCCCCCAGCGCCACCTGCCGAAAGCTCTGCAGATGCTTCGGACTCGACATCTCTGCGTGTTCCTGAAAAGGGCCGGTCCCTACGCGATGAGGTTGGATCGTTCCTGTCCGACGGTTCGGATGGCTCATATCTGTCAATCCCCCTCCTACAGCGCGAGGTGGTCGACGATGGTCACAGGAGCCGAGCGGAATGGACAAATCTGTCAATTCTTCAAGATCCCGAAGATGGCACATCCGCCGATGAACGAGATGAAGGCGACAAAGATGGCTCATATGAATTCGTCAAGAAGTCCGAGAGCATTGAGAAGATCAAGCCAGGAGACACCATGCCGTCGCCCAAGCAACGTGACAAGACAAGAGATTCGTCCCAATCCTTCCTGGATATGGACAGCACTGATGATGAGTTGTCGTCAGAGCTGTCGGACAACCCGGCGGAAGACGACGAGGAATTGGACGCATTCCCGTCTCTACGGCGTGGCGCCACTCTCACCAAGATTCAAACAAACCATACGGCAAAATCGTACAAGACCTTTGGGACACAAACGAAGCACACAGCGAGTGTGGCTTCACCGACTTCGGCCACTGCTCAGACTTACGAGGTGTCACCCGAGACTGCAGATGTTCCAGAGCTGCATAGTGCTCAAATTTGGGGTCAACCCAAGGGGAATAAACCATTGCCCCCCACGCCTGACTACACGCCGACCTTTGAACAGGCAGCACAGACTATGAAGACGACGCCACCCAGCGCCAACGAGGCACCGCGCCACGCAGCCACGGTGAACGGACAAGAAAAGACACGGGACTTCTCCGCACACCTCCCGTTTATTCTAGCTTTCGATTCGGAGGTACTCGCCCAGCAGTTCACGCTCATTGAGAAGGACGCTCTTAACGAGATCGACTGGAAGGAGCTCATTGAAATGCGGTGGAAGAATGCCGAGAACAACGACTGTCGATCCTGGGTCCAGTTCCTGCGGGATGCAGATGCCCGAGGTGTCGAAGTGGTGATCGCGCGCTTCAACATCGTTGTCAAATGGGCGATTTCTGAAATCGTCCTGACCCAAAACATGGAGGAGCGAGCGAGGTGCATCATAAAGTACATCCACATTGCTGCTCACTGCAGGCGCTACCGCAACTTCGCCACAATGAGCCAGATCACCATTGCGCTCACAAGCGGCGAAGTCGAGCGCTTGTCTCATACATGGAGGATGGTGCCAGCTCCTGACATGCACACCTTGCGTGAACTTGAGGCACTGATCTCGCCAACCCGCAACTTCTACTCTCTACGCTCAGAGATGGAAGGAGGAGGCCTGACCACTCACGACATGGGCTGCATTCCCTTCGTGGGTATTTATACACACGATCTCATCTTCAATGCACAACGACCAAGCGAGATCGCCAGCAGTCCAACAACGGCACCCCTTGTCAATTTCGAACGATGCCGGATCGCTGCTGGCGTGGTCAAGACACTGCTTAGGCTGCTCGAGGCAAGCACCACATACGCCTTTCAGCCAATCGAAGGCATCACTGAACGCTGTCTCTGGATGAGTGCTCTATCTGACGATGAGATCCGACGACACTCGCAACAGTTGCAGTAATGAACAAACACACCACCAACACACCCTGCGACTGAATTTTCGAAACCGGATGCTTTCTCCACCGAAGCGAATGGAATGAAATTAACACGATACCCCTGTATATTCTCTTTCAACCAACGACCGCACATGTTGCTTTTGACGGCACGAAAAGACGTACCCCCACATTAGATCACGGTCTGGACACGCACCCCGAAACGGACCCGTACTTACAGTTGTCTCTACATGACCAACTTTCCCCTCTTCACACTGGCCGTTCTTGGCTTTTTATAGTGCGAACTATTATATACCCATTTAGATGAACACTCGGAGCATCGGGTAATTCCTAATTTCCTAAGTCACGTCTCCCGCGTTACGCCACGGACTTGCATCAGCAGCAGCAACAGTGGGCGCGGAACACCAGCGAGCTAAGCCAGCATTGGTTTCTTCTTTACCTGTGTCCTTGATCGCGACGATCTGAATATTTCTTGGATTGACGGATAGAGCCGGTTGTTGGGACGGCGGAAAATCTATCAGCAAACAGCACGCGATGCGTCCTAGCGTCCATTTGGTGCAACGATCTGGTTTCAACGGGAGAGCATTGTCTCTCTCACCATGGTGAGGTGGGAGTGAGGGGCCGGGGGATGCGGCGGTGTTTCGAGACGCATAATTGTTTCTGTGCTTTACAGAGCTCCGACAAGGGTCGAGCTTGAGTTCCCTGATTCCTTTATTCTTTTTGACCCCTCCAGCATGATGATGGATTTTGAGGTTGCGGAGGGAGAGCGGCGTGAACCATTCATATACCCCCTTGTTTTCATTTTCTGTTTCGAGAAATGGGCGGAGCTAGGCGGCCCCGTCTGGGTGGAGGGGGCACGCAGGATGATGGGGAAGTGGACCTAGAAGACGAGGCCAGCAAAGCAGGCGGCTCCCTAGGAACACTCTGCCGTACTGCAAGAGGCAGGCGGCTGAACCTGACGAATACATGATCATGCCTTGGCTCTGCCAGGCAATGCTGATACTGCCCTGTCCTGTCTTGAATTGTTCCCATTTCCCAGACTGTGAATGGATAGGCGACATTTTTGTTCCTGACACCACTGCGTCATCGTACATATTTACAGGCGAAGAACTTGGCCCGAAGAAACCTCCCCAGGCCGAAAATACCCATGCAGCCAGGCAGCACTGGCGCCAGTGACCGTCATAGACAAAAGACTAATTGTTCTTTGCAGCTGCCGCAGGGTGGGCAAGGGCCACAATGCGGCCTCGAGCCTTGTCAGAAATCCCACAGCGAGAACAAAGCCCAGCCACGACACGAGCCAGACGCGTCTCTGGGCCTGCAGCCGGCAGGTCGACGTGTTCTTCACGACTCCACAGCGGTGTGGGCCCTGGGCGGAGCCGCGGGCGGGCCAACGCTTCCAACAAAAGAAGCCGCCGAGCCAGCCAGCCCCCTAAGCAGGCGTTGCCAACTCACCGACCGTCCTCCATTTCATACCTTAGGTCTCGACTCGCTGCGTCTTGTGTTTTACTTCTGCCTTTTTGTAGCCTGCATCTGTCGTTTATTAGCGAGCTGTCCCTGAGCATGATTTGTTTCCCTGTCTTATAGGCTTATTTGCATTTTGTAATCCTTCCGAGGTCGTCTTCCGAGGAAGCAGGCATCTCTAGCTAGCTAGACGGCCAGGCGGATAAGCTTGTCAAACACCGACAGGACGTCTTTCAGGCTGCTTGCTGCACGATCACCAACCATGGCGGCTGCAGACCTCCCTCTGGCTCTGCGGCGTACGCCTCGGAGAAGACAGCAGCACGGAGTCGACGAGGCACCCAGGACACCCGCCCCTGCGTCTCAACGCAAGTCCTCGCGGGCCAGTGTCGTCCGGAAGTCAGCCACCGTAAAGACGACAGCGCCCAGGATGGCAGGCAAGGCGGCGAGGAGCAAGAGCAAGCTCAGTGCTCCTGAATCAGTGACTTCTGCTGCTGCTGGCGCGGATGATGCCACGGATGACTCCATCACACTCGTCGACGACGACAGCATCACGGCACTGGACTTTGACATCCCCATCTCCTCGCGGCGGTCATCAATGAACAAGAGGAAGAGACGCCCCTCCGTCACCTCTCCCGGCGGAAACACGGCCATCAAGAGGGCCCGCCGGCATAGCAGCAAGAAAGGCAACAACAACGACGACGACGGTAACGCATCCATCGTCCGCATCCTCCCACTGCGCACGCAGATCCTCGACGACCACATCAAGCGGCGCATCCGGCGCAACGGGCTGAGCGCCGAGATGAACGAGGCGTACGGGGAGAAGCGCGCCCGCCGCGAGAGGACCCTCTCCGAGCTGCGGCGCGCAAGGGACGAGCTGAGGCTGCGGGACGCGGAGATCGAGCGCCTGAGGGAGCTGACGGCGTTGTTTGACAGCAGCAGTGGCGATCATTCCCACCACCAACACGAGGAACTTGAGGGTGAGGAAGAAACGAGCCGAGTACACGACCTGGAGAGGGAGCTCTCGAGGCTCAGGGAGCAGGTCATGGGCCGGCGGCGCGGTGATGTTGATGATGTGTCGTCGTCGCCGCCTGTCGTCGTGAGGGAGGACGGTGATGACTGGGGCGTCATGGGCGGCATGTCCGACGGCGGTAGTGACGCCGGTGGGGACTTTGACGACGAGTTTGGCGAGAGCTCCGTCGCGGAGCTGGAGAGCGGCGGAACCCCTAGCCAACACTATCACCACCACCAGCAGCAGAAGCAGAGGCAGTTCACGGGAAAGAGACCTACCGCGCTGCACCTCCACGGGCCCACGCTCACGCCGCCCAGCACCAGCCCGACCAAGCTTCCGTCCTCGCCGCCAGTCCGGCAGATCCACTCGAGCGGTAGCAGCTCAGCAGATGTGATGAGGACAAGCAGCAGCACGGCCTGCGACGCCGGTGTACAAGCCGCGGCTGTCTTTGCGGATGCGGGCTCGCAGGCGTGCATCCCCAACCCGGAGATGGACGCCCTCCACAACGAGCTGAGCACCTTGCGCGCCGAGGTCACGAGCCTCAACGACACGCTCGAGGAGCGGGACTCGGTGCACGCCCGCATGGGGGAGAAACTCGTGCAGAGCCAGCTGTCTTCCTCCTCTCCTTCTTCTGCTCAGGACCACACCGCCGTGGACCAAGACATCGAGCTCCAACTCGACATAGTCCTGCAGGACCTGGACGAGAAGACCACGCGCCTCGCCGAGCTGTCCTCGCTGCTCATGTCATCGCCTACAGACGGCTCCACCTCCACCACCACAGGCGACAAAGAAGCCACAGCCGAGCTCGCCTCAGCCCTCCACAGCGTCCGCCAGGCCCTGGGTGACATAGATCCGGACACACCCCTTCCACCGGCAGCGGCACCGACCCTCGCCCTCGCCGCAGACCGCCTCCGCGAGCTCGACAACAGCCTCAAGAAACGCACGGCAGAGCTGTCAGACCGCGACGCGGCCCTCGCCGCCAGGGACGAGCAGCTCGCAGCCGCTGCAGCACAAGCCGGGATCAAGGACGCCCGCGCCGCGAACCTCGAGGCCGACATCGCACATCTAGGTGACACCATAACCTCCCTGCGCGACGCGGTCGCTGACCTCCAGGCCACATCCGCCTCGCAGCAGGCGGACCTCGACGCCGCGCGCGACGCGGCGCTCCAGCAAGGCGCTGCGGCGGACGAGGCTGAGGCGCGTCTCGCTGAGGCTATGGCCAAGCTGATTTCACTGAACGAGAAGCTGGCCGAGCGCGAGGCAGCGCTGAAGGGACGCGATGTCGAGGTCGAGAGTCTGCGGGCTGCGCTGGCGGAGGCAAGGGCCAGTGTCGCGAGGCTCAAGGACGGCGCCGTCAGGGAACGTGGTGCGTCGAGAGAGGCCGTGAGGGCTATGCGTGCGCAGATGATGGCTGCGCTGAGTATTGGGGAGGCGTTCCTCGGGGAGGAAGGGGTTGCGAAAGAGGAAGAAGGTGTTGAGGTTGTCTCTGCGGGTGTTGTTGGCGACATGGACAAGTCGGCAAGGGGAAGGAGTGATGACAGTGGTCTTGGCCTGGAGGATGCCGGCGAGGGATCGCTGCTGGTATGATTTTCCTTTTATGCATTGGGTTGGCGTTTTGCATGGATTGGTTGGGTTGTTTTCTATCATTTGCATGGGATACGGAGATTAGCATATGGTTTTCCGAGCAATGTAAATATGACGTGCTGAAGCACGGTTTTGTTTATCAATGCATACGTGACATATACAGAAAGAAAAGAAAAGCATTGTGTCCAGGAGTCGTGGGTTCTTGTGACTGGCCTCCTCTTCCACGCTCTAAATAGTCACCCCCCAGATGATCTCCATCTGAACAGTCTCCCCCCAGGCAGTCGTCCTCTAGACAGTCGTCCTCTGGAGAGTCTTCCTCCAGACGGTCTCCTTCCAGATGGTCTCCCTGTAGACATGTATCATGGATGAACCGCGCTGTGGCACCTGGTGATACCGCACCCACACATCGTGCGTCACCCAGCTTGGAAGGCCGGTCTGAGCCGATTGACCAACCAGCCGATCAAACATCAGAACCGACTCTCGGCATTCGAAGCCTTTCCAGTAGGTTTCCTCCTATCCTTCCAGTCGGCATCCTTCCAGTGGGTAGCCTCCTAATTCCCCAGTCACTTCTAATTGTCGCTCTCCTGGCCTTCTTCTGGGCAAGCCTCGTGGGCTTTACGTGTAACCAGTCTCATCTCGGCGACTTGACCAACCCTCGATCATCTCGAAGCCAAAACGATCAGGGGAAAAGCCCAAACAGCAAGGTCATTTCCATGCGGGTGTCCGAAGCCCAAGGAGCAGTAAACAAATCCCCAAACCAACACAGCACTCAGATCTCGATCTGGTGAATTAGACTGTCTCTGCTTCGCTGGACCATTTGGTATCAGTTTATTTCTGAGAGGAAAAGTCAACGAGGAATGAGCAACCTTGACAAGCAGGACATCTTTATGAGAGAGGCGGGATTTGAAGGGAGTCTGCCACGAAATGGACGTGGATGATCCAAAATGCGTTAGAGAATAGAATTCATTAACGAATGTCCAGATATCATTAGACCTAGTGGTATCAAACAACCAATGCAAAACCAATAAAAGACCAAAAGGGGGTATCCTATGTCAAAAAGCACAGCCGTTCTCCGTGCCCGTGGTATCATCCTTCAAGAGGGGTATCCGAGTTTGGCAATCTCCTTGAGTGTTCGTTCCCCTCAAACATTCCATGTCATCAAGCCCTTGCCGTTCGTCCTCCACGTATTATATCGTACATTCATAAGCTATGTGAACTCAAGTAGACCAGCCTTAAGACGCGGCGGGCGTTAAGTCAGCATGGCTGGAACTCAGATGTTCTCAATGACACGAGCGTTCATGGCCTGTTGAAAAGAAGGATCCTGACCTCCAAAGTCCTGGAAGGTGTTCTTCCCGCTGCCGCTGCCCTCGCCCTGTTCGCCGGTGAAGTTCTTGGGGTCATTGACAGCGGCGTTCAGGGCCGTCGTGGCAGAACTCTGCGCTCCAGGCACTGCAGAAAAAGAGTCAGCGAACAAAGAACCAACGAAGAAACTTTGGTTGAAATAATACGTACTGAAGATGACTTTAGAGTTTGCGCTCTTCGCCATGGCCTGCATAGCCTCGAGGTATCGGATCTGCATGGCGGGCGCCGAGGACAGGATATCGGCGGCTTGACGCATGAGCTTGGCGCTTTCGACCTATGTTATAGAAGAGGAGATGTCAGTCATGGTATGCGGCGGGGCTGTTTGGGTAGGAGAACGGGGTGGACGAACCTCAGCCTTGGCGGCGATGATCTTGCTTTCACCGATACGCTTGCTCTGAGCAGCCATGGACAGCGACTCCTGCAGCTCTTGGCTGAAGACGATATCCTTGATGAGCATCGACTCCACCTGGACACCCCAGCCGGCGGCGACGTCCTCGATGATCTCGCCAATGCTCTGGGCGATCTCCTCACGGCGCTCGATGACGTCCTGCAGAACACGGGCACCGACGACATGGCGCAGGGTTGTCTGGGTGCGCTCGATCAGGGCCTGGCGGACGTTGGTGATTCCGAAGGCGGCCTTGTGCGGGCTGACGATGTGGTAGTAGATAACACTGGTGAGGTGGAGGTTGACGTTGTCCTTGGTCATGCACACTTGCTTGGGGACCTCGACGATCTGGATCTTGACGTCGACTTGGATGAGGCGCTCGGACAAGGGGTTGATCTTGACCAGACCGGGGTCGACTGCCTTGTAGAATTTGCCAAACTTGGTGACCAGGCCAACATTGCCCTGGCTGACATTCTTATATGGGTTGGGGCAGCAGATGCAGCAAGGGATCGCGCCGGCGGTTCCCATGCAGGAGCCGAGGGTGTTAACTGGCAGAGAGAGAAGTCTATCAGCGCCAGTCGCGAGGAAGGTGAGGGGTGGGATTGCGAAATGGCAGACTTACTCATGCTTCCATACCAGCCCTTGGGGTTGGCGTCGTTGCCAACGATGCTGGCATAGCTCTTCTGGAGGTCCTCCTGACGGGGAGGCTGGACAACCATGGGTCCCTGGGGGCGGAAGCCCTGACCACCCACGCCATTGGTGTCGGCGGCCTTGGACGAGCCCGGAATGGATGGAGCGCTCATGGTGTCTGATTGGTGCTCAGGGAGCCTTAAAAGGTTTTCAGTAGACAATGTTGCCCGGGTTCAAGGTCGCCGGTGATGGCGACTGTGAAGATATGCTGGCTGGTGGGAGATGTTAGTGTTTGGTTCAGTAGGTTGCCCGAGTAACGTCTCGCATGTCTTTCTCGGTGGAGGTTGGAGGGCAGCGAGGGGTAACGCGGAACGGGGTGGCTGTTGGAACTGTGTGACTGTTTGCTTTCTGGGTTGTCTTACATTTAGAAGAGGCGAACCTCGGTATTTATTTGAGCAACAAGTCGGCTAGTATGTGAGTAATTGACTCCTGGAAGCTGGTAGTCCGGTGGTCTGGATATGGGTGCGAGTGTGGGTAATTGGATGGCACGAGATGGGGTGATCGATCTTATTAGTGATGGACGGTGGTGAGGGTGCGTCGCAAGCAGACAAAAAGAGGGCGTGGAGCAATATTTATCTTTCGAGCATTGGTCCAGGAAGAGGAAGGTGGCACACCAGCAGACCAGCAAGCACACTTGGGCGATCTCTTGGTGTGGGCGGAAATGGAGCGAGAGGCGAGAGGAGACGGCAGCTCCCCGTATTGTTCCTTCCGTGAGCTTACGGTAAGATGGATCGATGGAATGAGTGCGGCGAGGCAGACAGGCGGCCTTTGGCCGTGCTGGAAATGGAGATGGATGAGCAAGTGACCCGACGGACCCAAGCACCCTCGCACCCAAGGGACCTAAGCTCTGAGCGAGCTCAACCCTGCTGGTACTGTATTGGTGGGTGCTGGTGGTGGTGCAGCAAGCACAGCAGCGGTACCTAGGTACTTGAAGCTTAGGCGGGCCCATTCTCCAGTGTTAGGAACTGCCAAGTGCGGGCTGTGGAGTTCCTAACAACAGGCACTGCGGGGCCCATCCGCAGCTTCCCAAAGTTCGTTCACGATGGGCCCATGCCCTGGGGTAGGAGCAGGGAGCAGGGGTTGAAGTGACATCACCGGCTAGCTGGTCTGCTCTCCCCCGTCTCCTTCCACCCACCCCTCGACTGCGGGACTCCTTCAAACACTCAAAGTGCACATCCGAAACACATCATCTCAACCGTCACGTTGTGGTCGTGGTCGTCTTCGCTGCCATCTGTGGGGAAGTTAGAGTGCATCTCTGGATATGCTCGACGCCATCTGTCTGCTCTCAGCGATTCATTGACCAACACTAACACTCAGCGTCTCCCATTCTCCGTCTCTGTTTCAGCCAGTTGCTCGCGTCTGAGCTTCAACACGGGCGGCACACGGCATTCAAGCTGGCCAAAGTTCAACAAGGTGTCACCAGACGTTCTAGTGTGTAGCGGCAAACACACCCTCAGCCTCTGTTTCCCCTCTCCTGTCCTGCGTGTAATCCAAGTCTGTGTCGCCGTCGCCTGCCAATCCTCGTCGTTTTGTCATGACTTTTTGCGCCACGCCTCTCGGCCTTTAACAGTTCCCCAATCGGGAGCTCCAAGCTGCAGTAGTGTGCCACCAGGGCTCTTCACACGGCTGACCTCACTCAAAGCGCCTGCGTGCCGAGTTCCGTAACAACCTGGCGTCCTGACCAGCTCGAATCATAGATCCGCCTCGAACCGCGTCTTCAGTGATCCGAGCCCGGCTGGACGTGATTAACAACCGATGATGAAACCCAAGACTGTCAAGACTTGGCTTTTCTCGACGCACTATTCAGACGGTTTCTGCAGGGGCAGCCCCCGGAACTCCCAGGATCCATTCAAACATTTACAGCTCGCTGCCACCAATTGAACCGCGCACACTTCAGGAATTTGGAGATGGAGACGGCAGTCCACGTGTGACAGGGTACTGAGCAACATTCAAGCTTCGAACATGCCTCCCCACGGTCTTGCTCGGGCGACTGCTAGATTCCCACCGTTGCCCAAACAATATACCGACCAGCCGAAGGCGAGCATCTATTCTCTCCAGTCACCTGCGACCTGCTCGAATGAAGGCTCCAGACTGGGCTAGCCTCCTGCAAGAAGAGCGCGGCAGGCATTTACTGTGTATGCAGTGGAAGGCCTCGGTCCGGAGAAGTTGTCTTACTTGGAGACCTGGTCAACCTTGTTCGCCAATTGAGACACAGCAAATTTCTCTAGAGAGCGGTTCAAATCATTCCGCCATGACAATTACGCCCGACTTGTTAGCAGATCGCTTCCGCGATCTATGGACGGCGCGCTAATTAGTTGCCAGCGTGACCCCTGCACTGCCTCACTTCATCACGTCCCCAACCTATGCCAAGCTGTCAACAACTAAATGCCTGCCAGCGTTTCCTGCAAGATTCAATATTTGACACAGCAGGTGCTGCTGGTCCCGTCGATCGGCCTTGGAAACCATGTCCCTGAATTTGTGAGCCTTTGCCCGGCTGGTGCCCGGCTGGTCTTTGCCACGCGACCGGCCTTGCACCGCCCATCATGCATTAACGCCGCATGTGGAACTTTTCTAGAATCCTTCCATCCACCCTGGTCCACCCCAGGCAACCACATTTGGTCTGCTGGTACACAAACACAGCCATGATGCCGATCTGCTCGCCGCTTATCACTCCCAGAAAAGGTATCAAGCTTCAATCAACGAGATGGCCAGGAAATATATCGCTCGCTAGTTTATCCAGTCCGGCCAACCAACAACAGCACGTATACGGACCGGTGGAACTTGATGACATCGCCGTTAGATTTTACCGCTTCGGACGACACAAGCCTCTGGAGGCTTACTAGCGGAAGCAAAAAGCCCTCTGCCACAGCCACAATGCCATGGTCGAATCTTGCTGCCTGACGAAGATACTATTTCGCTCGGTATGCGCGCCCTAGTGGTGTGTCCTTTGTTCTCACGACAAAGGAAAGTTGGGATAGACAAGACAACGCTCGGCGCAATGATTTCGGCTGTGGATCCTGTTGGGTCAGCAGCGACAAGGCGCAGAGGCAAGTTGCTCGGACTTGGAGCTGACTGTCGGATCAACGGTCTCGAGGGCTTAGTGAGGCTGTTTCTGATCCCTCGAAACTCTGTTCGGGCTGTCCATCAGCGAACGTACCCAACAATTCAGCACGGGAGCCGCTGGATTTCCTAACTCGCATCGGGCCACATTACGGGGCCCATTCCTTTGGCTCCACCCAACAGTATGTATACTTGCAAGCTGGCGTCCTTGAAACATCAATCGCCGGCTCCTGCTCAAATCCAGATAGCGATGTTGCGGCCTCTTCAATATTCGGGAAGCTCAGCGGGCCGTGCTTATGCGAACCACTCTCAAGACACTGGGATCAACCGAATCTCCCTTAGATATGGAATTATGGTGGCTAGTTAGGTTTCTCCATGTTTCAATCGTGGGTCTTGGATTTTGGTGATATAAAGTGCCTGCCACAGCGATCAGCGCTATGTCCCTGGCATGAAAGGGATCATGGTGTCTCCGAGCACCATCTGCCTGATGCAAAGCCAAAACCAGTAACCAAGATTACTTACGTGGACTTAGGACTACTCCATAAATTACCTCGCGTACTTTACAAGCCCTTAGATATTTTACATTGGCTGAGACATACGCCCAGCTCTGGAAGCTGGGTTGTGATTATGTACAGATTCTGCTATTCTTCACACGATAAAATTCAACGTGTTACCAACAAGGAAAGTATAAACCCCATGCTCTGAACCGTCTTCATCATGCGGAACGCTTTCCCTCTCCATAAAAATGGGAATGATAGTCAAGTGCATGCTTCAAGAGGTTACAAATCTCCTCGATGAACAAGGTTACATCTATCATAGTTCAAGGAGGAGCCGGTTTCCCTTGAAATGGGCAAGAAAGTAAATATCCTGCTCCATCTCGGCGTCGGAGAAGCCATCTTTAGTCGAGACCTTTGCCATAGGATACTTGAGGAAGAACTTGGCCGCAGCCACGCGGAGCTCAATGCGCGAGAGATGCATACCAACACAAGCTAAAACGAAAAGACACGAATATCAGCAAAACTAGATCTAGAGACAGCTCACAAGGCATCAGGGTCAGCTTACTCCGAACACCGCCACCGAAGACCAGGAAACCATCTTTCATGTCCTTGGTAGGATTTTCCCACCGACTTGGGATAAACTGGCGCGCATCAGGGAAGATCGAATCCATGCGGTGGACGCTCCACGGTACCGTGCTGACAATTGAGCCGCCCGGCAGCCAGTAGCCGTCAAGGAAAGCACCTCCGGGAGGCACGACTCGGGGCAGAGCGGCGGGTATTGGAGCAGCCAGTCGAAGGGTCTCCTCAACGACACACTGCAGGAAAGGCAGTCTCTTGAGCTCGCGGTCGGTAAAGTCCGGAACGAGGGTGCCGAATTCCTCCAGCAAGCGCTCTCGTACGTCAGGGTCCCGGCATACAAAATAGACGAGTGCGGTCAGCGTGTTGGCTGTTGTGTCCGATCCAGCGACGACTGCAGCAAGCTGGTGTTAGCGGCGCGAAGCTGATAGCGAAACAGTCATCTGGAGAAAGTTTTCGAGGAGTGGGGGGCTTACTATACTCCATTGCCTGATCCCGAATTTGGTTCGGCGTGAGCGCTCCCTCATCTCCAGCCTTCCAAACCTTGGTGAAAAGCGTAGGCTTGACGTTGTCCGGGTCCTCTTCCAACAGCCGCCTGTACCTTGCAATCGACGCCTCCGCATACGATCGCTCATTTGCAGATGCCCTCAGAGACTCCTGAAGGACCGGCAACGGCAGGAAATGCAGGTACCTAGCGAGGAACGGGAACGTCGTCCGCATCGCGACGAAGAGGCCACCCTCGCGCTCCAGCTCGGTGATGTACTGGTTCTTCTTGCCAATCTCCAGCATGCGGAACGAGTCGCCCCCGAAAGACAGCTCCCCGATTATGTCCGTGGCCATGAAGAGGAACCACTTTAGCACATCGACGACGCCCTGGCGCTCCATTTCCTCCTGTATCCGTGAGATCGCCAGGGTGACCTTCTTGTCTATCCACGGCAGGAAGATTTGCAAGGACGACTCAGATAAGGGACCTTGTAACAGTCTCCTGTGGTTTCGGTGAAAGGCCGGGTCCGTCGTGCTGAACATGCTCCTGTACCCGGGGAACTGAATAGTCTCATACCACCAGTCCTTGAGATATCCCTCCTTGACGCTGAATATCGTTCGAATGGCAGTGATATCTGTGGTGTGCACCTCATTTGGGCCGACGCGGACAGTCGGGCCGTACTTTTCATGGAGACCATGGACGTACTCGATTTTTTTGCCCTTGAGCCATTGGTACTTGGCAACTAAGTTGGTGTACTTGGTGTACCATGGCCCCGGGACCTTGGAAAGTGGGCGACGGAGGGCGGAAACGAGTTGCTGTTCTAGTTGTTAGTATGTTGGGCCTGCAATGCACGGCGGTAATGGTCTCACATATATTACAAACAGGCTCAGAACAATGCCGAGGACTTGGGTACGGCCAAAGCCGTCGAAGCTGAAGAAATTCATGGCTTATTGGCAAGAGGGTGTTTAGATCTTGTTCGACGTGATTGGAAACTGTAACTGATGATTCATAGCTTTAGAGAGAGGATCTGGTTCATCTATTTATTTCGCTGTGAAGACTTTCAAAAAAAAGCGAGCCTGTAAAGTCATCCACAATCCACCGCAGTGTACCAGAATCGGTGGTTTCGCAATCCCGAGGTGCAAGTAGATTTCGGTGTTCGCGGACGTCACGGACCTTTACAAAGACAGTCTCGCAGCTTGAATTGTCTTGATTCAGGTTGTGTGGGCCCTTGCGAGGAAGAACCGCATATCCACTTGCACTCAAACCCCTTGGAAAGAGTAAGTCTTTTCATGTAAAAGTATGCGAGTTGTGGAAGTGTATGGCGTAATTCCGTAAATCCAGTAAAGACCTTCGGAGTAGCTTCGTTGAAAATGGATCTTTAATTGTTTCCCACAAAACTTGTTATGGCAGCGGAACTTACGGTAGGACTCGGGGATATACGTGCAAGACCTGGATTAGAGGTTTCGGGATAGGAAGTACATGCTATACTGGACCTCCTTGATTGGGAGTTCTGCTCGTGAGTGCTGAATTGTGTGACGACTAAGATTGAGTGGATATTTCAATAATAATAAAAAATTCAGTATGCTCCGTTCGAATCTTAGTGGTCTACCCTTATATTCACATCCAAAACCTATGAAACTTCTTGTACGTGGCTTTTCGATGAAACCTTGAGCTTGTACATCCGGAACGACATCCCTCCGACTATTCAACTATAAACTCTTCACAGCAAATCTGCATTCGGACCTTTCAAAGATCCTACCCGAAAGTTTAATGCGAAATCCTCCACATACTCATCGGTCTCATCGGACGTTTATGTCCACCACACTCGACCCCGGAGGATTTCGGGCCATACAACTCCGGATCCAGCTGGCTGCGTGACTGTTGAATGGTGTTGTTCGCTGATCATTTAAAGCTCATGCACCCCTTGTGCGGCCGGGAATAACTCACCTGCTCAACCATAAGTCCATGACTCAAACTAGCAGCAATTCAGAATTGCAATGTCTAGATACACCGCGTCCCACATCAAGCCCCAGGGCCCTGGAGATGCGCGGCCCACGGCCATGCAGATCGTCGAAGACGAATGTCTCATTCGTAAATTGACCGGAAAGGTCGTACTCGTAACGGGCGCCAACTCGGGTATTGGACTTGAAACAGCACGCGCCATCCACGCCACGGGTGCTACCCTCTTCCTCACTGCCAGAGACTCGACCAAGGCCCAGAAAGCCATTGATAACATCAAGAATGGGCCAGGCCCCAAGTCGGATGGCCCCATTTACGCTATCGAACTCCGCCTGGATTCGTTGACCTCGGTCCGCGCAGCTGCCAAGGCTTTCCTCTCGCGTAGCGACAGATTGAATATCCTCATCCTCAATGCCGGCGTCATGGCCACCCCTGAGGGCAGGACGGAGGATGGTTTCGAAACTCAATTTGGGACCAATCATTTAGGCCATATCCTCCTCTTTCAAATGTTGAAGCCCGCATTGCTCGCAGGCTCGACGCCCGAGTTCCAATCCCGTGTCGTTGCTGTGTCGTCTGGGCTCCACCGTCTCGGCAAAGTCCGTCTGGATGACTTCAATTTCGAGAAAGAACCCTATGACCCCTGGGCCGCGTACGGGCAATCCAAGACGGCCGGCATCTACTTGGCAAATGAGATCGAGAGAAGGTATGGGCCGAAGGGACTGCACGCGCTCTCTCTTCATCCAGGTGTAATCGGCACCAACCTCTTCCAATTCGTCCCCAAAGAACGATCGGGGCCAATGTTGGAATCCATGCAAAATAAAATGAAAAGTATTCCACAGGGGGCCGCCACAAGTGTTTACGCTGCTTTGAGCAAGGAATGGGAGGGCCGAGGCGGCAAGTACCTCGCCGACCTTGTCGAGCAAGGTCCTGCAGACATGGCGATGGGGGCGCAGAAGGAGGCTGGGCACGCACCATGGGCTTACGATGTAGACGCAGCCAAAGAGCTCTGGGAGAAGTCTAATCAACTTGTGGGCGTTGAAGAGGAATGATGATCCGGATGTCCTATCATTTGTTTCGAAACACGAATTTGTTTTCTCTTGTTACGTTCCTAGGCGCCCAGTCAGCCTCGATCACCAATTTCGCAAAACACCCTTTCTACGGTCCTTTCCCGGCGCTACTTCTTGTATCTAAATGTGATTCTAGCAGTGCAATCTATCGACCCAGACGCGAGGGCTTGACAGTTGATGGGCCTGTGAAGACTTTGTGTCTTTGGTCATAGAGAATACATACTTCGGTTTCCGAACACGTAGATTGCAATGTCCAAGACTCCAGTCCTCCCTTTCATCATTATAGGTAGAAGTATGCTATTTGAGAACAGGCCAGCGAGTGGGAAGGTGCGTAATGGTTAGAGCCGTCAATGATGAAATCAGTGAAGCGAAGCCCGATGCATAGATATGTTGCAGGTTATTTGAAACGCTGGGGATTCTAGAAGGGCCTATATATGACACATACGGGTCAGTCCATTGCACTTTTTCCCACAAGCCAGACGACCCTCTCGCCTAGCCGACAAACTTGACACAGGGAATTTCTAAAATCGTCTCATACCTCGCGTCTAGACCACCGGGCTGCAACCCGGTCCGCGGTGAGACAATTTGTCGCCACCATCGCAATTATTTATAAAGCAGCCTTGGCAAAGACGCCGCGTGTCCTCGCTGGCGTGACGCAGGCCCCAATGAGTCTGCTGCTTAGCACTAAACGCGAAAGGTCTGCAACCGGTGCTCCATCTAGCGTACCGCGGATCAGCAGCACGCCTTTACCTACTGCACCTTACGCAACATCAAGGACATCCTCCTCTACTCAGCACCAGTAGCCATCACGTATTCTCGCTTGGGAGAAGCCAACCTCACCGAGCACTTGGGTTTCTCAATCTTGATATCTTTGATCATATCTAATGCGTTCTCTGGCTTGCGCCAAAGTTGAGATCGTAGAGAGACAGCTGCCGTAATGCCTCAACGAGTTCCTTGTCTGAAACACAGGTACTTGCCACTCTATGGCCGGGCAGAGCAGATCGAAACGCAGGATATCTACCTAGGTAGCTCGCAGGTGATTCCGAGGAAGAATGCTAGACTGGAATTGACCCCTGATATCTAGGAAGCCTTGATAGTACACTACACGATGAAGACGCAGCCAAGCTGGTGCGTTATCAAAATGCCGCAAGTCAGCACGGAATCTCGCTATATCCGAGCAGGACCGAAAGTATTCATGCGGTTCGAGCTCTGCACAAGCAGAACCGAATTCTCGAAACCAGCCGAGTTGTTCCGCGCGCCGAGTACAGACGTGATGTTGTCGGCCATGTTTACGCCTACCAGAAAGCGGGCCACGAACCTATGGCCTTACTAGAGCACGTATCTGAATTCAGAACGGAAACACCCACAATTGATTGTTGAGGCCAACTCATAAGATATCTGGTGGGTCCTCTCATCGCACCAAAGATTCATGGCCCTTGGACCCGCAACAGTGCAGAAGGTGGGTGGCATCCCGGACAATCGGCTTCTATGATCACCGAGCGCTTATTTCCCTTGACCTTTCGTAGACACTACGTCGATCATGGGGATGGGCTACATGGGCAAGCGGATTTCCGACTGCGAGCTGGGGTCCAACCTGCCGTCGTCGGACATTTCGGTTTTGGACAGATATCGCGAAACGGCGCTGGCAATGTCAGCCACCCTTCAAAATCACCCTGTGATCTGTCTGTGGCGTTACAACATTATAACATTCTTTCAAAAATCGTTTGCAAGTCGTGCATCATGAATTCCATGTCAATTACTCACTTTGCCTCTTTGCAGGAAACCATCCATCATGGATCGCTCGCTTGTGTTCGTGTTGATTTCTCTCTCTAGCCTATCTTCTGCTCTCACTCAGGGCCCACAATGCTCCCCAGTGTCGATCAACGTGACGGCCGGGGCAGCCAACATTGTCTTCCAAAACTTGCCAGATGCCAATGATGCCAACGCCACAATGCAGTTCCTGGCGTCGTCGTTCGATGCAAGCCGAGGACAATTTGACACGCGATACATCAACACAACCGTCGCCATCCAAGCTCTTCATTGCCGACCACAAGTTGAATCACAGAATTCGACAAAGCTCCAGCTTCTCGTGCACGGCATCACGTACGACAAGTCGATGTGGTCTGGCTTCGGCTATTCTCCGCGTTATAATTGGCACGCTTACGCTACTTCGCTTGGTTACCACACGCTCGCGGTTGATAGACTTGGCCATGGCAGTCGGACTCCTCATCCGGATCCGTTCGCCGTGGTGCAAGGACCACTGCAAGTCGACATCCTCCATAGATTGATCGGCATGCTACGGCAAGGCTGGCTTCAATCAGGCGGCTTTGACGAGATAATATATGTTGGTCATTCATACGGTTCTTCGCTTGGGAATATGCTTGCCGAGGAGCATCCACTCGATGCCGACGCGCTTATTTTGACCGGGTTCTCAGGATCCTTGAGTACGACGTCGAGCACTCTCTCTTCCTACCGAAGTGCCACAGAAGTAAGCAACAAGTTCAAGGGGATTTCCGCTGGATATCTCACCGTTATGAACGAGAGCGAAAGGAGCGCTGCCTTCTATGGAGGTAATTTTGATCAACATCTCGCTGCTTTGGATTTCGACAGAGAGGATACCGTTACAGTGGGAGAGCTTTTGTCGCCAGGTCTGGAACCTGTTAGAACAGGTTACCCAGGAGATGTGTTGGTGATGACAGGAGACAAAGACGTTCTGTTCTGTCCTGGTGGCCCAGCAACTTGCGCGGACGCGTTGAGGGGTACGGAAATTCTGTTTCAAAACTCGAGCTACAGCTATGCTGTCATCCCAAACACAGGGCACTGTCTGACTTTACACAAGTCCGCTCCGCTGGTGATGGAGGTTGCACACAACTGGTTGCGGAAAAGACAGTAGTGAACTCAGTTGGAAATTCCTTGTTCATTATCTACTATGAGTTATAGGATGAATTATCTTAGATAAGCGAAGTCTGTTCGCTCCGAGCAACATTTTTATATCTTTCAAGTGACCCAAGGTACGATCTTGCAAGTGAGAAAAGCATATCGCCTTCTGATGGTCGCATTTCACTTAGTCATTCCGGGGACGCGCGTCACACCCGGCACGAGGAGTGAAGTCAACCCTTGCAACGATGGCATGGCTGGTGGGAGAGAGGCAGAACCCTTGCAGCCGTTTTGTGGATATCCGCTGGCTTTTGGACTGGTCAATCCATCGCTGGACCTATTCGCTTTATCAAAAGTCGATCTAGAATTTGCTTGACTATGATTGCAAGCTACTCTCTCCTACAACGATGGTCCCTTCGTCGGGACCACCCGTCTCCTACAAGTCTTCTGCTGCGTTTCGTGTTCTAGGACGACGTCTAGTCAAGCACAGGTCCAGTTGGCACTTCTCATCGCCTGAATGACGCGCCTATGGTTGTAAGCTTATATATCCCGTTTTACACGCCCATCTAAATACACCTGTATTCTGGCCGCTGCTTGAATACCGAGTGCATGGTACGCCCACTAGCATGGCAGCGCACTCAACATTGCGTGCATAGCTCATGATGCATGCTTTATTTGGTCATGGCGGCCTTGACGTCCGACTCTCATCACTGGATTAAATGCGAACGGCTAGAAGTAGTTCCAAGTTAGAAAAAAAAAGTTTGGATTAATATCCTTAATAGCTTGGGAACACAGCAGCAGTAGTGCAGGGGTGTTTCGGGCGACCAGACAATGATCTCGGCGCCGAGGTCACGCTGAGATTACCGCTTAATGTTTCAATTTAGACTTTCGGCGTTAGACTTAGTTTCTGCCGACGTACGGAATAATGTGTACGGATTTGCTCTTGCGTAGTTCCTGCCACCCGCTGCTGAATAAAGGTTTCTTCGCAATACAACGTCGAGGCGAGCTCCACTCGGCAGACGAGAAGGAGCGCCGGCCCAACAGGCAAACATCATGCAGTCATCTGGATGGACTTTTCGGACATCTCGGTAGGCGAGTTCTCCGTTGGCCGGCTACCCACCGCGTACTCTGCGGAGCACTGAGACGCCTGTGCCATGTAAATTGTAGATACAAAGAATAACAGAAAATAGTAAAGCGAACCACAATTTTCTGTGCATCTCATCTTCGTCTATTCAGCCAGAGAGTCACATTAGTACTAACTAATATGTCCGATTCTAACAGCGCTGGGAATACTGTCATATCCTCGAAGCTGCCGATTGACGTGGAGACCACCCAGCGTCGCAAAAACAGAATACACTATTGGCGCTACCTACTCGATCATGCCGCAATCACGTCAGACATAGTCACGGAGAGCTATGAAGGGTCGGGAACGGCTTCCGATCCGTACAAAGTTCACTGGATCGAGCGAGACCCTCGAGACCCCCAGCTTATATCGACGGCTCACAAAGCCTTAATCACCACTCTTGCCGCTGTCCTTACGCTTGCGTCGACCTTCGCCTCTTCGACTTACTCGGGCTGCCTGAACGAGATTAAGGAGGATATGCATGCTGGCGAGGAGCTGGTGCTACTGGGCATGTCTTTCTACGTGCTGGGCCTTGCCGTCGGCCCACTGCTCTGGGCGCCTCTGGGAGAGCTTTATGGCCGCCAGATAGTCCTGTTCGTTACCTACGGCGCCTTCACGGCTTTCGGTGCCGGCGCGGCCGCTGCTCAGAACATCGCGTCGCTGGTCATCCTTCGGTTCCTCAGCGGGTGCTTTGCTGCGTCATCGACGACGAACACGGGAGGCATCATCGCTGACATCTACACGGCCGAGCAGCGTGGGTTCGCGATGGCTATGTTTGCTGCTGCACCATTCATGGGGCCAGTCCTCGGGCCTATTGTAGGCGGCTTTCTGGGGGAAAAGGCTGGCTGGAGATGGGTCCAAGGGCTCACTGCCATTTTTTCGGGCATCCTATGGGCATTGTCAGCTTTCCTAATTCCCGAGACATACGCACCGTTACTCCTACGGAAACGAGCCGAAAAGCTATCGCAAATTACGGGCAAAACATACGTGAGCACGATAGACCTGCAACAGGGAACGTCTGCCACCTCCCGATCTGCCTGGAAAGAGGTTGTCATTGCGATGACGCGGCCCTGGGCCCTGCTCCTCCATGAGCCCTCGGTCTTGCTCTTGTCATTGTATATGTCTTTGGCATATGGGATCCTCTTCATGCTTTTCGGGGCGTTTCCGATTGTTTACCAGGAAGGGCGCCACTGGAGCGAAGGTGAAGGCGGCCTGGCTTTTCTCGGCGTTTTACTCGGAGAGTTGCTCTCGTTCTTCTATTATTACCTACAGAATAGGAGATATGTTAGACGAGGGAAGATAGAGGGTCGTCCACAGCAACCAGAAGAGCGGCTGGTCCCCTCCATGGCGGCAGCCATCGCCATGCCCGTCGGGCTGTTCTGGTTCGCCTGGACAAATGGCCCGTCGATTCACCCGGTTGTCAGTATCCTCGCTGGGGCGCCGTTTGGGTTCGCGATTTGCCTCATCTTCATCTCGATCAAGAACTATCTTGTGGATGCTTACATGGTTTTTGCTGCTTCGGCGCTGGCGGTGGCTGTCGTCATGCGGTCCATCTTCGGCGCCGCCTTTCCGCTTTTCACGACGTACATGTACCACAACCTTGGCATACATTGGGCGTCTACTCTGACTGCTATGTTGGCGCTCGCATGTGCACCGATTCCCTTTGCGCTTTACCATTGGGGAGAATCTATTCGTCGAAAGTGTAAATACTCACGAGAGGCAATTGCGCTTGCAGAAAGTGCGAACGCCGAACAAGGCAGCAGTGAAAGGCTTTAATAAACTTATAAAATGTCACTTAGTGGAAAGAGCTCGGTATTTGGAACAATCCTCCGCCTCCTCGAGATCAACTCGGGCTGCATTATCATCGACGGCATCGATCTCGCGACCATACCCCCGGAGACAATTCGTGAGCGACTAGTCACCATTCCTCAAGAAACTCTGATGTTGACTGGATCACTCCGATTCAACGTTGACCTGACTAACAGCCATCTAGACAGCTCTATCATTGCAGCCCTGGAGCGTGTGGGGCTCTGGTCCCTGCTTGAAGAACGGGGCGGTCTCAAAGCTGAGATCACATACTGCGGGCTGTCCAGTGGTCAGCAGCAGCTGTTGGCTCTATCGCGCGCCATGTTGCGGAAGGGCAAGATCCTTTTGCTGGACGAGCCAACAAGTAGTGTTGATTCGGAGACAGACGTCACCATGCGAAGAATCCTGAAAGAAGACTTTGGGGACTGCACGGTTCTTATGGTGGCTCACAGGCTTGACTCAATCATGAGCTTTGATGCTGTTGTTGTAGTTGATAATGGGAAGTTGATAGAGGTGGGACTGCCAGGAGAGTTAATCAAGAAGCAAGACAGTCGGCTTAATATTTTAGCAAAGCAGTAGAAACAAAATATATAACTATGTCCTGCGCCACCACAGTTGAAGGGGATGTGTATAATCTTTCGCTGGCAAGCTGCGGCTTTTACGAGGGAGGTCGGTTGGGCCTGGTGTCCGTTGGGTCTGTTGTGGTAGCGAGTACCGTATAAACTCATCTGCAATGAAACTGTTTACACTGTCCTGTGTTACCCAAAGAGGTGCATGCTATTAAGAGAATAGAACGAATTATGGGCATCCAAGTCTTCCTCGTCAGCAAGGCCAAGAATGTGAGAATCAACAAGATTGTGCCTGTTTTCGACCCCAAACAATACTCATGCAGCAGATCGTTTGCACAAAAGGAGGGCACCACTCAGAGAGCTGATGGCAAGGAACTTTTGCACACCGATACCTCTGAATTAGGCAAGATTGCAACCCCAATTCTTCCAACACCGTGGAACAGTCAGTAAGCGACGTGGTTCACGGGCATGCCGCTGAGGCTGTACATAAAAGTCTGATAGCTGAGTGCACAGCCTGCAGCATGTACAAGTGCATTTGCAGGTATATGAAGCGTTATCGTGGTCCGTTTGGGACACAGAGCTCAAATCTCTCCGTTTTCATCGTCTTAGGCTCACGCCTGCAGAAAGACGTTATGGCTAGAACCAGTCCGCCACCATCATATGAGGCTCAACCCCTCAATACTCACCCGTCACGGATTTTAGTTGAAGAGACCGAGCTTGGCAATCAGTCATTTGACGGGCCTACGCCGCCTTCGTCACCACCGGCTTCAACAACATACTACAGCGAAACTTCTGAAGGACGAGAGGCGGACCCGGCATACCCGCCCGCCGACAGCCAACATCAGAAACAGCATGAGTTTCTCTACCAAAACCCAGAATCTCCGAAGCGGAGTGACAACTGCGTCCAGCGGCTGTGGCTGTGGGAGTCATTGAGCATCGCAGTCGCTACATTTGCTCTTACAGCCATTGCAATAACGCTGATCCTTCAGAGGGACCGACCCTTGCCTGACTGGCCGTCAGCGATTACGATAAACGCCCTCATCGCCGTCTTCACCGCGATCTTCAAAGCATGCCTGATGATGCCGATCGCCGAAGGTATTGGCCAGTTGAAATGGCTGTGGTATCAGAAGTCTCGCCCGCTTAGGCACATGGAGCAATGGGATTTGGCTAGCCGAGGTAGGTTGCCCCGTGATCGCTGACTTTTGTCGCCGAGGAGGTACTCCCACTACATTCATTCATATCTTGCAGAGACTTCGCTCACATGCTTATGTTTAGGTCCATGGGGATCTCTGCTCCTGATCTCGGTGCTGAGCTGCCGGGATCTTGCCGTCATTGGTGCTGTTCTCACGATCCTTGCAATGGCAATTGATCCTTTCACTCAACAGGTTGTTCAACTTTACGGCTGCGCAATGGTGATCGAGGGCCAACGCGCTACGGTGCCTTACTCCAACAATTACACTGCTGGCTCTTGGCCAGGCTGGGTCGAATTCATCGAAGTGGACCCCCAAATGCAGTCGGCCATGTATATCGGACTGCTCGACCCGCCTGCGAACACTTCTGCAGCTCTTGGTTTTGAATGTAGGTCGGGCAACTGCACATTCCCTTCGACCGAAGACGGCGCTACTTTTCAGTCTCTCGCACTGGAAAGTCTATGTACCGACATCGGAAGTGATATCGCTTTCTCCATTGACACAAAATATTTCCCGGACGGTTCTATTCAATTAACGGCCAATGCCACGCTATCGGATTATGGGTTACGAATAAACAGACATGACTGGGATATGATGCAGTCAGGGTCCAAAACTCCCACAGACAGGCCCTCACACTTTCTGAACCAAGTTGCATTCCTGACGTTCCCTAGCCCTGATAAATTTTGGGTCGAGCCGCAGGACATGCAAGCATTCGAGTGCGAGTTCTATCTCGCCGTAAATACCTACAGCGCCAATATCACGAATGGGGTGTTACTCGAGCAAGTTTTGGACAGTCAACGCATGGATGTCTGGCCGTCGGGGTCCCTGTTAATCGTTAACAGGACGATTAGGGAAGGCAAATGGCACGAATGTACCGGCAATCGCAACCCCTCCGAGGAAAACAGCCTACCCGTGGCCTATATGCATGAGACCGAGCCACTAATTCCAATGGGCTTGGCTGCAGAAGATATGTACGAAGACACACCCATCAACATCATTTGGTGGCCTCAAGACTGCATATACTCGCTTCCCGGGCAGACCGCGCAAGGTCTGTCCCAAGCTATCTTCAGTCTTCTGGGTACCGAGACCGTGTCCTATACCTCTGAGGTGGACCGACCCGTACCAAAGGGGAGCCCTTGGTCTGTCAGCCTCTGGAATAACGGCAACTCCACGCTGGACTTGGTCCAGGCCACCATGGACGGGATGGCGCGGTCAGTCACTGCACGTTTGCGACAGGGCGATGGTTTCAGCATGAACATGGGCCCGGCGAATGGAACGGTCTTGGGAGTCCACACATGTGTGCGCGTCAAATGGGTGTGGCTCACGCTCCCGGCCGGTTTGTTACTGCTGACCATTGTCTTTTTGATCCTGACTATTATCAAGACAAGGTCAAGACAGGCCCGGATCTGGAAGAGCTCCATATTTGCTGTCCTGTTCAGTGGGCTTGATCAACAGACGAGGCAAGCTGATGGGCCATTAGTGAGCTTGGAGGAGATGAAGGCTGCTGCTGATAGAGCGACGGTGCGTCTTAAGTACACCAAGGAAGGCTTACGCTTGGTCAGTCAAGTTTGAAGGACAACTATGTATGGACTTTTCTGTTGAGAAGAACCAGCTTATCAGAGATCTGTGGTGAACTAAATAAACGATTTGACTGACATTCTACAAAGTCCTTCCAAGAATATCTGACGTGTACTTGAGTACTACTTACTTCAATAAATAGTTCAGACAAGAGAAGTAAGAAACAAACTCAAAGCTATTCTATATTGCCGGCTCTGAACATTTGCCGTGTAATTATGAGTCAAGATTTTACATGGTAGGATACCAATATACAAACACTCTCGTGATCATTTATTTGGCAAGTCTACCAAAAGTTCTACTTTATCCAAAGTACGCACATGTCCATAGAGACCTATTCACCGGCCACCAGTCAAAGAAATAAGCATTCTTCACCACGCCATCAACCAGACATCCAACCTGCTACCAAAACAGTCTGAATCTACGACACAACACAGTTGGTTGCAGTCAGCCTCACGGAACGCATGTCTCACAGTAGCGAGACAGTCACGTAGATGTCAAGGTGTGGTTTCATTGCTCTAAGCTTAACCGCGAGTCGTTATGCCATCGCGAGCAGCACAGCTATTCCCTGAATGCTCACACCTGAATGTCCACGCCTTTCCCATCAGACCCTCGAACCCGCCGGCCGTCTGAAGGCATCCGGACCGCCCGTACCCACAGAACCTCACCTCGCTCTGCTGGTCTGATCTCGTGGGCCATTCCCGCTCGTGTGCCCCTTTTCCCTTTAACGACGCGGAGGCTGCGGAGGCTGCGGCGCCGGACGTGGACGGATCGGAAGGTTCACCGGCCCCGGACCTGGGCCCTGGCGGTGCATGGGGTTCGGCATATACGTGCCGCACGTGCATGGTCTCTTCTGGCACGTCCGACAGTCCATCTTCGGGTCGTTTCCCAGGGGAGGCGGCGCAGACGTTTTATGGTTGCTGGAATTGGTTTTGGTTGATGCTGTAAAATAGAGAGGGATGTGGTGGGATACTGTTGTTTCAGAACCTTGGTTCTCCTTGTATTGTTGTGGCTCTGGTGGAGCTTTGATGTTTTCTTGGTTTTGGATAATGAGATGAGCTGTCTTTTCAAGACTGTGGATGTGGGAATAACGTTCGGCTTCTGGGGCTCAGACTTGTGGGCAATTTATAGTTCTTGAAAAGGGCAGAGGTAAGTCTGCCTGCCTGTCTGATTTGTGGGGAGTGATGATTGAACATAATGTTCATGTCTTCTCGTGAGGAGCAAGCACAGTCGATGCTGCCACGGTTTATGTACCACTGGCTTTGTGACTATCTATTCACTGACGGAATGAAGGCAGGAGAGTGGTGTGACAAAAGATTTTCAGACTCATTGTTGATACATCTGGGGGTAAGGCTATGGAGTGACATAGACGACAAGTTTACTGGCAAGAGTCCGCAGGCTGAGGCAGTCATTATGCCCACCTGATCCACCTAACACTATATATCCAGCCCTATTAATACCTAGGTATCATTTTTGAAGCTCTTCGTGTGGAACATCGGTGTCTTCCATGGTGCTGCTTGTAGCACATTATCCCATGGCATTGCTGAGTGAGGAGCAGAAATGAGTGAGCCATGAGTCAGACTGAGAGAAGACTTTCACGGGAACCGTACTTCCTTTGATCAGCATGTAGCGCTCATAGAGGTGGTGCTAGATACTAATTGTTTTATCTTTGCTCTCATATCAATGTTCAATAGGCTAGAGACATGAAATTTCAGCGGAGATCTGACCACAATTGGTCAGAAAATCCTCCATCAGACCAACGGTCATATGTTCAATCATCTCTTCACCCTCCTGGAAGTTCTATACATGTGGTCCATTATACTGCTTACCCTAGATCCCAAGAGAATGGTTAAACAGACTGAAACAAGTAATAGCACACTCAGCGGCTAAAGCTCCCATCAAAGAAATAGATATATTGTGGCTTGGTATGAAAATGGCCGTGCTGGGAGCACGATACGCTACACGTACCAAGAGTCAAATGCCACTACTGAGCTTCATCTGGCACTTTCTTGTCCACTTGTGATATCAGTAACTCCGGCACCATATTTTGACGGGATTTCATGAGCGTGTATGCTCACATGCATGGAGAGAATCCATCATTACGCGTATTCCTCTCGAGATGAGTTTTAGTGCATGTGACCTGTCTCATTCTCCGATATGTGGGCTGGCGATGTTCCATAGCTATAATTACACTTTGGTATAGACAAGGATGATCTGGGTAGCATCCAGAATGTCGTGCATCACCGCTAAAACCAAATCGTACATGCTCTTGAAATCTTAAGCACGCCCGTACAAAAAGTGCGTCACAACCACCTGGGCAGCAATGAAATTGGCAAATTCCATTGTAAAAGTAGCCGCTTCTGGATGCCTGTTGATTGTTCCAAGCATTTGGTGCGCTGGCCTACCTACCCAGATAATTCTCTCTACCCGTCGACATACTTGTTGCGATATGTTCTCCGTTGGAATAGATCAGATTCGCCCAGCGTCAATACCCCCAAAAATGGAACCGGGTTTATGCAGCACTCGTGCATTATTCAAGAATCTGAGAAATGGTATTGAGTAACCAGGGGTATATACAAAATTCTAACCGGATTTTATCTACACAAGAAAAACGACCACATGGAGAATGCCTACATGTGATCCCCGACGGCATGCAGCTGGCTCTTGACAGCCGCATCGACCAGGCCGAGGACCTCCTCGTGCGTGATCCATATCCACTCCTCGGTCTGCCACTCATTAGCATCGCCATCGCCCTGGACGGTCGGCTGCCAGCCCTCGGGCAGGGGATACCCCTCGACGTCCCGCAGGTACTCCTCCTTCCACATGGCCTTGCCGATAAAGTGGACGAGCCCGCGCATGCGCGCGACCCAGCGGAACCCGCGAGACAGGAAGAAGGGTGGCAAGATCTCGACGACGGCCGAGTCGGGCCGCATGAACATGACATAACTCATGCCGGCGCCGTGGTGGCCCACGAGGACATCTGTCCCCTGCAGCAGCGCGATCTGCTCGCGCTTGCTCATGAGCGCGAGATCAACAACATTAATAGCGTACCCGGGGTGCTGCGCGTGCATCTTCTCCATCAAGCCCTCGAAATCCCGGAACTTGCGCGTCGACCCCCGCTGCACGACCGTGATGGTCGGCTTCTCGCGCACGTCGGACGGGGGGCGCTCGCCGATCCCATAGTGCCCCAGGACCCAGCGCGTGAACGAGGTGAGCAGCGTCTCGCGGCGGCACGTCTCGTACGTCGTCTTGAGGAGCGCCGTCCAGAAGGGCCCGCCCCAGCCGACCGTGCCCACCACGACATCGTAGCACCCGTCCTGGGGCAGCTCCGAGTAGCGGATGGGCGGCTTCCCCGTGAGCATCTCCCACGCGTCGTCCCAGGGCCCCTCGTGGTCGTCCGGGAAGACGACGCGCGCGCCGGCGACCTGCTCCTCGGTCAGGAAGGGCTGCCCCGTGGCCGGGTCGACGGCGATGCGCGCGGCGTCGTACGACAGCTTGTTCTGCCACAGCTCCATGAGTTTGTGCCAGACGTTGTCGTACGTCTCCTTGAGGGAGGGGTAGATGACGAGCTGGCGGCCGCGCGTGTGCCTGTCGCACACGGTGGAGCGGGGCGCGCCGTACGACAACCCGGGGAGCGGCTGGCCGTAGACGAGGGCCTTGGCCGCGGTGGCCTCGCTGCACTGGGCGTCGAAGCGGCGCGAGCCTGCGTCCCAGCGCACCCCTTGCATCAGGTAGACGGGTGTCGCACCGTTGAGCTTGTGGTGGTGCGGGTTGGTGGGAACCTCGAAGCCGTGCACGGATGAGCCCTCGCTGCACAGCGCCGTCGAGCTGTTGGCGATGCTGGTGACGTACTTGTCGGTGTAGAAGAGGGTGCACAGCTCGTCGTCCTCGGTCGTGAGGCCGTACTCCTTGGGCAGGTCCGTGAAGTACTCCGGGTCGCGGTGTGGGCGGTACGGGATCGGGGCCTTGGATGATCCTGCCGGGGCGGCTGCCGAGGTGGCATGTGGTGATGGTGGTCGTATCGGTGGTGATTGTTTGGACTCGGTCTCGGGCTCGGATGGGTAATCTGAATCGGGCAGCTCGGCCCTCAGGTCTGACTCGTCTGCGTTGGTGGCGGCGGCCTTTGCGGTATCGTGGGTGAGGGTTGTGTGTGTGATGTGGGTGACGGTACTACTACTACTGCTCCTGCTGGTGTTGCTCGTCTGTTGTTGTAATACGGCCTCATCCTCCGGCCGTAGCCCGGGACACTGGCACGACGGGGCCGAGGACAGGCCCTGGGCGCGGAACCGGTCTACCGAGATTGTGTCCGTCCATATCGCGTAGTATGCGGTCGCGATGAGAATGAGAGCCACCACCCAGACGCCTAACCTCCTTTGCGGCACCCAGCTGTGGTGGGTTATGACGGCCATGGCTGGCGCGCCCTTGCTTGGTCGTCGTCGTCGAAAGGGAGGTTGAGGCGCAAGGGCGGGAAGACGAGAAGGAAAAAAAAAAAAAAAAAAAGGGCGGCCCGCGCGCCAAGTGCGCAGGTAAGAAAGGAATAAGACTTGGCTCGAGGGGTGGCTGTGTGACTGGATGTGCGACAAACAAATTGGACGAAAGCAGAAGTCAGCCGTTGGTTACATCTCGAGGCACACCGAGGAGAGACAGAAATGTTTTGGTCTCTGGTGATTTCGGTGTGGGAAAAGAGGGTGGGAGGGGGAAAAAAGTAACACGATGGTTCAGCTAAAGAGGCGATCGACTCGGGAACCAACAGGAAGGAGGATAAAACGGGGCTCGTCGGATGACCATATTCTCTGGGCAAGGTAAGACAAGAAAAACCGCCGCCGTGTGTGAGTGTGAGTGGGTGCATATGAATGAATGTCTTTAAACTTTCAGCTGTGTCACCCCTCGGAGTCGCAAATCTGCCAACTCAATCGCCAATCCCAGTCCGAGATCCCTCCAGGACTGCCAGGGGCGCTTTGGGCCTTTGGGCAGGCTACCCACTCCACTGTATTAGGTTTCGCATGAGCTGGTCCCAAGCTCCGGAGTGCTCCAGGTATAATTTTAATTTATCAGCCCAATCAAACCACCCACGGCTGCTCGCCTTTAATGCCCGGCAGGATTTCCAGGATCCGAGGCGCCACAGGATAGTGCGATAAAATGCCACGCAGAGCCTGACAGTGGGCAGACTAGACGAGATACGGGCCACATAGTACAGCCATTTAATGGGGATATAAGCCCGTCCCATTCCCTCCCTTGCCCCTGATTAGGCCAGGCCTAGCTCCTCGCTCCGTCGTGCATTTTCTCCATGAGGTAAAGGAGGGAAAAAGAGCTCGTAATCCTTGGCATAAGCGCCCGCCAAGGCAGCAGCTGGGACCACGTGGGGGAGGATCGTTACTCAGCGCAGAGATGGCGTTATCCACAAAATGTGCGATTCAAGGCGGGGCACGGCAGAGATTGGCCCAGACACTCACTGCTTCGCTTGCCTCCTCCCTCCCTTGAGACAGACTTACACACATACACACATAGTCTACATACACACACACAAACATGAGTTCGACCTGGAATAGGGGTCAAAGTACTTGACCATGATCTCCAACGCCCACTCCGTATTTAAGGTACAGTAGCCCTATCCTGTCCTAGACCGCCGCTAGCTCGAGGCTGCCCGGCTGCACGGTTCGTTCTACGAAGTAGTGTAAGCTCAGTGCTACCTTCGGCCTAATTTAACTCTGGACCCTGGCTGCATTCCCACCTGTCATGTGGCCCAAGGCCTGTCGAAATCAAAAAGATTCACGACGGAGTCGCACAGCTCTGACACCTGGCTCAAGTTGAATGACTCCGATTGGCAAGGTCCTCCCCTCCTCCAACCAGAAGAAGCCCGGACACTGCCGAGTCTTGTCTCTCCTTCATCTCCACAGCTTCCTTCTTTTTCGCCTCAGAAGCATTTCATCTCGTCCCATCTCATCCGACGTGATGGCAGCACCCCCACTCCGTCACCGACAGGTTCTGTACTGTGCTGTTCTAGGTTTTAGTTGAGCAAACAGCTCATATTCTTCCTCTTCCACCAATTGTTGCTGGGGTATATACAACCTCACGCCATGCACATGAAAAAAAAAACGGAGGAAGTGAGAAAAGAGGCAACAAGGCAAATAACAGGCATATTCTGTTATACTCAGGCCCTGAAACAAAACCGTTTCCAGAAACGTCCGACGAGTCAGGACGGGAGGTGAGCGCCAGCCGCGTTCTACTAACAACCCGCCCGCGCGGTGCGGGTTGCTAGATAGGACCTCGGGATGAAGCGACTGTGGCTACTTGCCTGCCTGCTCATACCTTGCCTCGGGCTTATAGAAACGTGTGCATCGTGCTCGTGCTCGTACTCATTTCCCCTCCTCATCATGCTTACAGGTACGTGTCTTACCTTCGTGCTTACCCACGCAGGACAAAAGGAGACAAGCAAACGCCCAGTGAACCATCCGGGGTCAGATCTAGGGTCCCCCATCTGACCAACACAGCAATCCATCCCGCCCAGACCTTTGCGTGTCTTTGTGTGCACTGGCCAGCAAAACTAACTTCGCCGTGGCACGACTTTTACCAAGACCGTCCTGTAACACCATGGCCAATGCGCCGCCCGTTGTGCCTCATGGTCTTGGCGCTCAATGCCCTTTCCATCTAGTGCCCGCCCTCCCCTTTTTTTAACTTCCTCGTCCCCAGATCTTGGCATCGGCGATAACCCAATCTTGGGGACCTTACACTCACGATTTGAAAGTCTATTATCGAGCATGTCTTGTCTATCGATCGATGGAGACACGGACCTGCCTTGCACGTTGAACAGGACTCATGAAGCCAGCACATAAATCTTGTAAAAGTTTTGGCTGCCAGCCCCGTGTGTTTAAGGCTACCTCATCGCGGATGGAGTCGTAGGAAAACACCCTCTTCGTGGTGACGATATGCCATGCCTTAGTACCCGTGGCTCCTGTTCGATCCATCCAACAAGTCGAACCGGCCATCTGCCATAGCAAAGATCTCACGCCTTTCAAGCAAGTCATCTTATCTTCCTGCTTTGATGGCCGTGGGATAGGGTTAAGTTGAGAGTCGGGGGGGGGGGGGGAGGCCTGCTCAGACCACATCTGGCGACGCCTCCTCTGGCATCATCAACCACCTCCCTCTCAACCCCTTCGGCCAACCACCCACGCAAAACAACACCACCACCCTCACCACATCACCACCCTCACCACATCACCACCCTCCCCGTTCCCAACCTAGCTGCCCCTAGCTACGTTAAACTTCTTGAAAACGCGATACGCAACAAACGAGATGGCGCAACGGTCAAAGCGACCGACTTGAAAGTCAAAAAAAGACTTTCAAGTTAAAAGAAAAAAGACAACAGTGCGACACTGTCTAACCATCACACACACTAGAGGGTTGCCCATTAAGGGTCCAATCGAGAGGCGGTAAATCCTGTAAGACTATGCGGTACCACCTGCGGGTGAATACCGTGCATGGTTGTAAGTCCTCGCAAAGATAGTGATGGGGTGGCCCTCTGGTGTGTGGTGGTGGTCGGTGTTGTGCTGTTGTCTTCTGACATCTCCTCTTTTTTTCTCTTCATTTCTTCATTTCCCGTGACACGCGTATTTTCTCTTCTCGTTTCCTACTTGGTGTCTCTTCGTTGTGTTTCTGCTCAGGGGGCTGAGGATCGAAATGAATATGCCTGATAGTTGCAGTATTTAGTTCCTTGCTGATAATCAGCCAGCTTAGCAAAACTTCATATATCACTTCTCTTAATGAGTCTCTATGGTACTCGCAATGCTTTCACAGGGGGTGTCACTTTGGCACTAGGAATAACTCACCATAGCCGAACCTCATTCTAGAATGACCCGGAGGTGACACGGTCACCGAAAATAGCCTAACAAGATCATCCGTTCAGCTTCAGTACCCAGTACAAATTTGGTTATGGGACCACCTCAGTCGAATATGGACATCCAGCCCGATGGAAATCTCTCGAATCCAGGTGAAGTTTAGAATTGCCGTGAAAGACTAGGATATCTGGGGTCAGCGAATCAAGTCTTTCAGCCAAATGAGAGTGATTGCCTAACCGATACTAGAGGGCGGAGATCCCTGGGTGACCAGGGACTGCCGAACACTGTCAGAAGGCGTACACCAGTCTCACCTGCAGGAACTTTGTCGCAATCAGGATTGCCCCTCTGGTGAGTTGACGTAGTAGAAAGTCTAAGGTCACGGGACTGTCTCCAAGGCAGATGACGCTTCCCCAACTCAGATCTGCCTTTGATTTTGTCTGACCATAACGCCGTTCGGAGTATTTCTCAAGGAACTTATCATCTAGAAGCACATCATGGTTGCAGGCGACGAGGATCTTGTACTTGTGCGGTCGGGATAACAGCCACGTGGGCCCGGCCTGGACTTCAGCAAAGGAACGTTCTCTGTGAGGTCCCCTGTGTGAATCAGTAGGTCACCAGGTGGAAGATCGGGCTGTTCGTTATGCATGTCCGAAATGCATACAACCTTGATCGGGTAGAACGAGTTTGAAGAAGAATGGGCTGGAGGGAGTCGTTTCAGAAGCGCTTCAGCAAGACGTCACTTTCGCTGGCCACGAAGCCGAATGTTTGTCAGTAGTTGTTGCATGCTGAAGTCCGAGAGTAAGGAGTGTGAGACGTGGCGGAAAAAGTGAAGTGTTTCCAAGCAAGTTATGAATTGGTCGATCAGCCATTTCCTCATGTCAAGTGCATGCGGGAGTGGGCCGGCTGTGGTGCCAACTTATGCGAGGCGCCTGTTACTACAGCACATCTCCTTAGGCAGCGGAGTGTGAGGATGTTGTTTCCAGTGAGTACCGCGTGATGTATCGGCAAGACGCATTGATCCAGGCTACTATGCAACTCCTGTATCCATTCACAAAGAAGACTATCTTATTTGGCTGGCTAAGTATTTGTCGAGATCTCGCCCCATATCTCTATCCTTGTGATCTTGAGGCTTGTAGTCTTGTCTCCATCCTTGATCCAAGTACTCCCATCATTCGAAATCGCTAGAGAATCGTCAAAGTGAAGTGCGCCCTCATCGATGCGAGGCTGTTCCTTTAGTCGAACTACACGCTGTGCCGGACTCAAAACGAACAAAATCGGCCGAGCAACGTGTCGTTCAATGCCGCGGTATTCGACCAAATCGTGCACAGCGTCCTTTTCACGCACGACTGGCCTTCCTTCCTCTTCGTCTGCGTCTAGGTTGTGCCCCTCTTCCTCTCTGTTTTCCCGGTGCATTGGGTCAAAAATGCCGAAGATAAAGGTCTGGCCATGAGAAGAGCGACCGCACATAACCATGACACACAAATTGGGCATCGTCTTTATGGCGGTCAGCAAAACTTCAGCCGTTGGACGAACACCAATATGCCATTGGTGGGCCGCGCGGAAGTTCTCGAAATCCACGTCTTGGTTCACCATGATAGCCAGTTGGCTCTGGCGAGCCACAGTCATGAAGCTGTCGCTTGGGGGCTTGGGAGCCAGCCAGCTGTCGGAGACCTCGAATGGCTGCTCTCTGAGGAATAAAGCTGCTATCATTCTGTGAAGAGGGTCGAAGAGGAAAGGCATTTGTTTGAGCGCGTCATCGAATTTGGGCCAAGTGATAACGTCGGGTTCTACATCATTACAGAACGATGCTACTACGTTCTTCCCGGCCTCCTCGTACCGACTTGGTGCTGATTCCGCTGGATCTTGGTGCTCAAATTGTAGAGCCATCAAGAAAGTGATAAAGACGGTAAACCGACTTCGGGGGATAGCCAGGGTGTCGAACTTGGGGCGTTCTTTCGTTAATTCTTTGGCGAATCTGCGAAAGTCATCGCGCTTTAGTCCGCCGATTGGGTAGTTAGGTTCTGGCTGGGTTGCATACAGCACATCCAGGAGATCGTGGAATATCTCATCACCGTCGTCATCGCGGTTGGTGGACAGCCAGTCCAGGTCCTCATAGTGTGGCTGTACCACAGAATGAGCATTGCGGGAGGCCCGCTGAAGTGTTATAGCTTCATCGTATGGTCCTTCACGCGTTGTCGTGGCCAGGCTCTGAAAAAGTAGCCTGCGGTAGTCGGCCGGGGTGCGTGAACGACCATGATTGCTGGCTACCACGATACTGTGGTAAACATCTGGAAGAACCCAGGCCAGTCCACGACGAATGTCGGCAAGGGAAAGACTTGATGGAGGCTTCTCGCCCGGTTGGCGGTAGAAAGGTGTGACGCTCAGGTAGGCTATGACGCTGTAGACTAGATGGCCAAACCCCGAGCAAGAATGGGGGAGACCGCTGTTGGTTTCCAGTAGTGAAACAAAAGCAGCCTCATCTAGCTCTGTTGTGGGAGAGGGTAATCTCTCTGGAGTGAACTTGATAACATGTTGTGCAAATTCGTCAACGCGGGCTAGGATGGTAGAACGGCCCAGGGTTCCATTCGATTTCCACCGGTCAATTCTATCATCTTTGGCCATTGTGACGGTGATCAAGTGTGGGATCAGATGTTGACAGTGTTGGTGGCTCAGCCTGGTCTTCAGACCTTGGACAAATGTTTATTTTATCAATCGTGTGTCGCCGCGCTCACACCCGAACCTACTGTTACAGGTCAAACATGACATCAGCTTACTCAGCCGCCCCATTATGCCCCCAAGACACAGTGTCTGAGTCGGCTTGAATATGATTTGATAAGTGATTGACAGTCAAGTTATGCTGACTACACCACAGTGCCATCACGAGGCCGGCGTGCCGTCCTGACACCTCCAGCTTGACATCACTCCCACTCACGATCACCAGGCAATTAATATCAGGGATGCTATCTCAGCTCGAGAATCTGAATTCGTCTGCCCTTGTTGACCTAGCGCTTATTTTGAAAGAGTCTCCCTAAGAGAAAAATGAATGGTCGCTTTACAGTACAGTCAGAAATATGAGACCCCCCTCAGTCAACTGATTAAAGAAGATGTCGAACAGGCTCACTCGAAACGCCCCTCAGTTCCCTTGCGTGATCCCAAAATGTAAACCATGTCCCAAGAGACAATGTCTAAGTCAAATTGAACACGATTTATTAAGTGATTGAACATCAATTGGTATGCTGACTCCAAAACACGCCATCAATGTCTCATGCAATTGGTCTTTTGAGTTCTAAAAGGACTCAAGTGCAATGATTTCGACCTTGGGCGAGTGATGAGGAAGTCTGTTCAAGGCTGAAAAGTAAGGGAGACTTGGACGAACAAAAAGAACGCCCTATTACATAACCTTCAAGATACATGAGACTACACAACCTTGGGAACAACCTTGGGAACGTGGGAGGTGGCTGATCAGCCACTTAATCCCATTGGCTGTCAATTAGCTGTGCACCTGTATTTTCCAAGACTGTCTCATATAGCATCATCCAGTAATCATGAGGCTATAAAGTGACTTCTGTTTTTGACCAGCCCTGGAGGTTATACAGCATAAGCACAGATCAATGAAGAAGGATTTCGGTCAAAAGAGCAGTTAGGATTATACATCACTGATGGGAAGACAGTGCCAGACAGAACTATAAAAGACAGTGTTATGGACCCGGAGCAATGGGTTTTCCTCATCAATCATCCAGTATACTATCAGATAAAACATACACACTCATCGTTGCTCTCAGTTACTTTCCATACACTATCCTTCAACATGAAATTTTCGTCAGTACTTTCGATTTTACTGGCTGGCCTGGCTGTTGCTAGCCCTCTGGTTCAACCTCAGGGCAGCAGTGATCTCAGCAGCCGCGACGTTGAAATTGAGCATCACTTGGTCACCAGAGCAGACGACAAGATTTCTGATGAGTACAAGAAGGTTCATGACGCGAAGAGTGATATCAAAGATGGAAAATTCTACGCATTCAATGTTAAATGTGAGCAGGACCTTGAATTATGGCAGTTAGGAACTATAAAAACTAACATTACTTTGCAAAGGGCCAAACAATGATGGCACCACCATTGACAAGGAAACACCCCAGGAGATCAAGGATCTTCAGAAACAACTTGGCTACAAGCACATTGGTGTAAGTAACTGAGAGCCCCTCAATTACTTGGGATCGTGCACAATGCGTTACGTTAGCCCGAAACTAACATCTGGTAGGTACTTGTGGGTAAGGTGAAGGACGTGGAGGTTGGCAAAGGCAAGAACAAGCACAAGGAGCAGGATTTCACTGGTCAGCTGTACCATTTGATTAAGAACAAGGACGGGTCTGCCGAGCTAGAGGTTAAGAACTACAAGCTGTCGGGGCAGACGGCTGGGCTCTTCAAAAACGGCCGGCTCTCATTCCTCAAGGAAGTTTCCTCCAAAAGCGCTGGCGACGCTAAGAAGACCGCCGACAATTACTTCAAAGACGATAACCACAGGAAGTACTCGGTCAAGGACAACAACTGCGCATCTTTCGCAACGGCATTTGCTGGAAGTTTGAAATAGACCGGATTGGGCTTGACTATAAAGGTAGAATGTTTTATTCTCTGACTTTAAGACTACTATTCCCAAGGTACGCGCCCGATTAGGGACTCCGCTCGAAAGGGGTCTCTTGGATGGGTAGGGCCGTTGCAAGTCGATGGAACGCTGTGGAAAGCAACTGGGTCTCTCAGCTAATAAAAATCAACCGCTGAGGTATATCTACATCTAAAAGACCTCCTAGTTAGTACTTTTTAGATAAGTTACTATAGAGATCTCTTATTACCCTGCATACGTTTGCCGAGGTTTCCAATACCTACTGTGCTCGGATCAGATAGCTATGATCCTATGGCGTCTCAAAGGTTTGGAGAAGCAGGAATCCGAGGATGAGGGACGTGCGTTGATTGATGATAATCATATTTCTCGTTCCATAACGAGTACAAGCAGTTCAAAAGAATATATGATTCTTGAGTCTGTAAATGAACGCTTCCGTCGCTTTCAAACAATATGCTAACCCGGCAGATCTCAGAGACCTTGTTTGACAAACCGTTTCGGATGAGCACAGAGCCTGAAGACGAGAGGGGTCGACGCGCGAATGAGAAGGCCTAAGGTGAACCTTGCAGCCCCCCCCCCGGGCCTATTCGAAGGGGCTCTTCTCTCTTCGTCCTCGGCAACCATACAAATAAGCCGACGAGATTTTGGTCTCACTTGGACATCACCTATCACCCCTTCTTATTGTGGAAATAGTAGAACCCGGCAAAGACACCGACAACCGTTGCGATGGCACCGCAGAGCGCGATGCCCATCGGCGCTTGCTTCACTACAATCCCGAGGACGACACCTGGCACCACGATCGCAGACAAGATGCCAACTGAGAGCAATATCATAGAGGCCATGGTGAGTTTCGAGCGGGTCTTGGATGTCACGTTGCTTCCATCCTCCGCATGTGCGGAAAGATCGGGAGCCCCGATGGAGTCATCAGTCTGCAAGCTGGAAGGAGGTTCATCACGGAGGCGCGGATCTACCGGCCCGACGGGCTCTCGGCTGGTAGTGGTGGCTTCTTGCATGTTCACAGATTGAGGTTTGAAGTTGATCTGCTGTCAGGGTATGAATGGCTGCTCAACCTAGTGAAAGCTTTTGTGACGAGTACCTACCTCATCCTGCGTCGGAATCTCAGCAGCAGGCTGAGTGATGTGATGTGACGTGATGCCCCGACCACTTTGATCTTCGTCGAGAACAGTTCCCGTTGTTTCATCCGCAGGAAAGTTGAGTGGTAGCTGGTTGGTGTGTAGGTGGTTGGTGCCGCTGTCTTGGAATATGAATAGCGATACGTCGGGTTCAGCGCTCAGAGCTCCGTCCTCCACAGACATTGTGGCAGTCATGTTAGAGCGCGCTATAAAATTCCAAGTCGAAAGAGAAACACGATAGGTGAAGCGAAACGATTCTTCAGTAGGATCGAATTTTTGCTGGGAATCAAGTGTTTATATGCTTTCTTGGGGTCTCGAAAGGCTCTCAGAATGCTGCCATGCTCGCCATGCTGCAAAGCGATTAGGGCAGGGACGAACGCACAACACACCATCATCATGGTAGCACAGCAACCTTGGCAGAACAAGCAACGTGGACCGCCGATGCTTCCCGAGCCGCATGATGTACGTCTGGTTGGCCGTACGTCTAGTTTATGCACGAGCAGAGATCTCCGAAGTGCCATGCCAATCACCAACGCCTGGTTATTCCAGATCTATCCTAGTTCATGTACGTCTGCACAGGTGGTTGCATGTATCTAACTAGACTATTGTGTATGTGACAGGCAGTCTTCCCAATCTCCTGCACGAGCAGAGATCTCCGAGTGCCATGGCAATTACAGTCTGGTCATCCCAGATCTATCTTAAAGTCCCATAGTGCCGCATCCTGGCTGCACATCACACACCCATCCACCCTATGTTCTATGAAGAACATCAGCCACCCATCCTCCCTCCCCCCTTGCACCTCCATCTCGATATAGCCATCCTCCTTGCCCTGTCACCACCTTTTCTTCTTTTTGCGCCTGGCCGTTCCAATCCACTCCTCTAGCCCTGTCTGCATGCCACTCAACCATTATCACTAGGATCCCAGGCCTCCCACTTATATACTATTGGCGTCTCCACGGAGGTTCTGGTCCTAGAACTAGTCTTATTGGGTCAGCGCGTGAGACCAAACAGCAGGGGTCACACCACCGGTCGATGGGGCAATGGAGGGACCTGTCAACCACGGGATATTTACACCTTAGGCTCATTGGAGAGCTAGCTCTAGGTGAGCTGGGGTTGAGGTAGCACCAATCTGGACCGCGAATGATTTACTGAGCCCATCTGGTGTGTCTGACCGGCACGATAAAGAAGCGGAGCAAGTCACCTGAAGGTCAGGAAAGGTGACGTTAGGAAGCTCCAGTTCTAGACAGATTTCGATGTCGTCGTTGCAGCCGACAAAACCTGATATCATTTCGCGAATTTCACAGACCATCGCACTTATTATAAGCTGCACGTGGGGCTATGGTGCGCCAAATTTCAGGTCCTGTCCTCAACCATTAGATTGCTGTCCAAGTATCCTCAACGGCCAGATCGCTTGCAAAAAAGAAAAAAAGAAGAAAAAAAAAGGAAGAAAAAAAAAAGAGCCGGCCATGGCTGCAGGCGAAATTCACTATCAACAAAATCTACGAACATTTAGCTTCGTAATACCCGTTACAATAATAGCTGGTTCTTATTTGAAGAGAAGATTAAAGCTTTCACACGTCTTCTGCGTTTACCCACCATTTCGTAGTTTAAGGCCGGCTTTATGAGAACATAGTTCGGATCGTGACGATCTACGCACACCCACGCTTGTACAATTCATATTTTCGCTAACCCAGTTTCATTTTGGTTCATCGAGTCCACAGAGTGACTTAGCGGCGCGCATCCTTCTTTCATGGAGAAAATATGAGCTGTGATACGGCGCGAATGAGCTCTAAGCCCCGTACTTTCGCATCCTGACAGGAAGGCCGGATGGGGGCAACACACCCGTGAGTAAGTCCTGATCAGTTCTGACGGTCTATGGAGAGCACTGAATGACTCATGTGCAACCAACATGCGACATATCACTGACCAGAGACAGAAATGGGAGACCCTTCGCGTGGTCTGGCATTGAAGGTGCTGTCGTATCCCGGATTCTTTCATCGCAGACGAATGGTAGACTCGACTCACGTGTATCCCTCTCTATGGCCGTGGGATTGCAGGAACCCTGCGGCGGAACCTTGGAAGCCCCCAGAAGATCCTGTGAGATCGCCATTGCAATTGAGTCTAGCATACCATAGTGGATGTTGGGAGTCCTTTCTAAACGGTGGAGATCGCTGCACATCTGGCTTAGGACGTGCTGGTAAGGTTGGAGCTTGAGTGAACAGTACCTAGGTATGATGATGCGCCCGAATCAGGAAATTGTTGAAAACCTACTTCGGGGCAGCGCAGTAAGCAATGCTAGAGTCCTGAGAAGTGGCAACAGGTCATTGAATTGGCAAAGGCCATTGAGGGAGAGAACATGAGGTTGGCGCACAGAGCACCCAGGATTCCCTGCACCTGCATTTCAATATCCAAGGTATGACTTAGATTTGCTTCACATTTATAATTCACATCCAGTCTCTCACGATTACTGGCAGCCCCTTACTTTGTGGCCTGAAGGTGCGCAGAGCCAGCAGCTACTTAAGACAAGAATCGGAGTGGCCAGCAGTATCCCAAAGTCCCTCTACCTAGGTAACCCACCCAACTGCCTCTTTCTGGTGGCAAGAGCTCATTTCTTATCAACACGTCTCCTTAGAGCAAGGGCCACATTGCCTTGTCAGTGTCTTTGGTCTATGTCCAGTAGAGCCAGACGGTTAAGTAAGCAGGAAAGTGATGTGGCTTTGAGGCTGAGGGCTGACCAATTGATTATGTGGTAGCTGGGATTTCTGTGCACGAACAGATACGCAGTGAAAACTTCACTCTGTGCAAAATAACATGAGAGCAGCAGGCTTGGGTTGGAGATTGGAGAGCAGCCTTTGAGCAAAGTGAAGCTCGCAGCTCAAGGGGGTGATGTTAAAGAGAGCCTGGTGTGGCTGATGCTTGTGGCTAGTCACGCTAGCTACATGTGGACTAGCGCTTCCTAGGTCAAGCTCCTTCCCAGCTGTCCCTCGCCTCGCTTGGGCCTGCTGGAAGACTCTATTTTCGCAACGTCCCGCCAGCCACCCACCAAACTCGTATCCTCGTAATCCTCCCACCTTCCTCCACGAAACCCATCAACAACATCCTCAACCACACTCTCCTTCTCCCCCCTCGTCTACACTTTGCGATCCCCTCAAGCGCTTGCTGATGAAGGTCATCTTTTCAACTTTACTTTCCTGCATTAATCAATTCTACTTTGCTTGATCTGGATGATCCAGGTCCAGGCTCCCCGCCGCCATGTCTGACTTCCTTGGGTTCGTGTCCTCTGCCGCCTCCGCTCCCACCTCAAGCTCAATCGCGAGAACCCTGACCTGTCTGCATTGCAGCTGCTAACTACCCTGATCACAGAGCTCGTATCTCCCTCATATCCAAGAGCGACATTCGGTACGCGACCCCGCCTTTGCGGCCTGCGCTGTTGACACGTTGAGCTTCAGTGTCGGCTGACTGACCTGCCCCACAGCTATGTCGGCACCCTTTACGAAATCAACTCAAACGAGTCCACCGTCTCCCTAGAGAATGTCAGGTCACATGGCTCTGAGGGTCGAAAGGGCGACCCCTCTGAGGAGGTCTCCGCGTCCGATCAGGTCTACGACTTCATCGTCTTTCGAGGTAGCGATGTGAAGGATCTGCGCATTGAGGAGGGTCCGGCTGCGCCCAAGGAGAATCAGCCTCCTATGCCAAACGATCCAGCCATTGTCGGTGGTGTGAGTTCCTCCCCCGTTTTCCAGTCGCATCGACTATCCTCCCTTCAGCATGATGAAATATTTCGGATGTAAAGTTTATTTCTTGTCTGAATTGCGCAAACAACCCCATGTTGATATTTCCGTTGCCTTCCTTCTGATCAAGCTGTCCTCACATTCTTTTGCTACCACCACTACCCCGGGAAAGCTCAAGCTAATGCTTTAACTCCCAGGCTCGCGCTCATCCAGGCCGCGCACCTGGCGCCAACCAACCTCCTGGTCCCAATGGTCCTCCGGGCCCGCCTGGCGCACCTGGATTCCAAAACCCCAACATGTTTCCTCCTTACCCTCCCCCACAAGGCTGGGGCCGACCTGGGCCTGGTCCCCCTGGACCTGGCGGTTTTGGCATGGGATACCCGCCTCAGGGATGGTTCCCACCTGGGCAGTTCCCGCCCAACGGGCCAGGTCCCTGGAACAACTACCCCTTCCCTCCTGGCCCGCCAGGTGGCCCACCAGGCCCTCCCGGCATGCAGCAGCAAGGGCAGCAACAGCAGCGACAGACACCAGGAATGTCTCCCAACGCCATGGCAGACAACAAACCAACACCCATTGGTGGAGCCGCAGACTTGTCCAGAGGTCCTGGTCCAGCTCCTGTTGAGATGCCCTCGGATCAACCCCGAGTCCTCGGTCAAGCCCCAGCGCCCACGCCTCCAGTGGCGTCCAAGCCGTCCGCAGAGGAGGTCAAGGTCACAGCTGCCTTGCTGGAAAATCAAAAGCTCGGAGCACCCTCTGCCCCAGGCAAACAGATCCCCACGGGGCCCAAGGGCATGACCAAGATCACCCCAGCAGTGCCTCTCCCTACTGCTTTGACAAACAGGGCAACGCAGTCAACAGTTGCCGCCACTGCCAACGTGGGTGGCACCTCCACAAACCCCTCATCGGCTGCCGCTCTTAAGGACGCAACGGAAGCAGCTAGGGCTGCAGTTGCTGTTGCTATGGCGAAGCTCGAGCAGCCAGGCGGCCCTGCCGGTCTAGCATTCCCAGCGAATGGTAACGGTGTGGACAACCTGACCAACAAGGTCAACGAGATGAGAGTGAGCTCTGGACGAGCCGGTATCCAGAACGGCCGTGGTCGTGGCCGTGGTGGAGCCCGTCATTCCAAGGTCGAGGTGCCGGACTCCGATTTCGATTTCGCAATGGCGAACGCAAAGTTCAACAAGGAGGATGTTGTCAAGGAGAGGATAGCGGGCTCGCCAATAACCGAGACCCCGGTCGATGCCGCAGGTGACGGCCAGGCTAGCGCTGCAGCCGAACCCAAGGAAGTCTACGACAAGGCGAAGTCTTTCTTCGACAACATCTCTAGCGAAGCCAAGGACCGCAAGGCAAACAACGGCCAGAGGCCCGGTGGTCGGGAATGGCGCGCCGAGGAGCAGCACCGCAACATTGAGACGTTTGGTCAAGGCAGTGTTGACGGTGGCTACCGAGGATATCGGGGACGTGGTCGCGGGCGTGGCGGCCGTGGACGCGGCTACGGCGGTCGTGGCCGCGGAGGAGGTTACCGAGGCCCCCGAAACGATGCGCAGACCGTTCCCCAGTAAGGACGACACCTCTCCCGACACCGATAATTCACTGCATCATACTGCAGGGCTCCTCCCCAGCGGAGAGCATAATGACGACACGTTTTTCGGTCTGACACGACTCGGGCCTTGTCCCGTCTGCATCATTTCACGGCACTAAGGTGTCTTTCTCCCATGGTTAATAGGACCATTGTACCACTACGACGAATCATAGCCGCCTGCTACACACCTCACTTTATGCCCAGGCAGGTGCGGCGATGGGGCAGCCAGACTCGGAGGCTCTTCCTTTTTCTTTAGCATGCGACTCTGTTTTATACCGGCGAGGACGAAGTCCTGAAGCGTGCAGTGGCACTGGCGTAGGGCAGGGGCAAAGGGCTGACCAGGCGTCTGAATGGAAGGAAATTTCACTTTTGCTTTTATTTCACACAGCATGCAAGGAGAGGTGTTTGATTGGCATTGAAATGAGTGAAGGGAAGGAGAGGAAAGCAGAAGCGGCCGTTCCACGGTCACACAGCGTCTTCCTCGAAGAAGAGAGGAGTTGGACGAAGAAGAAAAAACAGAAAAGCGTGAGGATGGATCTCGATCTGCGTGGTTTCGTCCTCGATTACTTACGAGCCCATCAAGCTATGGTTGAGGTGAGGCAATGCGGCCCAAAGGGAACCCAAACCCATCAACAACTCAACGGTGGATAATCGCTCAAAAAGATACTCCTGAGAATGAAATGCTCGGGTTGGACTACTCGAGCGAACCTTTTCTTTTTTTGAGGCTGGACAAAGCGAGATAGATACTCTTCCGTGTTCTCGCCCTGCTCTGAGCCACAATTGTAGTGTGGACTGGGCCAGCATGGCGAGGATGAGCTCAACCTTTTGAGGTGGGGCGTTCTCAATGACAAACTGCATTTTCTGGCCTCAATCTTGCTCCTTGTACCGACTCCTTTCACAGTGAAGTGTATGTATGTGCGCCTTGCGACGTGTGTGTGCGTGTGTTCCTATGCAGATTATGGATCGGAGCTGGTTGTGGTGATGCTCAACTGTGCGATGTACAGCAAGTACGTCTTGGGTTCTCAACTGTATCCTCCCAACCGAACTCAAGTGTTCCTTTATCCTGTGAAACCCAGAGTTGTTGGTTTGGGCTACGAGCCCAGTAGGTCTTGTGAATTGAACGGGAAGGCGCAGTCACACTTCAAGTCCACGGCCGCTACAAAGGGGAGAACGTTCCAGGAATTATATCAGGTATCGCTGCTTCATGGAGGTTCTACACCTGAGGTAGAGAAATGCTTGCCGCGTACTGATTAATCAACGAAGGATGAAAGGGCGGGTTTTGATAAGAGCCACCAGCTGGCTCATCTAGGATGATTCATTGTATTTGATGTTCTCTGAAGGATGTGGATGGGTATCAGACGCCCCTCCCTCACGACACTCCCTTTGAACTACACAGGTGCTTGAAACCCCGATCCACCCCCTCACGTCATGAGGCCGACGACCTCCTGGATGGCCTTGGCCACCAGCTCCGGGTTTTCGGGCTTCAGCGCCGCGAGGTCGGCGTCCCCGTCTCCGTCGTCCGAGGACCCATCTTCGCTGTCCGAGCCGTAGTCCACCAGTCCCGTCCCCTGCTTCTTGATGCCGTTCACAGGTGCCGTTGCAGACGTTGCTTCTTCCTCAGGCGGGCCATCGTCGTCATCATCTTCTTCTTGTTGATCATCGTTCACCCCACCCCTGTGCGGCGGCCGGGAAAATGCCCAGAAGCCGTCTCGGCCGTCTCCATCTTCCTCCTCGTCGCTTGAGCTGTCCGGATCGCTGCTACTAGTATCCGCGCGACCAGTCGCCGCTGATCCCCGCGGATGCGCCACCACCTCGTCGCCGTCGCTGTTGACCTCGCCCTCGTCGACATCCTGGTCGCCGCCCCGCTGCTGCCTCCGCGACTGTACCATACCAATGCGGCCCCTGCCTCGCCCGCGCGCGAAAGCGCCGCGACCGCGCTGGGAACCGCCACGACCTGGTGCTAACGGCCGCATGGGGATGCCTTCCTCGTCGACGGCCTGGCGTTTGTGAGGCTGCTTGCGCGCGTCGTCGTCCCTGGGTCCGGCCTTGCGCTTCGCCGCGGCCGGTTGCCGCTTGGGAGGTGCGCGGCGCTCCGTCGAGCCGAGGATGTGGCCCTCGGGCAGTGGTAGTGATTCCGGCGGTGTTTCTGTTGAGGACGGGTCCTGCGAGGCCGGCGGCAGGACGTAGATGGTAGGATACTCGAGGACGGTGCGCCCTCGGAGCGCGGCTCCCAGGCCGTCGGTGGCCACGACGGGTATCAGCTCCCTCGGCTTGCCCGCGACGGTCAGCGGCCTCAGCAGGTAGAACCTGTACCGCCTGCGCGCCTCGACCTTCTCGTCCGCCTGCCAGGACGTCGCGGTCGCGCACGTTTCGCTAGCCCAGGCGCGCGTGAACGGGTTCTGGATCGGGTACGGTGTTCTCGTTGGCCACGCCGCCGAATCGCTGTCCTGCATCGCGCCACCGTCGCCTCGACGCCGGCTCTCCTTAACCTCGCGGATGAGGATCTTGTTATGGCGCCCGGTCTGTGCCAGCTCAATTTCCTCGTCGTCTGCCGCGTCGTCCTCGGCGTGCTGGCCCTTCTTGTACCAGGCCATCGAGTTCCCCAGCGCCTTGTACAGCGGCGTCGTCTCGAGCGCCTTGTGCCGTATCCTCGTGTATTTCTTGAGCTTTCCTCTTTCCTCTCCATCGCCGTCGCCGTCGCCGTACACGAGCCACTCGACGCACCAGTTGAGCCGCCTTGACCTCCGATTCCAGCTCGTCGTGTTCTCCCTCTGCCTCGTCATCCCGACGGGCATCTGCACCACCTCTACGTCCTCGAGTGCGAGGCGCCGGCGGACCTGTTGCGTCAGCTGGCTCGCCTTGGCGGGTATGTGTTTCCTGTTGCCCTCCTCCTCGTCGCTCTCCTCGCCGTCGGAGCCAAACTGCCTAGGCGCGGCGCTGACGGGGTGGAAGTGGACGTTCTCGCCGAACCACTGCTTGCGGAAGCTATAGGGGTCGTCGAGCTGGCCGAGCTCCTTCTCGGAGAAGAGCCGCCTCTCGTCGACGATCTCGCGCTGGTTGCGCTCGCGCTCGCGCTCGATGGCGGACAGGAAGTTGTAGTCGTGGTCGACGCCGGCCGCGGTCTTGAGCTTGGCGGCGGGCATGTAGGCCGTGGGGTCCCGCTTGCCCGAGCAGCCCGCCCACGACTTGTGCTTCTTGTTGCACTCCAGGGAGCACGTGTGCGAGTTGCAGCCCGGGCAGGTGTACTTGGGCGTGCTGATGTGGCAGATGCTGCACAGCGTGTTGAGCATCGGGTCAGCCATCTTGGCCGGCGTGTGGGTTGTGGCCTCCTCTAGTTGCGTCGTGGTTCGAGTGCTTGCTACGTGTAAGTGAATGGAGGGAGGGAGCCGATTAGACAAGCGAATTAAGTGTTCAAAATAGAAAAGGATGCAAAATCGTAGGTCACTGCAGATGTTTAATGTCAAGTTTCGTTCGCTACTGAACTTCTGGGACATGAAATAAATTATGGAGGCGCTATCGATAAGGCCTCGATAAGGATAAGGAGGTACCTAGGTACCGAAGAGCTGTGCCCATCACACCCAGACTGGGGCGGCCGTCTGATTGATCAATTCCACGAAATATGAGTTCTCGCATGATTCCACTCAGACAGGCCTCCATTCTTCATAAATCTGGCTCGAAATACAGACATAAAATCTAGTAGGCAAGAATACGACAGACGGAAGGCCAGGAAATTCTTGACAGTTTTAAGGGTTGTGGCTGGGAATTCGTTGCACCCAAAGCGTCTATTTGCACGAGGGTCGACCACGCAGACAAAGTCAAGCTCACGTAGATTAGGACTTCACTCTACAATCCCAGGGTACCTGACCATCGGGTGATCCTGACGGCTTATAATCAGAGGGACTCCCTGTGCTGGTCGTGAAAAGCACTAGGTCCATGGGCTGGATCTGTTCGACAGCCCGTAGTGCCAGGCAACCTGCGCCGACGCCTGGTGTTGCAGCTCGAGTAGTTGAGCCGTCGCCCTTGATGGCACCGCCCGGGGTGTCGTTTCGGTCCAACCCCCCCCCAAAGGTATTATACCAAATATTTAACTGCTCTCGAGGCTGGAGAATGATCTAAGCCGGTGCGCTCCAAGCATGTTTGCTAAAAACGCCGCTGCATGTATCTATGAACATCATATAAAGGTTACACAGCAGTAGTGGGAGGAGTGGCCCAAGATAAAGGCCCAACAATCTTTTTGTCCGGGTGGTGAGAAGAGCGCATCCCGTACCTAGGTAGAGTACAGCCCAGACGCTTGAGCCAGCTTCTCACCGACACGTAAATGTGTGCATTGCAACTGTCTCGACAACTCTGTCATGGGTCCCCGGATCATGCTTCTCTCTCGTCACACAGAACAATGAAAATGATGCTCACTGGAGCAGATCCCAAGCATCATCACAAGGCGTGCAGATCGTGGCCCCACAGAATAAGCACAAACCAGTAGAAGACGTATTCCGGTCTGCATCATTACAGCTCGAGTCTACACCATATTATTCTTCCTGCTGAATTGAACCGGAGTGTTTCAGTTCAGATCCAGAGGATTCAGTTCGTGCTGTCCACACAGCAGCAGACGAGTCCAGATTTCTCCGTCAGTCGGTTGTGCAACGGCATTTGGAGACGGTTCACAGCCTTTGCAGGGCTCGCTTCGCCCTTCTCTTGAACCCGTTCGCTTGAACAGGGAGAAAGGAAGGACAGCCCAGGACGTTCCCAGGTAAAAATAAACATGAATCCTCGAAGCGCTCAGGAGATCTGAGACCAGAGCCAACACAGCCCAATCACGCTGTCACGGCCACGAGAACTGTTCCCCTATCTTGCCTGGGATGCACAAATATGCGCCATGCTGGTGACAGCGTCCTAGGCGCATGCTGCTCAACGTCACACAGCCCCGCCACTCGACGAAGCCAAGGCCTCACACGTGGAATAAAAGCCACACCGAAGGAGAAGAGAGGGCTAGGGCTGCCTTCATGTCGCCGGAACCCGTGATTTACTGGCCATACATTGCATATAACGTCCTTTGGCAGGCCGATACAGCAAGTTTGGGATCCGATTTGTTAGACGGTATTCGGCCTGAGACTGGTGCCAGGTTTCCTCGGCAAGCCGTTGGCACAGCTCGGCCTGACATCGGCTCGCCGTTCAATACTTCCAAGCTATGTGCACCGCATATCCGACTTAGTATCACAACATAGAGCAAGTCTCGCCACATACAACATTGTGTCGTGATGCATCCAGATGTTCGCTCCAGGTGCAGGAATTCCGCGTATTCAAGTGGGCCGGTGGCTGATGCTTCTGAAACTTTGCATAGGGTAGAATGCGGCTGCCTGCGGTGATGAGCGCTTGGATCCAATCGGCCGACTGCTCCAAATGCAAACCGTGACGAGTTCTGACGAGAACGGAAACATCGAGACGAATTGGCGTACTGACAGCCGTCCCGCTGCCTCAAAAAGACGATTTTAGCCGCATTTTTGGCGCTTCAGCTGTCGTCGGCAGGAGCTTTCCTTTGCCTTTTTTTTTCTTTTCTTTTTCCTGCTGCGCGAATTTAGTTTGACTAGACAAGACTCGCTAACCCAGGGCCTCATCGACGATCAGGTCAGTTCAACAGAACGAGTGGCTTCTTGCAAATTCTGCAGTTCTGCAGTCTGGATTTGTTGAGGGACTCGTTTGCCATTTCATGCGTGAATTCTAGGCCGAGCGCTCCCCGGAGGATGATGATGGAGGGTACAGGGGCATCAATAGCCGTACTTCCTTCAAAGTTGAGACGATTGTCGGGGCCCTTGGTTCTTTTTGTACGGAGCTGTGGTCCGACAGATGTGATAGTTTGCGTGGGACCCCCTGTATTGCCAAGTTGTTGGCGGCGTTTGTTGCACAAGCGGCTCTTTGCTGAGCTGCCCGGGCCGGTCGCGAGCGATGGTCTGGCACGAATGGGGGAATTTGTCGCTCAAACCTGGCCTTTGCTGATCGGATCGCATCTGCCTGCATCAAGGATCTGCCACACGGGACATCAAGGGTCAAGATAGGTAGTCGTGCGGATTGGGGCCCGGGGGGGCTAGAACAACGAACAGGGGCGTTGATGTTGCATCAGGTTACGAGCCCATCAACAACTCTCCTCTATCCGTGGGTTGGGCGTTGTTTGGGGCTGGACAGGGTGGGAATGGAAGAGGTGGTTGGTCCGAGGAGAAGCGAGTGCGAGGGCATGGCGACCACTATATCAAGACATGAAATGGCGACGATGTCACCATCTTGGTTTGAGCCCGATAGATGACCAGAGATGTGATTGTTGGAACGCCTGCTTGTCTCTCGTAAAGAATACTCAGGTCAAGTCCAGGGGTGACGTTCGAGCATGTGAAAGGCCTACCAAAGCAACCTAATTTACGCCCCTGTTCCGTCAGCTCGGGTTGAACTGTGGGGCATTACAGTAGGCCGACAGCGCCACCATGTCACAAGCTTGCATTGAGCAGTGGCGTGGCCCGTTATGCGCAACATGAGGCGCGATATCAGGGAACAGGCAAGTCGTCAGGACTCCATGTGATGGCGAATGGTCTGCACTTCGAGCAGTTCGTTCCACGAGGCTTGTGTTCCTGTGCGGGCACCAAAGATTGCCCCAATTGAGGCCCGCCAACCAGCCACCTCGTGCGGTCTCACATGCAGATAGGACTGCCAGTTGACAGCCCTATCACAGAGGCAATTTGGGCGGGTCAAGCCGCTTTTGGCCATCCCATGGAAATTGCCTTGTCGGAGCCTTGATGGAAGAGGTGGGTAGCCATCGAGTGGGTAGCCATTGAGGAGTCTCTCGGCTGCAACGTGTGGCATGATGTGGCGTGGTGTGGGTTGGTGAAGCCGTCGTGACAGGACGACCTTCATTTCTTTGACATGTGCTTTCCGGCGGCCTGGTCCAGTCTGGCCTGGACTGGAGGGTGTCGTGACGATGGTGATGGCATCGGGTACCTCGGACCCGGGGAGGTGAGCAACTGCAGCCGTCAGAATCCATGGGGTAGCCTCCCGAGGTTGAGCTCCTTGATCCTTGAGTGTGGGGTGGTCCCGATTGAGTTTGTCAGAGACTTTGGATGACTTTTTGCCGTTTTGTTTTTTGCTCGGGTGATTAAAGCTCCATCTTCCTAAACTTGTCAGCTACGACGGGGCAGGACAGGGCGAGGGGGGACAATTGCTCCCGCATTTGGGTGACACAGTATGCAGTGTCGCCCCGTCTACTGGAGGTTGCTGTACGACGGACAGAGACGCTCCATAGTTGAGGTCAAGGAGCAGGTCGACGGCTTCCCCGGCATCGAGGAGACGGATGACAGGCGATAAATGTGGGCAGGGAAGTGCGACCCAGCGCAGCCAATTCGACGGATGGTTTGGATCTGTTGAAGCCAATTGCTGCCAAAGTTTGTTGGTCGCCCGTATCAGAGCTGCAGATTTTGATGCAGGGCGATGCCATGCGAGCACAAGGAAGATTACCGGGACCGTGATTGGGCGCCTGTCGACGTTGCAGAGGGGATTTTGTGAGAGGCAGGAGGAGGAGGAGGAGCTGCTTTGGTGGTGGTGGAGGCGAGCAAGCTCAACGCAGCCTGAGCCATCTTTCACATGCTTTGGACAGGCATCAGAACAGGGTTCTTGAGCGCAAGGGGGGCCCCCGGCCTGGCAGCTTCTTTTTTGCAGCGCAACGGCAAGCCCCGCCACGCGCTCAGCATGTATGTTCATGTACCTCTCTGGATGTGTGAATGTGATAGAGGCTCTGGCAACGTGCAGATGCCCTCGACCGACGAACACTTCTGGTAATGGTTCTGCAGTAGTAGCGAAAAGGGTAGATAGCGGCACAGGCAAGCAAGTGCGAGCCGAAGACGCCAGTAGAGAGAAGGTGCTCCCCCGTTGCGTTCTGCCCGGTTCTGTCCCATTCCAGCTGCCTGCCTTCTCCCTTCTCAGGTGGTGGTATCCAGGAGTACGCAGCCGGTACGTCGTTACATAAGATCTGGGTAGGTACGAGTGAGTACCTCTCCTGCCCACTCTCACATGCCAGCTGTGTGTGCTTTCCTTATCTGACAGCCAGCAAGGCCCACTCCCCCCACTGCCCACCTTTTTTCCAGTCTCCCATTGATGTTGCGACCGCGCGCGTGGCGTCAGTCCACTCGATAACCACACAACAGATCCTCTGGCCCTCTTGCAGCACCGGGGCAGGAAGAAACGCCTTCCTTCTTTTTAGCTTCCATTCCACCACCCGCCTCCTTCCCAAGACTTCCCTTTCTCTCCCCCCTCCTGCTTTCGTGTTCCGGTCCCAGTCTCACATACCAACGCAACCCTTTGCTCCCACGCACGCGCTCTGCCCACAAACCTTTTCCTGCCCTCTCTTTTACCTTCACCACTTCCTCTCCACCTCACCATCGCATCACGAGTCAGAGCTAAGAACAAGCTTCACACCCACCCGCCCTGTGGCTTTGAGACGCACACCCACCCGCATACGCCCTCATCAGCTTGTCAGATCTCAATCGACCTTCCATATACGAGTCAGATCTCGTCCCTTGCTACCTCACCTCCCAAGCCAGTCCACGCCACTGTCGTCACGTCAGCACGCCCACGTCCCACAATGTCGGCACCTCAGGTTAACGGCGAGGTACCGCGGTCTTCATTCCTGAAGGTAAGCACTCTATTTCTCCTTCGGCGGGCCACTCCCGTCCCTTGCGCGACCCCAGCGGCAGTCAGCTTCGGGAACACGTCCCGGAGGCCAGTCCCGCAAGCCGGTTGCGCTGAATCCCTTTGTGTCGCAAAACCTACCTTCTCGCGCCAGTCTCCCGTGGTCAGAGCCGAAGCTAACTCAATGTAGCACCTGTACGGTTACCACATTGTCCACGATGGCATCGAGACGTTCAAGTCGAACCCCTACGGCGCAAAGTCCATCCAGCTCGGCGACTCGGCCTACCAGACATTTGCCGCTCCCATTGTGCCCTACTTCAATGGCCCCTACCAATATGTCCAGCCCTATGTCAAGAAGGCAGACGACCTCGGCGACAAGGCATTGACCAAGGTCGATGAGCGCTTCCCTGTCGTCAAGAAGCCCACCAACGAGCTGTACACCGATGCCAAGGGCGTCGTCCTGTTCCCATACCACAAGACCATCGAGGGACGCGACCACGTCTGGAGTACCTACTCTAGCGAGTACAAGAAGGCCAATGGTGGCAACGAGTCCGGCTTCGCCTTGGTCTCCACCGGCAAGGCTGCCATCGCTACTGCCCTCGTCCTCACTGGCGAGACTGTCCGATTCATTGGTGACTTCCTGGGCACGAAGAAGGAGGAGGCCCACAATGCTGTGGACAACAAGGTCAACAACAATTAGGAGGTGATTGAGGCCGAAACCACAGCCTACAGCGCCCGTCATCCGCTCATGCTCAACGAAGAACATGGCAACGACCCAAATCGTACATACGAGCACCCTCCTGGGCAACCTCCGCAGTCTACATTGTCTCTGCATTCTGCATGGGCTATGCTGCCTGAACAGCTACGCCGCCCCGTCCCGCCAGCTTCCTTGCTGAAGACAGCTGGAAAGAAGAAGAAGAGGAGGACACCATCGAAGCTGAAGATGACTCCGAGCTCCGACGAAGACACCACCAAACCATCCGGGTCTGATTGAGCTGGGGCAAAGGCATCAAGATATCCCTGTTTCGTACGGTTGCGTGTTGTCCCGTTTCTTGTTTTTCAAATTTCTCACTCTTCTATTGCACACGAGACCACAACTGTCGTTTTATGTCTCTACATGGCCTCTGCAGGATGAAATGGAATTTGTTTCCTTTGACGTCATCGTGCTCCTGAGCAAGGCTGAATATTATCCTAGTCTGCATCTTCTTATTGACAACTAGGGCTGTTATTGTTGTTGCTGCTGTTGCTGGTGGTGTTGTTTGCGGCCGTAATAGGGAATTGAAGTTCTGTCGGTGTTCAGAGGGACAAAATAGCTAATAGATTTCTCATTGAGTGCAAACGCGGCTCTGAGACTCGTGACCATGTAAATCTTCATACCCTTGTGTGTAACCTGGTTTCATTTCCCTCTGACTTCCTTGCAGGATAGCCCGTGTCAAGTTACCGACCTGCTATGATTATATCCTCGCAGCCCATGGCGTCCACCACATTTATCCGCGTGTCATCATCATATGTTGCCAATCGCTGCAGGCCCAGGAGGTTATGCCAATCCACTTGGGACAAGGGCACATGCCGCCCATCAGGTACGGAATTCGATGACAGGCGTTAGGTCCATGCCAGCTGCTGTCGGGTGATGAGCGCGAACCGATGTATTTCTGTTTTATGTGTCTTTGGGAGGTTGACTGGGTGAAGGAATATGTTATTTGCATTTTTTCTTTCTTTCTGGGACCTGTGTTGCCAAACGGTGGTGATTGACGGCAGTGGTCTTCTCTGCTCGAAGGCCTGTGGCCGCTGGCTCTGCTGTGTGCCACCCTGTGCCTACCACCTCTCTTCCAGCTGGCGTTGCTTTGTGCGCGTAAGGTAAGTGGTTGCTGCTTGACATGCGCTTGGGTAGGGGATCTTTGGGGCTGCGGGTTGAGATGAGGATGGGGATGGGGATGGTGAGTGAGTGAGTGAGTGAAAGGTGAGCGAACCTACGAGGCGCAGAGTGCCATGTGCAGACAAACGAGGGAGCGCTCCATTTCGGACGTCCATCTGTATCTCCTCGGCTCTTATGTATAGAAATTGGGTCGGTGGGAGGGGGGGGTTGCGGAATGCCTCCGGATGAGTGCTTGGACAACGGCTGGCTTGGGTGTCAACCCGGGGCTGGAATGGTGGTTGGCACGGGGCATCTTGTCGGTTACTGTCTCAGACTCCGGTCGACGCGTGACTTGTGTACATCAGTTCATGTATCTACGGAGACCTGTTACGTTCAAATCAAAGATCTAGTATCTGATGTGGCCGCGCTTTTGAATTCTTGTAAAGCTGCCGGTTCACCACCACCAGCGCGTCTCTCTCCTTGCTCCGTTTCGTTGTACACACCTTCCTACTCCACGCGTTTCCAACACTTCATACCTGAAATACTTCCTGCTTCTGCAAGCCTTGCGCATGAGGCCTTGCGCTCGCTGCCTGGCGACATCGTGAATTGCCTGATATCCGTTCAACTCCCTCGTGGCCCAAGCTTGACGCGGTACTTCCACTGCCAACCTCTCTTCTCCAGCCGTCCTCGGAGTCTCGCGCCACTCAAGAGAGCGGAGCTTGCGTCGAGCATCGGAAGCATGTCTGCTCCTGCGGCTGTCAGAATGAGAGATGTATAGAGGCATTTCAGCCGTCCTGGCCTAATTGATCAGGAGAAAATCGAGCCCGACGTCTCCTGGTCTATGTCTTGCAGGTCAAATACCCAGACATGGCCTCGGTAATCCCATGAGAATGATGTTTGAGATGATTGCAGCGATACACTAGGAAAAAAGCAGAAAATGACAGACAGGTATGGGGATGGAGGATGGCTATGCCCGTCGGCCCACTCTCACCACCCAGACCAACAGGTCGATTAGCACGGGAAGACTGATTCAGTCTTGTGCCGGACAGAGCGAAAAGAGTCCCGTTGCTGGTTGCACCAACCAGCCATGCTGTCGGAGGGGGAAACAAGAAGTAATGCACAGCTCGGTTGCGATCACACGCAGGTGAGTCGATATTCCATCTCAGCCTAGCTGTCTGTGATCTGTTCGTCAGATCAGGACCCAAGGGGCACGAAGCAACGTACGAGGCAGCCACGTCCAGGCCATCTCGTATCGACGCTGCTAGCACACCACGCAGATTGAGATGAATCCATGGACATGGCGATATAAACACACCACTGACATGTGAGTGCGGTAGCCATGCGAGTTCACTCACCAGCACGACACGAGGCCATCCTCCCCTCGCCAGACAGCCAGCTGCTCGAGTTCCGTCGGTCCATCGACATGCAAAGACTCATGAGATCGCCAAAAGGTGAGATCCAGAAAACAGCGCAGTGGAAAGAGCTGCCAGGAGTGGTTTGCTCCAGCAACGCCCATCGAGTCTCGCAATCTTGTTATAATATGGTATTGCTCGACGCCAATCGCTTCATTTTCACCTTCAGCTTGGTAAGGTTCAAGGCGGTGCCTCATCTTCAGTCAACGTCGAAAAATATGTCTGAATATGCCGTATCGCGCCAGGCGTAGGGCCATTCCCATGGGAGGAACGACACAGCCTATGGGGCGCAGAGGCGACAATGAACTGCAAATACCATCGTACACTTGTACAAGCATCCCGCACGGGCATCAGCCAGGCTGATTACCACCCAAATTCAAGGGCCTCGCCACGACAACACTTGCCAGTGAAAAGGCAGAATCCCGTGAGTACGCGTAAAATCCAGACCATCCATCCACAGGACGTATGCACGTGCCTGGTACACACCCGCCCACACGGTACGGCGACCATCCCTCACCGCAGCGCGCAATGCCACAGAGGAACCCGTGGGCGAAAGTGGGACCTCTCGCCCGCCCACGCAAGAATGTGAGCCATCACACACATGCACGACACCAGCTCAGCGGGACGGACCGCAAAAAAGGGCAGAGTGGAAATGCGTTGACGTGCTCACCTCTTGCCCACTGCGTTGGGACAGGCATCGATCCAACCGAACAGATAAAAAACTGCTTTGTTGATCGAGCATCAGGGCCCAATCGTCCGCGCAGGCTGAGCAGGCCGTGCCTCGATCGACAGCCGAGGAGCACGCCCCCGTCCATCTGTGAGGGCCGCCACATCGTCCACCGCCCTGGAAACACCCCAGGCACGCATCCGACCGCAGCTGGCAGGTTGCGGTGTGAGCGTGCTGAGCTGAGCAAATCTTGACAGGTGGAGGCGAGGACCGTCCCACCAACCTTAATCGCGTGCCCCCTGGGTTCAGATATACGACTTCCAGCCTCCATTGCAACGGGGCCGCCAAAATTCAGGGCTGCTGGGTGACTCGCTAGAGCTCCATCGCCAGGCACCAGCGGGGTTGACTTTTGTCCTCCTTCTGTGGGTTCGTGGGGAGTGGCTTTCGTTGGCGGCCCTGGGAGGCAATCCACAGAGACAGCCTTGTCTACGCCACTGACCCGACGAGGTGGCGACGCTATCCAGGTATTCCTCGGCATGCGGCCCGCAGAAACTTTGTCAGGCCTCGGGTCGACTCGACAAAACTAAATGTTCTGCCGGATATTTCGAATCCGCAGAAGCCTCCCTCGTGTTGCTCTCGGCCAAAAGGCTCGAGACGGGAATATAGTGGAAGAGCCCCACTGATTTCCCGGGCCTTCACGCTTGGCCCGACCATGGATTTCGGGCTATTGAGATCCTGTTTTCAGCCAGCAAGAACGCCACGAGGTAGGTGACCAAACGCCTCAGACCTGTCGACATATTGCACACATATCCGACATCGTCACCACCGTCCCGGCAGGCACGACTTTTGGTGTGAGGTGGCATTGAAAAGGCCCGTGCCAGCCAGAACCGACTGCCACGTGACTGAACAGACTTCTCTGTGAGCCAACCGCGTCATCAGGTCCCAGGGTTTTCCCCAAAGCGCTGCAACCTGTGGTAGGGGAATGCCCCTTTGAGGAGCGGAAAGCTAATCGGAAAGTTGCCGGAAGACAGGGCAGGGGGTGATCGCAAGCAGGGGGCAGGGGACTAATTTCCGCCTGTCGCATGGTCGTGACAGATTGGGGAAACATGTCCGTTTTCTCTCTCCTCCTGACTGCGTATTGTGTGATGGAGGGGAGGTCTGTGTGTCGGGCTCCCCTTCATCGTCGGTCGAGGTAATGTGGTCCGTTTCGCTCTTTTGGCCGTTTTCCTTCCCAGGCGGAGAGCTAACGGCAAAACAAGCATGCTTGCAACGACGGCCCTCCCTCATTGATGATAGTGTCAATAGCGCAAACCTTGAGAGGGGCGAGAAACCTGCCCAGGTCTAAGCGGAACCGTAGAATCGGGTTGAGTTTTCTTAGACTATCGTTTGATGTCTGAGATCCTTCGAGAAGGTATGCCGCCCGATCAGGACTATTTCCCCAATGAAAAAGCATGGCCTCGCGGGTCATTGAGAAGAGACTGCTGACAGGTCGGATAAATACTCTCTCGACTGTATTTGTTTGAAACGCAAGTAGACGTAGACCTTGCTCCTATGAATAACTCGCAGGTAAGGGGATGAGCAGTCCTGCTGGTGATTGCTGGCGCGGGTATTCAAAAGGTGGATAGCCACCGTTTGTACTGTGAAAATTGTACTGTGTGAAGCTGTGACATGCAAGCCGCAGCACGTCAAGAGGCACGAGCACCCGCACCCCATTCCTTCGTGGTCTCGGCTATTTGACCAGAAAGGTGAGTCGATGATGAGGAGTGACGAGAATTCCGTTGACTCTTGCTTGACTGGAAAACGTGGTCTGTGGAACCGTGAGAAAAGGCACACTGGGAAGCTTTAAGCTTTCAGCACTGGTTTTGTCAGGGCGGCATTTTCTTCTGATGCTGCTTGTCTCAGGGGCCAGTGCGCCGAGCTGGCGGGCTTGGTTGACAGACGGGTCGGCAGTCCTCAGTGATGAAGCCATGCGGGACCATTTTGTTTGACAGCGGTGGAGCTTGGACTTTGGCAGTCAAGAACCTTCACTCGGCATGGTGCTGTCAAAATCTCTATTACGACTTCGGAAGGATCGGTCGGGACAGCGAGTTGCTTTTCCAGGTCGGCGGTGCGGGCTGCCCGGCGCCCGCATGTAGAGGATAGCTGCTGTCCCGTCGCATTCCATCTGAATTTTGGCAACCGGCGGAACTGGTAGCGAGCTCACAGTGGGTTCGTGGTGGATCTACAGTGCATGATGCGTGAGACATCTGTTGAGGAGATTCGGAAGGGCCTCAGTCCAATCTCCCAAACCCCATCGCGGCCCTTTGGGGAGCAATTGATAAGAGCCCGCGGCCGCGGCCGCCCTGCAGCTTGGATTGGTCGACATAGGCCTGATATCAATTGCGTGAGAACTGCATTGGACTCGAGCTTCGGTAAACTGGAGAAACTTGCGACCTCTCCTCGGTGGAAAGTCTGGGCAGATTTACCCAGCCGGATACTCCTATAGCAGGCTTGGTATAGATTGCTGATACGAACTACCGTCACAGTCAAGGTGTGATATGTGACGGTGAAGCTCCTTTTCGAGTCATCGCGGCGAATGCTCTGCAATGCACCGGGGGCTCGGGTTGTTTTTTCGAACGTCTCGTTGTCTGCCCCTTCAATTGATTTGTTGCAGACAATTCTCCGGCCGAGCGGTCCGTAGATCAGGATGCTGCACGGCACAGAGTTGTTGTGACCGGCGGGAGGCATCTCCCTGCCTCATCCGATGTCTTGATCTCAGCAAGTTTGAGGCGATGACACCCTCGCGCTCGGACTGGTTGCATGCAATTGACCCTTTCACTCCCTTCAGACCATCACATTGATTTGTCAATGCATCGCTATTTTGAGCACTGTCTGCGGTTCGGCCTGCGTGTGCGGGGATTTCCTGACGAACCTGATCGACGCGTCTGCACTCAGGCCTCCCCACAAGATCGACTGACGATGTGTTCAAGGCCAGCCGACCCCTATCGTGAATGCTCCTGAAGATCTTTCACTCGGCCGTGCTGGTTTGGCGCGTAGTGTGGAGGGTGAGCGACGAGCCGAGGTCGACGGGCTGGAGCAGAGCGGAAGGAGTGGCTTGATGTTCTGGGGTCTCCTTGCAAAAGAAGGTGATGCAGAATGGGGTTAGATGAGCGCAATTCTTCAGCAGCCGCGAAAAGCAAAGCACCACCAATCGTCGGGGATGTGTGCACTCGCGCGATGGGCCTGATTACGAACATTGCCGCCACAGGATTGATCAACTGCTCCAAAGAGCGGCCGAAGCAGATTGCAGCTGGATCATGGCGGGAGGTCAGAGCGCAACGCCTCGGCAGGCGCAGCAGCGAATGACGCCGCCGTGGAGACCGGACAGCGGCGATAACACGGCCGCTAGATACCCGTTTGGGAAAGTGGACTATCATGGCTTCCAGGCGCCTTCTTCGCTCTCCCAGCAGAGGCAGCAACAGCGGTCGAATTGCTGATGCGCTGACACGCTCGCTGTGCATGAGCATCGCCACTGTGAGGAGTCCGAGAAACCTAGATCGCCCCGTCTGCCCGTGTGAGTTGGGACGAGCGGCTGAGCTTCGAGAGGGCAGGGTATCACCGCACGCGGTACTATCATCAGGGCTTCCCTGCCTCGAAACGCGTCACGTTGCCCAAGGAGCTGGAAGCGAGGGGACGTTCGACGACACTGTCGAAGGTAAATTGTGCTTGCCAGCCACGTTGTTTTCCCTGGACTGCCGTGATACCTTTGAGCTCAGACCAGCGGCAGCGTCGCAGGAGACGGAGCTTGTGCTTCCAGAGGGACGACGGCAAGGAAGAGACCAGACGATAGCTGTGCGACTCAACAAGTGTCAGCAACGTGGGCCAGGCCAGCATTGACGAGGGGTCGGTTTAAGCCGCACTGCGGTCCCATGAGACGAACAGTCAGCTCTGGACCGCTTCCTTCCCCATGCCATCAGTAGTCCAGCTTCTATGCTAGCCAGCCACCCCCAACCAGTCAGCCTGCCAGCTAGCCAGAAGCCGAGTTTGGAGTTTGGTAGGCTAACGAGTCGCTGGAGGATGCCACCGCCGTTACGGCTCGCTCGTGGCGTGTCAGGATCAGCGGAGGATTAGTGCTCGGACATGTTTCGACTAGTTGGGCGTTTCAACGTGATCCAGCTCGTTGATATTCGCTCTTGAATGGTTCCTTTGTAAGATCATAGCAGGACGCGATGTCGAGCTAGCTGCCGTGGTGGTGATAATAACATAGGCGGCGGTGGCGACAGACAGCGGTCACCAGTGATTGATTGACGGAGCAGTCAAAGGTAAAGGTTACTACCGTAAGACACTGATAGCTCTTCCTGCCGTGCCATTAGAGTTAGAGTTGGTCCTGTCCACAGGAGTCAAGGCGCTGGCGGCAGATCGTTCACAACCCAGTCTCACCAACGGGACGTAAAGACAGCCGCGTTTGCTACTGTAAATATACAATGAGTACAGATATTTCGTAGCATATGATGTTTTTCTCTGGTTAAGCGAGGATCAGCCAGTGACCTCAAGGTAGGTGGGGATGCGCACTTCGCACTTTCCACTGTACCGTACTGCACTGCATCGAGGTGCAAGTGGAGAGCGTGGGCACGTACCTGATTGCGCAAAATTGAAGCAGCTACGATTGGGGAAAAAATCGACATGGAGCCCCTTGCATGGCTGCCACACCTAGGCTCAGTGTGGATTGCATCTCCAGGGCCTGCAGCAACGATCCAGGGGAAAGAGACAGGGCCCGCACGCAGGACCCTGGACGGGAACCAGCACACAGTGCTAATGAGCCTTTCTAACTCTGTCCCTACCCGTCTCCCCTCTCCGTTCATCTTCAACGTCTCATATCGTGCCAGACCTAATAATGGGAGCAGCAATGACCCAAGGTTTGGATAGATATGCCGCTGCAGATAGCCACATGTTTCCGAGTCTGTGATGGAAAGCAGCCTGAACTTGCATATGCACATGTGCACATACCTGGATCGGAAGCAGCGAGCAGGTTTGCTCCCCAGCAAGGGCGACATCGCGAATCATCAATGGCACGAGCCCCTCCAGGCCCCTCAAGCGGCCTCGCGGATGCACGCGGATGCACGCTGCGAACTCCGTTCTGGCCTGTGTCCTCGCCCCATCACACCTTCTGAATCAACTAGGTGCGCGGAATGCCTGGCTGCATGCTGAGGAGAATGTCTGCGGCCCAGACAACCTGCAGCCTGCACCTCACTGACAGAGCGTCAAGAGGCGACTGTGACTTGCGGACAAGCACCTGGCTGCATAAGTCAGATCATATTGTGATACATTGCAGCAGCGCACGATTGCCCCCAAGCTCCCGTACCGCCAGGACCGTTCCGCATGACACTGTTGTATTCGTCCTCCGATCGAGAGACCCACAGTTCCAAGACGGATCGCTGTATGACATTGGCTCTGTGGCTCTGTCCTGCAGGAACAGTTCAGCACCCACAGGACAGGACCTCCATTTTTTGCCCACTTTGTGACTGCAGGACTGCTACAGTGCAGTTCTCTGCCGGCACGAGAGAGCGGGGTGGAGTCTGCACTATGCTCTGTACTCTTCTTCACTTCACTCTGCAGACTCCGTTTCTGGGGGACCCACAGTGCGCAAATTACGATGCCCTGTGCCCTCATCCGTATCCTTGCTCCCTGCTTCCAACCTTGGTAGGTACCACAGCTTTTGCCAACGGCTTCCTGTCCCAGTCCAGACTGAGGACGTGGGGCCCCTGTAATTGATTCACGTTCGCGACCAGGTTCAGAAACGGCGCACTGCTTGGTTGTGTGCTGTGTGTGGTCTGCTGTGCTGATTTCTGAGCTTGGAGCTCTCTGCTCTGTCCTCGCCCTCCCACTTTCTTGTCGCCCCCATGTCGACCAGGGTCCCACCGTCGCTTCACTTGTGTGTGTGATTCCCTCTCCCTCCTATTTACCACCCTCCCTCCGTTTACCTCACCAATCTTCCCGGCCTGCGCCTCTTCGCCCCCTTCTTCTTTACCCTCTGCCCCCCTTTTTTTGTTTTGTTGCTCTGCTTCATCCCCCATCTCCATCCCATCTGCACCTGCTTGCAAGTGTCAGCCGGCGAGGACCCATCTGAACAACACGGGCTCTCGCAAATTGGGGGGGATCAACGTGGAATCGAAATCAAAATTCTGGAACCTGGCTCTTTTCTTTCTTATTCCAGTGTCTCGGACGGGACCTGGTCTACCCAACCCAGCATTGCATCCATTCGATCAGCACTTGGAAATCCTTACGTCTCTGTCCTCACCTTAGCCGCTCCTTTTTGACTCCGACTCCGATACCCAACCCATAGTGTCACTGCCGCCACCGCTTGGACAACACCCTCTGCAAACACTCTTCGACCCTTTGGATAACCGACCGACCTTCGCTCTGAACCATCGCTTCCTCCACATCACTTAGAGGCCCACCTTGGACAATTGGGCCATCAGCTGGACGACTGCTCTCGACAGGAAGCTCTCGAAGCTCTCTACACCCCTCCTAATTCGGAAGCCGACCGTTGGTCGCATACGCGAACATGGCACCCTCGCTCACCGCACACACCTCTTTCACCCGTCCTCGGACGAGCGATCGCGATGCGCGCCCCACGACCCGCGACCAGGGCGACAATAATCTAATAATCCCCAGCCGGACATCGTCGCTGCACTCGAGAATCACTCAGCCCATTCCCTCGACCCTCAATGCCAAAGCTGCGCAGCGCACGCCAAAGACCCTCACACATGCCTACATGGTCTGCGGTGTTGGCCGCGAGCCATCCCAATGGGTCAAGGCCCCGGCCCCAGCTCAAGGCAAGATTGGACACATGAAGGGTGCTGTCGGGCAGTTCTGGCTGCCGGAGATCCTGGGCAGCAGCCCGAGGCTGGAGCAGGACAACGACATTGCTCGTTCTTTGCATGCTGCCATGAGAGTGGGCCGTCCTCGTCCAGAGAGAATCGCGAGCTTTACGCTAACTTTGAATAGGCCTGTTTCCCCCACGACGTCGAGATCTGCACAGGCCGTAGCCAACCCCACTGCGTCCACCACGCCTTTGTCCTCCAGCAGGACTCCTCACACACCCTCTATGGCATTTGCCTGAGGGTTTGGTCTCGAGCCGACGAGAAGCGCGCCGAAACTATCCGCGACCTGAGGAAGAGGACGGAGCCAGACTTCTATGACAACACCGATGAGACGTACTGGATTCCGTACTGCTTGTCCTTCCTTTCCAGGTACCCACTCTACAACCTGCTGGGCGACTACCTTCGGGGCATGTGGATTCACTGGAACAAGGCCACCAACCTGTTCCACGCCGAGGAGGTGTCGAGGATCCTGAGCTTCCCCGCGCCTCGCCTGAACGACCTCGTCCGGATTGATATGAAGGACTATGCTCTGTGCTACCAATTCCCCTCGTCGCCAACAGGCTTCCAGAACTTTGCCATGTGGCCGCTCTTTGCTTGTCTGTCCATTCCCAACATTGTGGGAGTCGTCGAGGCAGCCATCTCTCCTACTCGTCGCATTATCTTTGTCAGCCACTACCCGGCCATACTCACAGTCGCTGCCGAGACGATTCGATACTGCGTCCGCGTGTACGAGTGGAGTGGGCTGTACGTGCCAGTGGTGCACGCACGCCACGCCAAAGAGCTCGTCCAAGAGCCCGGCCCCTACATTCTGGGTGTTACCGCCGAGTGCCGATCACTCTTCACCGCGCCGAACGATGCACTCGTGGTCGATCTGGACCGTAACTTCGTCCTGACTTCGGACCCGCCAACTGCCCTGAACCCCGGGCAGCGCAACAAGTTTGTCACACGCTTGACTCAGGCTCTGAACGGGGATGTCACCCCGTCAGGTGTTCCGCAACACCTGCGCTCTGCATATGGTGGTGGAAAGCTAGTGCCCGCTGGTCAAATCATCGTCATGCGCGGCGAGGTCGAGTCGATCCAGGACCCCGAATGGTGGAACCAGGACTCCATCATGGCTGTCATGGACCATGTTTGCGAGAAGATGGGCCGTAACCAAGGCATCAAGGCCGTCTTTGGTGGTTCTGTCAAGAAGCCACTGATGACCAAGGTCTCTATGAGGCACCTCAACGAGATCGTTCGCGAGAGGAACCAGTACTCTCGTGATGCTCAGGAGGCTTGGCAGGACTTTATCAACCTGAAGGGTCGCATGGACACCGAGCTTGCGAAGGTCACGAAGCGTAACAACTACTTGAACGAGGAGTTGGAGAGCTGGAAGCAGCAGGTATGTTTCGTTAAACCACAATCTTGGAGAACGTCACAAGCAATACTAATTCATCCCAGTTCCTTAAATTCCAGGCCTTCGCTGAAACCCTTACGAAGGAGACCCAAGACCTCAAGGTTAAGATTGAGGGTCACAAGAGGGAGAACCGACGTCTGGGCGGTCTCATTGACCAGCAGAAGGATGACTCCGCGCGCATGTCCGTTCGTCTCACTGGAACGGAGAAGCAGCGTGATGACGCTCTTGAGGCTCTGGTTCTTCAGCAGGAGATTGCTGAAGAGCTTGAGCGCGAGCGCAAGAGGAACAAGAAGGAGCTTGCTGCTATGCAGCACACAAACGTGACCATCATGCGCCAGCGCGACGAGGCCCGCCGCGTTGTGCTGCACCTGCGCAGCCTCATCGGCGGACAAAGCCACCACATGGAGCACCTTGTCCAGTCTCTGACCCACCCCGTGGATCTCGAGGAAGAGATTGCGAACGGTTTCGTCGCGGCCACGGAGGAAGACGGCGGCATGTCTTCCGTCGACAAGGAGCGTCTCATCAAGGCCGCTCGCAACAGCAAGCGATTCTCTACTTCCAGCTTCTTCGACGTGGCGGACCGTCACCTGAAGGACAAGACGGACGCGATTTCTCACATCATTCGCAACATCGCGGAGCAGTGCCAAGCTGCTGTGGAGGGTCTGGAGCTGGCGCACGATGCAGAGATTGACACACCTACGGCTAACCGTCGCCGTAGCAGCAATCTCTCTGGTCGCTACAGCGAGGATGGTCGCTCAACTGCCGCATCAGACATGGGCGAAGACAGCCACCTCAACCCCTCGGGACGCACATCGAGCATCCCTCCTACCCCTGATCTGATTCCCAACCGCAGCTCGACAAGCATGTCCATTGCGTCCACCATGACGACCCCTGAGCGATCGTCGCAGCAGTACAGCATCGGCCACGAGATCCCCACAAAGATCGTCGAGGACGACGAGGAGGACGACTACACGGAGCGCAGCGACAACGATATGCCTCAGCAAGAGCCTATTGTTGGCAAGCACGCCGAGTCCCTCATCCACCGCCCCTCTGGCGCTCGAATAAGTGCATTAGGTGGGCCTCGGTGAATCGCAGTGAAGCAGGGCCCTCCCAGTAAACGGGGAGACCCTGACTTCAAGAAACGACGATCCATGGAGATGCAAGCAGCCTGCGATTGGGCAGAGCAACAGGCGAGAAGGAAGGAAGAGGAAGCGGCGCAACGGAAAAAGAAGCGCGATGCTGATTTTAAGAAGAGGCGATCGATTGAATTACTGGCAGGTTACGACCAGAACCTCCACAAGCTTTGGAGGTGAACAACGAAACCCAGCGGAGACACCAAACCCCCCATGCACGCATGGCCACCCGTTGGCGTCAAAGAATTCCTTTTTTGAGAACATTGAACATTTATACCACGGGGATGAGCTTCTGGAAAGACTTTGAGGCTGCTACGTAATGAGGCGTTGTGGAACTTTCTCTCGAAACGTCTCAGATTCCCCACCTGATTGGTTTTCCTTTTTACTGAATTCATCTTTCTTTGCGATGTTTTCTGTTTTTTCTTGGGCAACGTCGAGCATTTTGAGCGGACTTGGAGCATTAGTTGCAGGAGGAACGATGAATTTTCTAGTTCTCTTCCATCCTTCTCTTTCGCTCCCTTCGCATGTTGGAGAGGGTGAAAATCTAAAAACGGCGGTGACAACTGGCTTGGACAGGACACGTTTTGCTTGCCTGGACCCGGACGCCGGACTTGTGTGTAGGATTTAAGTGCTGGGAGAGGAGAGCTTCGTGAGGAACTCTTTGAGTGTGGTGGTGTGGTGTGCTTGTGTTCTTTTTCTTTCTCCCTTCGTACGTACACGTGCGGCTTGGTGGTATTCCCCTTCTACTCTCCCTAACCTCTTTTTATTGATACCTCCATACAAACCCCCTACCACTGCACAACACAGCTTCACTTAGCGATACTCTCTTCGGTGTATTTGGCCACATACATTCGGATGCAACACGAATCACAGATTATTAATCTACTCATGACCTGTGCCACTGTGACATGCATTTATACTCTGGCGGTTGGGCAGTGAGACCGAGCGCCACGGCGCACCTGCAGAAATGGTCACTTGTGTATCGAAAACGGGACTCTCCGTATCTTGGAAGATGAGGTCGGCAGTCCGGACGGGAACCACCGCCCCCAGGACGGCACTTGGAAATTCGCGGTTCTACTGTTCCTTTCATCCCCAGAATCCGGTTCTCGCTCCGTAACGGTAAGTACCGCAGGAGCGGAGTCTATCGCCGTGGAGAGAGCAAGGGCAAGGGGGCAACTCTAAAGCTGCGAGGCCTGTATATATAACATCGCGTTAGCCTGCTTCGAAGCGATTAAGGTTGGCTTCAAGCGGCAGTTCCCGCCGACCGAGGGAGGAGTCGGGTCTGATCTGTAACGATCGCCTGATGCAATAAGTCTTATGTTATATGGTGAGTATATAGTTGTTGGGACATGGATTCCACGCTGTAATATTCTAAATAGAGAGAGAGACCGGATCTGGGCGACGGTTATGCGCTACGCTACAGAATGGCATCTGGCGGGACATGCAGCCAACCAACCAACCAGACCAACTGTTCGGCCGCCGGCCAGATCCTGCGCGTCGGAGCCGCGATGTCGACGTGATTGGGCAATTGGCCCTGACAAACCCCTGACACTATCCTTGCTCAGCATTTAGAAATCATACGCTAGGAGATGAGCCGAGCCTTTTCCTTTTTTTGCCCTTCCCCCTGCCCCGGCGTCTGGGGCCCCCTTCCCGAGGTCCCCCCTCCACAGCAGCACTTCAGCCAGCCAGCCGGGTTTTTGCCGTTCGCTGCTGACGCGCCGTTTACTAAGGGCCTAGCGGGGCGATTAATCATTTAACGACTGACGTTGTCAATGGAGGGGGAGACTCAAGTAGCACGCGATAATGGAGGCAGAATGTTCCTGGGGATTCCTTTCCCTCTATCGTATCGTATAATAGTCATCTTGGTTTCCTAGTCTACCACCTAGGTTGTATATAAGTTGGTTGCAGCGCACCCTCCCCCTGATGAAGCTCTTCGCGATCCTACTCTCCATCACCGTTGGAATCTTGTCGGTAGTATTGTTCAAGGAGCACATCATCGAGACAGCCTCGGCCCTGTACGACAGCCTCATCACCTCTATCAGCAGCAGCAGTAGCAACACCGACAGCGCGGCAATGGCAGACTCCACGACCCCGGCGACGAACGGGAGCGCCCCGCGCGCGATCCGCAAGGCCTTCCTGGCCGTCGAGCAGGCAGAGGGCGCGGGCGCGCGCGTCAGGAGGTCCATCGGCACGCCGCAGCTCAAGAATTTCTCGCCCTTCCTGATGCTGGACCACTTCTCCGTGAAGCCGGGCGCGGGGTTTCCTGACCACCCACACCGGGGCCAAGAGGTATGTTTCTCACACTCTCTCCACGCCCACCCATCTGCCCACTCGTCCCATCCCGATCTCCACCCGCAGATGCACTATCGTCCCATCTTTAGATATCACCTGAATCTTGCAATATTTTCTCAGAAATGCTAACGACGACAAAATACACAGACGATCACATACATGCTCTCAGGCGCCTTCGACCACGAGGACTTCGCCGGCAACAAGGGCACCATCCACGCGGGCGACCTGCAGTTCATGACCGCAGGGCGAGGCATAGTCCACAGCGAGATGCCCGCGCAGAACGCCGACGGCAGCGCCAACACGGGCCTGCAGCTGTGGGTCGACCTGCCGCGGGAGCTCAAGTCGTGCGAGCCCCGGTACCGAGACCTGCGCGCCGCCGAGATCCCGTCCGCCGCTTCTGACGACGGAAAGGTCAGCGTGAAGGTCATCTCAGGCCAGAGTCATGGCGTCGACTCGGTGAAAGACCTGGCGTATACGCCCGTCTGGCTGCTGGACGCCACGATTAAGCCGGGTGGCAGGGTCGTGCAGCCTATTCCTGAGGGGTTTAATGCGTTCTTGTACACGCTTGAGGGCACGGCGCTGTTTGGGGCAGAGAAGAAGTCTGTACCGCAGTATCATAATGTCGTGTTTGAGCTGGAGGGGGATGCGATCGTTGCTGAGAATGAGGAGGGGAGCGCGGGGGATGCGCGGTTCGTCATTGTCGCGGGCAAGGTGCTGGACCAGCCTGTTGTGCAATACGGCCCGTTTGTGGTGACCTCGCTCGAGGAGGTGCGAGAGGCTATGCGAGACTACTCGACGCATACAAGAGGGTTTGAGAGGGCTGAAGGGTGGGCGAGTGAGATTGGGAAGTCGATGGTGCATTAGACGACTGATTGTTTGATGTAGATATGGCGGGCATACTGTGACTTGGCTTGGTGTATTGGCGTTATTGGTATATTTCCTTTTATGTTGCCATTTTGCTATCAATCAATTCTTAGACAACTCTTCTCAGGAATCTTGAACTGCGTGAATACCTTTCTTGCCATAGTGAGAGCGTGTTTACAGCCACTGAGTTCTCACATGACCACCGCTTTCCAGGCAGAGAAGTTACTCTTCTAAGTCCCAACCCTTGTTTCGATCACATCTCATTTTTTCCCATACTGACTGTTGGCACCTCACTAACCAATACCATACGAATGTAAAACTGATCTGCACTCGCTTCAGTTGTTTCTAGCCGCCGGGCCCCTGGTCTCCCAAACGGCCTGGCTGTGTCATGCTGTGTAACCCAAATATGCAGGACGCGCAGGTGGGCTTACAAGGGTCTGGAGAGGCCTCAGGCTGGCAGTGGAACGGCCTGAGGTCGCCTTCTAAAGTGTCTCATCCTGTATCCTGATGCTTACTATCAAAGCATTTCCATCATACTGAAATAAAATATCTGTTCACGCGAAATGGATCCACTTTCTATTGGTAGTGGTGCTGCTGGGCTCTTCTCTCTCGGCATCGCCATCTGCAACGGAGTCATAAGGTACTGCGGAAGCTACCGGTCACGCGAGAATGATATTGCCTCCCTCCAGGCAAACGCCGAGCGGCTGCGGAGGCACCTCGAGATCCTCGACGGACAGCAACATGGAGTTGGTCTTCCGCCACTGTCACCCAGTCTCAAAGTGTCGATGGGCGAGTGTATATCAGCGTGCAGGACATGTCTCGACGATTTGAGCCGGCTGAGCGACAAATACTCGCCGCCCACGACAGGTTCACACCAAAGGTACCTGAGCAGCTTGGGACGAAAGCTATCCTTCCCTTTACAGAAGGACAGGTTTGAGACTTTTACGCAGCAGATTCAGCAACTGCAGGTTACACTATCATTCCAAGTCGGACTATTGAATTAGTACGTGACACGGAGGGGCTAGAAAAGCTTTATGCGGTTATTTGACTCAGCTGACCACAAGCTCCAGTGATGCAATGAGAAGCCTTCGACAAGACACGCTGTCGGAATCTCTGAATCTTTCCTCGATCGTATCCGCCCAGGGTCAAGATATACAAGAACAGATTGCCGCTGTGGTACCCGACCTGTCGAAAATGCTTGAATCCGGAGTCTCGAAGACCGAGCAATTTCTTCAAGCTCGAATGGACACCTTGGAAGCAATGATCAAGGAGACCTTGCCCACAGATGAGAGCAGCATACCCGATAGTACTTGTATCAACGGCACACACACAGCACCGGCAATGATTGCAGCTTCCACAAAGGGAACAGAAATAGGTACTCGGAATCGAGAGACATCTGGCTCTGGGAAACTCTCGCCTACCACAAAGCCCTTGTGGGAGCTCAAATGTCATTGCGCAGGATCACTCTCGCCCGCGTACCCTATCACTCATGCGACTTCCTGCCACCTCTCATTCCGGCACAGACAACGAAGGGCTCTCATTGGCAAGATCAGACTCTTCAACTACTTCTTTCAGTATCAAGTTGCCATTGAGTACTCTCAATACGCCTTTCTACGCAGTTTGCACATCCAGCACAATTTGACCGTCCGAGCGACGGTTCCCCAGGGCTCCCCAGCTTTCGACCTGATAGATGGCATCACCTTCAACATGGGCTTTTATTCCACAGCCCAGTCATTGCGACAGAATCTTCGGTCCTGCTTACAGGGACTTCAGCGCTTATTCATGGAAGGTCGAGCATGGCCAACGGATATCGAGGATAATACTGGGAACAATCTCCTTCACGTGAGTTGAAAGTGCCTACTACGAAACCGAGTGCTTAAGCCCGACCGAAGTGACAGGCTGACAATCCCACAGGTGGCTACCAGCGCATGCTGGCAATTCATGGCTGACGAGATGAAAGAGATATATTCCCAGTTTCTTCAAACACTAGTGGAATTCGGCGTGCCTTTGAAAGATTCTAGTTGCTCAAGCGAGTAAGTGTCGCTGGCCCGACTTCAGTCACCCAAAGAATTCTTGTGGACCCGTGAAACTCTCGAGGACTAACAGCATAGGACACCGATTGCCATCGTGCTGAAAAGGTTGACTCGCAGGGACAAATCCGATGTCTCAGGTTTCACTGTTGTTACAGGAATTGTGAAAACTCTCTTGGACCTCGGTGTCGACGTTCTGGACATAATGCCGCTACAAACATTTGGCCCATCGATTCTTCCAATTATCGGGCATGAGATGTTGGAAGAGCAAGGCAGTAGGTCATTTGTACTCTAATAAGTTTGTGAGAACTCATATTGACCTCTGAATAGCGATGGATCAGGAGGAACTGCCTCGTGCCTTGCTAGAGAAATGGGAGACCCAGGTGTGCGATATCCTCACACGTAGCGACGCCAAAAATCACCTACTGGCAAAAGGGAAAGTGGGTGAGACCCCACTGCATGTTGCAACACATTGGCCTCGAGGAATGGAGCTGCTCCTGCAGTTGGGAGGGGACACCATCACCAGTATCATCGACGCCGAAGACGACAACGGGTCGACGCCGCTAGACTACGCGCTCAAGTTGAACGAGCCAGAGTGCGTCAGCATGCTCCTGGATGCATCTGCTGAGATGGACTTGGAGGTAATTCAAAACATCGCGAAATGGGAAATGACCTCGAGGCAAGTGGCTGTTACCCCTATATTGGCACAAGCCTTTGTGCGGCATCGCAAGAAGCTGCTTTGTTTTGCGAAAGAGCAGCATCAACGAGGTGATATTCTCGACGGTTTGAGCCCGAAAGAAGACGCTTTGCTGCAAGAAGACGCATTCGAGCTGGTCCAGGGATTGCGAGCGAAGGAAGTCAGTTTGCCTAAAGGGTTCCGGAGTGTCCAGCCGGGTTCAGTCTATCACAGCGCGCATATGAACGAAGAGACTGCCGAGTCGTTGTTCAGCGCTGGATTCAGCCACACAAATGTTGAATACCACGGGTTCACTCCTCTGATGACAACAGATCTCGTCGGTCTGAGCCAGAGATACGAGGCCAAGATTATGTACAGCCATAGTGCGCTTAGTCTTGTTGAATGGTTCCTGGACCACGGGGCGGACTTAAACAAGGCGATACCAGCAGATGCCGTCACCCCAAAGACGGCCAGAAGGGGCGACGTGTCCCATGGTATCTGCTTGGTCCATCGCATCGCGAGCGAGATGGGGCGGAGCATGCAATATCAAACAGCCTTTGGGAGTGAACGGCACACAACTATTTTACAGCGAATACTGACCTCGCCGGTGTTGGACTCATGCGAGTGTCTTTGCATTCAGAATGGCTGCTCCGCGGCCTCAATTCTGGCGCGCGAGGTATGGAAAGTTGCCAACGAGGCCAAAATGCCGGGAGAATTGTCTGGGTTCGAGCGGACGACGTGGCGTATCATCGTGGACCTTCTGACGAGCAGACTGTCCGATCATCAGGGCGCCCAACAATTCGCCTCTGATTTCATTCGTGTCAGCACTTTCGAGCGACTCGGGATGAGCCACACGTGCTGCAGGTTTATTGAGAACGGTGGGAAGTACGAAGATCCCGACAACGGAGTGACTTGTGCGATCTTGAAAGGAGAGTACAAGATGGCTGAGGTTATGGATTGTGAAGATGTAGCTGAGATCCAAGAAGAGGAGCGATACTTGGCCGAAGTGTTGGAGGCACTTGTGGATGATTTTGAAGTCAAGTACGAGGAAATGGGCTTGCCCTTGGGCGAATTCTTCATGGCGTACTGGTGGACACGTATGGGTGAGGTTGAGGCGGGGAACAAGGCGTCTAAGGACGAGTTAGAGGCGCTTCAGCGACTAGGAGTCGTTCTTGATACATAAGAGGCGCGCTTCATAGCCATATTTCCATACATCAGACGAGCGATGGCTTGCGGCTAAGGACTGTCTCTGCTGACCATTAATGTGTCCTAGAGGTGGCCGGGAGATACATGCGCAACGGCGGTATGCCCGTTGAGTGTGTCTAGTGAGTCAACTTCCCTTATGCAAGCTCTACAAGCAATATCTTCCGTGATGCGAATAGCTGGCTACCTGAGTATGATGCCAGGCCGCGTGGAGTCACTCAAGAGTAGCTGCTTTTGGTTGTGAAAATGACGGGACTGGGTATCTGTGTATTAGGAGGCTGCCCGGGACGTTCTCCGTGAGGCAGATCTCCAGAAAAGGACTATAGCAAGTAACCGATTGCTCCAACAGGATTTGGAGCACATACATTCCGTAGACTTGTGCCATCATGACGCTCATTCTCAAAATACACCCTCAAGCTGGTAATCCTGATAAACTCGCTTGCATTATTCTTTTTCTCAAATAATCACTGGACGGAATTAGGGGAATTTGTGCAGAGGAACCCATAAATCCCAGTGAGAATCAAGAGGCAGAACCATATAATATTGAAGCCGGCAGCGGAATGGAGAATAATGGGCCAGAACGACGCCAGAAGGCCGAGATGTAGAAGGGCGTTAATACCAACAAAGACATCTAAGTGGGTCCGGCCCTGATGAAAAATTAGCATCGCATCGCCTCAAAGTGCTGACCATTCGGGCAAAAACCTACAACGAGAAGCCCACAGAACCAGAAAGCACGACGGCCATGAGCACGGTCGATCATCGTGAGACACCAGAAGACGAAGATGAAGGAGAATATCCCAGCGAGGACACCGCATATTGTGCTCGCGACCTTGCTCCCGAGAGTCTTGAACGCAACCGCCAGGACGTTCATGACTGTGCGCAGAATGATGATGGCCCACATACAGAAACGACGCATGATGGTCTGCCAGGTGCCGTTGAAGAACCACGACCTCATGTACTCTCGGGGGCCCGGGAAATTGCGGGCGGTCCAGGAGCCTTTCGGGCCGTCGTCGATATTGGTGACGCCATTCATGGTGAGTGAGTGGATGTTGGTGTTTTGTTGGAGACGGGGTGGGTGGTCAAGATAAGAACCTTCGTATACTGAAAAGGTCCTGACTGTTGAGAATATCCAGTTTACTGGCAGGTTATGCATTAGTAAAGTGGAGAAGGGAGGGAGAAGTGGCAGGTGTCGGATCAGGACGTGGTCGCGAGGTAAGATCCCAATGTTTTGCTGACGGGCGTGTATGTGTACACATACCAACACACACTGCTACCATCGAAAGTGGCCAAACGAGGGACTCGAATCCGGGGCTGATCTCAGACATTGGTGCTCAGTTTGTGGAAGACTGCGAACGAGTCCCTCGGGAAAACACATCTCTGCCGGATCGACGTGCCACGGAAATGCTGATCCGGGACGAATTTAGCGAGCAAACACAAATGATGAGCCCAGGGTCGAATCAAGGGCGAAATTAAGGACGGATGTAACATCTGTCGAGGTTGCAGTATTACCCCGCTGAGACGGTGAAAACATTAAAAAGTCCACGGAAAACGCGGCCTCCAGATGTGTTTCACTGGTGGTACTTGGAACTCGAATCGAGGTGACGACGCTCGCGCTGTCAAACGTTGAGCTGTGTCTTTCAAAACGCGGATTTCCCAACAAACCAGCACACAGCCTGAGGGACAGAGGCTTTGCTGGACCGGAGGACGCACGCTTCAAGCATCTTGTTCAAAGATTGTACAGGAAGCGGCCTGACATGTGCTCAATATCAAGCCTCAGAAGTCCACAGAGAACTTGGTCTCATATATCACACAGAAGATAGGTGGTCCTATGTTATTTTCAATCTCATCACCCCTTCCCTGAGGGAGATTGAGATTCCAGGTCGCTCGATTAACATTTCCACTTCCGGCCCCTCAGCAGCTGGCGTTTCTTGCTCCCGTTTCTTGCTCCCGGCTGGTATCAGAAGGTCGAATCGCTGCGTTTGGTGTAATGGGCATGCCACCGGAAACATGAGCCGGCCCCGAGTTATGTTGGGCGATGCCAGCAGGTCCAGGTTGAGGAAAGCGATTCGTGGGCACTGGATGAGGATGTTGTCCGACTCCAAATGGCCCACTGTTTGCGTAAGGAATTCGCGGAGCAGGAACTCCATCGGCGGTAGCATGGTGTGCCAAATTGTGATTGACCGTCTGAGCATGGGGGGTCTGATTTGCCATATTACCCATGCCAGGAGCTGGACAAGATGGCGGCCCGGTTTTATGCTGCGGGATACCCGCAAACCCATGCTGTGGCAGGTGATTTGAAGGCTGCCCTGGTGGAATTGGAACAGGTCCATTCCAGCGAGGTGGTTGAGGTGGTGGAGCCGGTTGTGTAGGAGTCTGATATAGGCGGGTCTGAGCTTGAGGTGGAAGAGGTGGAGGGGGCTGGTATTGGTGGAGTTGAGGCTGGGAAGGCATGCCAGCTGAGTGATGGAAAGTGCCTTGCGGTATTTGTCCGGCTGGCGGTTGAGGAGCCGTGAAATTGGGGGGTGCCTGGGTAGAAGACTGAGGCATTCTCATGGCCGGGGCAGGTTGAGCAGCCGCAAAGCCAGTGGGGTTTCCCGACAAAGGGAAAGACTTTGGTCCATTTCGCGGGGGCAGTTGCCGAGGAGCCACGAGGCCAGTTGGCGCCGACGGTTGTGGGTAAGCTGAGAGATATGGTTGTATCGGCCTAGGTCCTGCGTGTGGGGGCTGATGTACCTGAGACGGCATGTTCTGAGAAGCTGAGCTCTGCTGCTGAGGCAACGCTGCTCCTGGATGAGGGAGGCTGGAAGGAATTACCGGCGGCCGAGGAGGTGCAAATGACTGGTAGTTAGGCTGAACGTTGTTGAGGGGTGTATATGCGGAGGGATTGTGCGGTTGTGGTTGTCCGAACGAAGTGTTCGGTACGGCCGGTAAACCTGTGCTCGGAAGGCCAGAGCCACACATCACCATTCCTGGTTTGCCGGAGTTTCCAGGGACGCTTCCAAATCCATTAGGAAGACCAGACACGGCAGGTTGTGGCTGGAGACCAGGAAGGCTGGGTTGTTGCTGCTGATTGTGAGGAAATGTTTGAGTATTCTGGCTATGGCACGGCGCAGGCAAGGTAGTTGGCTGCAGTCCTGCGCTTGGCAGTATTCCAGTTGGTCCTGAGGGATAAGTGCCAGGCGCAGTGGCGGTGTCATTGTGCTTCAATGAGGTGGCCTTGAACGACAGATCGAACTCTGCCGTTATGTCTTCAACATTTGTTTTGATGTCGCTGGCCAGAGCCTCGAGTCGCCCGCAGTTCAGCCCCACTCTGAAAAGCCCCTTCTGGATCCTGCTCTGTTGAGTGCTCGAACTGTTCCAGAGGTTGAGAATATCTGCTGCTTCACTTCCTGCCTCGACAATCATTTCAATATGTCTCTGCACACGCTTATGCTGCTCCCACTCGAGGTTGACCTTGGGCAGCAAAGTTCTGCGGATATCCTCCAGGTGGCCTAGACGATTCTGGATCTGTCGTTCAAGTTTGCCGAGCTTCTCGGACGCGCTCTTTATGCGATTGTAGATTTCGCAGCCTTTTTTGACAGCTTCGATGGTCCACGCCAACACCTGCAGGGCCGAGACAGGGTCCATAGGGAGCCTAGTGGACCCCGTAGTGAGGCGTTCAACGAAGGAGATGTGTATCTCATGAAGATAAGGTCGATATGTACTTGGGCGTACGGTCTCAGTGAACGAGTCGTGGTATATGAAGAAAAGCTAGAGCGGCAGGGGAACGATTCCAGGCACGCATCCCCTCATGTATAGAGACGCTGGTGCAGGTCCGTTGGAGGGGGCGCCCAGTCAGCAAAAAGCCTTGTTCCCGTCAAGTCGTTGAGCCTCTTGCCGTCTTGATCATAGCGTCGTCTGACTGGCATATGCAGCTCTGACATTGCGGCTGTGTTGCTCCAATGCAGCTTTATCCCACCTGTTGTGTGTATTTCTGCCGCTTAAGCGAGCTGCATGACGATCCCGGCAGCGGTTACTGGCCGGCTCTGCCCACACAATGATCTTCGAAGAGCATGGCGCAGCCACATAGTCTGCCCGACTGAAAGCCCCAGCTGTAAATGGTCTTATGGTCCGTTCGTGTGCGGCTCATCGGGTGAGCGGTGCATGAGTGCCTTACGGTGCGTGAACAGTGAAAAGAAGGAAGGCGGAGGTATGTGGCCCTCTTGCTATGGCACAAGAGCCAGAGCAGACATGTAGCTAACGAGGAGCACATTGGAAACATCTATCTCTATTCACTCCTCACGCCAAGCTGCCCTTGAATCTAGATTTCTTGACAAGACTATCTCATCCACTAAAAGAGCCTGAAATCTAGCTACAGAATTCCTGAGCTACCTTCTCGAGAATCGTTGCAACATTCTCGACCGACTCAATGTCAACCCACTCGGTCTTTGCATGCAGTCCTTCGCCGCGCGGTCCGAAAAGCATTGCAGGAATCCCCGCATCTGCAAGCAGCGCACAGTCAGTCCAGTAAGGCTGAGCAGTCATTTCAGCAGTGCCGCCTAGTTCGCTTTCGACGGTTTGAGCGACAAGTCGTGCGAACGAATGGTCTCGGGGTAGCTCGAACGGCGGACGGGAGAAAGTCGTGCGTATACTGTACTTGAGATCGGGCACTTCGAGAGCGACCCGGTCAAGCAGAGCGCTGATCTCCGAACGGACGGTCGCCTCAGTCTCGCCGGCTACAGTGCGCCATTCAATTTGGATTTTGCAAGTAGCGGGATAGGATGATTGTTCCTCGCCGCCGCGTATGAGTGAGGCATGCACTGTTGGTGTCATTGCCGTGGACTCGCTGGCTTGACGGCGCAGCCTTTGTGCGAGCTTGTCAAGCTCGACCAGCACGTAGCCAGCCTTGCAAATTGCGTCCAGACCCAGGTCGGCGCGGGAACCATGGCTGGCGACACCGTGTACATCGATGTCTAGCCAGACGAATCCCTTGTGGGCGGTCACGATCTCAAGGTTGGTTGGCTCGTTGACGAGTGCTGCATCGGTGGTCCAGCCAGCCCGTAGGATATCTTCCGTACCGAGGCTGTTGGCCTCTTCATCTGCGACGCCGGCGAATATAACGTCCCCTCGTAGACCATGTGATTTCGCCCTGACGAGAGCAAGCATGGCTGCTGCGATGCCACCCTTCATGTCCGCAGCGCCACGGCCGTAAACGCGCCCACCGCTGATCTCGCCGGAAAGCGGATCGCCCTCGTATCCGGAGACGGTGACGGTGTCGATGTGCCCGTTGAACATGAGTCTCTTGCCACCTCCGCTGCCTCTCACGACACCTACGACCGAAGGCCGTCCAGGGCTGGGTTCTATCCAGTGGGTCTCGATGTCACGCCTCTCCAACCACGCAGCTATGTAGCGTGCGACGGCGGCTTCTCCCGAGCCCCCCGTCTGGCCGAGAGAGGGATTTGCGGAATTAATCCGTACCAGGGCTTGTGTCAAGGAGGCAGCATCTTCAGGCGACGTGTCAAGCGGAACGGGGTATTCCCTGGCGCCTTCTGTGCAAAGCAAGACAATTGCAGACTGAGAATCCATGCCAAGCGACAGCTTATCTTCTGCAGAGAGACGTTGCAGTGCAGCGAGGGGGCCGGCGCCACACGGTCCCGCCGAGATGCCTTCGGCTTGTAGACGCTGCACGCTGTGGTGTGACTCGTAGTCGGACACGGTGATACTGCCGCTCACACCGCAGCGGAGGAGCGGCCATGCGGTCGTTGACACGGTCCCACAGTCCATGCCTGTCATGATGGTGGGGTATGTCCGGTGAGTCGACGTCTTGCCATCGCGCAAGTCTTTCCAAAGACAAGCTGCTGTGTCAGGCTCGACAGTAATAACTCTGGTCTTGGACTGGGCTGTCCGATAGTGTTGAACTACAGCTTGTGCCAGACACCCGACTCCGACGGGGACAAGGACAAAGTCTGGGTGCCTCTCTCCCAGCTGACTGTCGATCTCACGAAGCATAGTTGTATATCCTTGAACAATCCACTGGAACAGTCAGGCATATAATCAATGAAGGGGCAAGCGGCTCTCTCACCTCAGGGACGGTCGTGTAATCCGTGAATGCAGTATCCTGCACGAGGATACCTGACTGCTCTTTGGAGGCGGCAAACGCCATTTGCACAGCCTCGTCGTAAGACAGGGAGGTCTGCACGACCACCGCGCCTTCGCTCTCGATCAGCGCGATGGTAGTCGCGTGCATTCCGCTCGGGACGAAAATCCGGACAGGCACGCCCAAGATAGCGCCCATGCGTGCCACCGCCCGGCCATGATTACCGTCTGTGGCTGCGAGAAGGGTGATTGAGGAGGATGATGCTGCATCTTTGACACTCTGGAGCGAAGCGTCGGGTGGAAGGTTGAGCCGCTGCGCGACTGCACGAAATGCGCCCCACGACGCGCCCAGTATCTTGAAAGATGGTAGCTCTAGGCGCTTACTTTCGTCCTTCAAGTGTACCGTGCCGAGTCCAAGATCTTTGGCGATGTTTGGCAGCGCAATCAGCGGGGTTGGCTCATATCCTGGGAGATGGGAATGGAACTGTTTGACGGCATCCAAATTGAGGGAAGCGTCCACTATCCATCGGTCAGCTTGTGGATTGCGAATCAAAGGGCGGCGGGTGGTAGCCATTGTCTCGCTGATGTTTGAGGATGTAGAAGATGTTGACGGGAAGAAAAGTGTTGACGGGATAGATAGCGTTGAAGGATTGAAAAGTAAAGAGAGGTTATTATAGAAAAGTGGTTTCGTTCTTAATCAGTACACATGCTCCTTTGAAGCCGTATAAACGCTCAAAGACCCAGCGTTAGATAAGTATACAGTGCCAATGACAGTAGATTTGTGAACACGATCGGGAATTTTTGAGGGAAAACATATATAGAGAAAGGTGTGTCCAACTTACCGACTTTGCTCCGGAGGGTGAAGATCCTCTGTGCCTGGTCTCCTCTCCCCGGGTGGGTACGTAAGAGCGGCTGAGGGCCAACTTCGGCATGACTATGATGGGCTTTTACGTTAGGCGCGATGTTCACTACTGGCCTTGAGAATGGGGTTTGATTCTAAGGTACACAGTATATAACATATACCAATACCGGCAACTAGCTAGCAGCAGCTCGGAGCTCGGAGCTCCGGTCTTGGGCCCTCAAAGCTCGGGTCTCGCAGCTCCCGGCCCGGGTGCTCGGAGCTCAGATCTCGCAGCTTGGACCTCCACTGTCACCTTCCTCAGTGGTTTCGTTCTTAATCCGTATACGTGCTCTTTTGAAGCCGTAGGCGGTCCCTTCATACAGTAGTAAACGCTCAAAGACCCAGCGTGTCACCTTCCTCACCAGTCTGCAAATCTTCTAACTTACATCTAGATTCCTCAATACCCACGCCTCTCTTCATCATACGAACACCATAGGCAACTTCACCTCAGAAGCCAGTCAAGCACCACAAGCTAGTTAAGCAGCAATCATAGCGGCAGGGTTCTCTCCGGAAAGGCTCCCAGACGCGTTAGTTGAAGGTGGACGGTCTGGCGACGCCACATAAGTTTCCAGATCAAAACAGGCTGGCCCAAGTAGCCATCACCATTGCACTATGGGAGGCAGCCTCGCCGAGAAAGCCTCGGAAGGGAAATGGTATTAGTTTTTCACGAAATCACTATGGTCATGCAGGATGACGACAGGCCTTCCTGTAGAATCCACCTCCAGCTTTGCAAATATAGAACCCAAAATCTGATGTTTTGGGTCTCCATCCCAAGAACCCACAGCTTCGTCACACGTGGGATCCCTTGTGGCGCTCAGAGCCATACAACCTAAATCGTTGTAATCAAATAGCGGAACCTGTAACCTCGCCAAGTAGAGCCAAGCCAGAAACACGAAAATCAATCCGGCCACATTGACAACAACCCCAGCTATAACAAACTTGCGTGTCCCAATACGGACAGACGGAGTCGCTACCAGCGATGTTACCTGCTTCGTTGTATTTACATTCATCAACAAATAAGAATTCAAAGCGACAAGCGCGTCATCCATCATAGCGGATATGGAGTCTGCGACTGCTTCCAGAATAGTGTCGTTTGTATAACTGTCACCAGGTGGGAGTGATTTTCGTGTGTGCATATTATGCACGTTTCGCAAAAAGGCGTCGCCCACGGCATTGGTGTACAAGGAAGTGATGATGACGCTTAAGGGCAGGCTGTTGATTGCTTGTGTTCGCAGGTAATGATTCGGATCCAGAATCTCATTCACAGGCTCAGAAATTGATGTCACGTTGATGGTTCTGTTTTGCGTGGACACATGGACTGTGAAGTGCTTCGGTTCGAAGTCGACTTCGCATTGGATGTTGTTCAACTGGCGGTAGTCGACACCTGCGACGATGCCAAAATAATAGCCATTGTCGTAGTTGGGCGCTCGAGGCGCCAGGTCGAAAATACCAACTATTCGACCACTGTTTTCGAATGCAATTTGGGCGTAGTGCATGTAATCGAGTGGCCCTGTCCAATTCGAGTTCGGAAGAAGGCCGCTCACCATGAACATATCGGGGTATCCATCACTCGTAGCAGTGGACGGGTTTCTTTTCTTGATACTGTATGCCGCAGAGTCGTTGTAAATGCACTTGGGTCGTGCAATGAAGCCAGTCTCAGTAAAGCTGTACCAGGCGGGGTTCTTCATTTCGACAACTTTTTGATCTGTGAGGCCTACTCCGCTTCCAATCCCATAAGAACGGCCAATATAAGTATAGTTAGAGGGACTCCATTTCGAGTGGTGTCTGGAGGCGTTGGATACTGATGTCGCGCTTGCAATAGTACTGAGTAAGTCGCCGTTGTTGGAATATGATGGACAGTTGGTGAAGGTCCCATTATTTGGTTGGGTCGGCGAACAGGCTTGTTGGATAGAAGCGTTGTATCCTGCACCAGGGACTACTTGTTGTCAACAATCACTCATGTTATCATTGATCTTAGCTTTGGACAGAGAGTTATTGGATATAATACTGACCTAAGATGGAAACTTCTTGAGACTGTTCCGCTAAGGAAGGGGTTAATGCACCAGCCCACAGCGTCGCTGGAAGAAGTGTGACAGCAAAGAATCCCATAGCGACGAGAGCCTTGGCCCACGGAAGATTCCAATTTGTTGTAGCTGAGGATATGGCTGACCACAATCTTAGCCTGTTGAGGTCGAGCGGGGGCCCTGAGAGGCGATACCTTGTCCATTGCGAAATGACCTCCCGGATCGAGTATAGCCAGAAGAAAGACAGAATTGATGATATCACTTGTATAACAACTTGAACTGCACCTCGATTATTTATCGACCATCCGAGGAGTTTCCCAGTGTATGTATGTCTGTTGACGAATAGCACGGCAATGCTGAGAGCTGCTGGAAGTAAAATCAAGGCCGGGGATGCTTTGGACCACCATGTTATTGTGCGTGGCTGAGGACGGAATGGAGCATGGTTGACAGTAGTTGTAGGCACGGACTTGTAGACTCGCGACATGCTGAAGCCTGAGAAGGAGAGAAGTAAGGTTTTCAGCAGTATGTTGAAAGAAGGCCCGATTGAAATGATGTAGTTTCATGGCCAAGAATCATTCCCACTGAGACTGTATAAATAGACAGCAGCATGTAGACAAGATCGTGGCAGGCAGTGCGATGAAGGGTGGGTCATACACATTACAGACCAGCCGCGGTCTGGAGGCGCAGCCACCATCATGCAACGAATAGCAAGTACATCACTCCAAATCATCCTCACAACCCGCAAATTTGATGGCAGAAATCAAATTTCACGCAGCCTTATGAGGGTACGAGCATTTGTCACAATGTGTTTATTTGCTTGCTGCAAAATCTGCCGGCGTGAGGCAGGCAGCTAGGAAAATACGAGGTCAGAAGTTTCAGAGGCTGGCACACAACCCCGTATGACCTGCATAGGGGTGTGTATACGCGTATGCTGGGACCCATTTCAAGACCGGCGTAGAAAATGCCTAGCTTATCAGCACTTTTAAGTCACACTGGATTGCGGACAGGTATGTCTACTTCCCGAATTTCCGAAGGTAGAAAAACTACAATCAATACCTAGGTATCAGTGCTGTACGGTGTCAGAAGGAGAGTACCGACAGGAGTATTGAGTGAATCCACTGATGTGCGCGTAGGGAAATGCGAAAAATAGAGACGACGCAATGTGGTCACAACAGGTTGGCAAGGAGTGGGGGCTTGTGTAACATGCAATATGCAACCAGCATCACAGCCCTCAGCCTTCCAGTCGTAACTGAATAGGCGGCCTATGCGTCGACGCCATGGGCAGAACTGCCTTGGTTGAGATTGACCAAGGCATACTGCAACAGAATTCAACCGCGGTCTCATGTTCGCAGAGGTCAATTCAGTACAGTGCAATGTAGAGAGACAAGTAGGGGTAGGTATGATACGAACGGCGGGAAAGCAGAAATGGGAGCCAAGCAGTCTTTAGACAGGCCCCTGGAGGACTACCAGCCAGTCCCAGCTCTGTCAGCGATGTCTTCCCGGGTACCCCATCACTACAGTCGTGACCTGCCACGCCCTCAAGCCCCAGGCCCACACTACCACCACTAGAAGTGTTAACTAAAGATTTTGGCGAAGCCCACTTCGCCTTTCACTGTACAGTGTCACTGAACTTCGACCTAGTTCGGTGGGAGTAGATACAGCCGTTGTGGCTAAGGGTCCACTGGGCACATACCTTTATACACTGGTTGGCAGTGTCCTAAAAGAGACAAGAAGACTAAAATCAAAACCAGGAAAATTCTTCAATCAGGTACTGGACTGCAGCGGGCCTCTGGTTGCTCAGTCTGGCCTGCAACTTCGGTGGCACTGGACGCCGCCCCGCGCTTTTGCTGGCACACTCACTCAAAACCGTTACGATCTACTCAACCAACCGGCGCCATATCCTACGAGCGGGTGACGGCCGGCGTGCGTTGGTCGCGCCTCACGGCAAGACAAGTGCAGAAGTGGTGTGACTGTACCAATCCTTGCCATTCTAACTCGATTTGTCGCAAGCCACATGCTTGGCGTCGAGCTGGTCAGCGATGATGTAGTCGCTTGCCTGTACTACGAATCTCTATCACAGCGGTGCTCCTTTACCTTGCAATTTCAGGCTGGAAAGACAATTGAGATAAGTGCTCCTCAGATTCCAATATCAGGAGGAACTTGCATCTCAGGGAAGGCTCGGATTCACCTAGGACACGCCAGACTTTGGGACTAGACAACGGATTCAAAGTAAGTTGGTGCTGTGTCAAATGGTTCCTGACAAGTAGGGCAAATCAACTACAGCCAGTCGGGTGACTACTTAGGTCCCAACGCCCTTCTGTCGGTTGGTAACTTGAATCGAAGCCATCTCACCTCGTTTCATAGCAGAGATCCTACATCGCCATCGTCTCCTGCGTGGCCATGGTCTTACCGAGCACATAATTATTGCCCTTCATGATTCCAAGAACATCAAAATTGAAACGAACTCTTGGCCCGTGGAGCACCGATTAATATCTATCACTAATGAGAGCGCAGAACGTAGAGTCGTCTTCACACCAGTAATGGCGCAAAGTAGTTTGTCAAAGAAGAAGCTCCCACATTGCCTTTCCTTTTCACATAACCATTAAACAGCACAGCGGCCGCTTATGGGTTAGCCACATTGGCTGCGTTTTTGTGCCAGTGCATGCATGTGACGACACAGCTTTGTAAGATCTCACTGCATTGTCCAGACGTTCTGGTCAATTTTGACAATTTGGCCGACACGCTATAGTGCAGCGACGTGGAACACGTCTCGATGGGATTCATTCTCATCTTCAAACACACAGTGGACTTCTCGCTTCTTTCCAATCGATTCCAAGGTTTCCATCGCACGAAAATCCCCTGTTAATACTAAGGCATTACGAGAATCGCGTCCATCGATGCAATGGCTGCCAATAGAATGACACTGAGAAGCGGGCCAGTTGTGGGCTTACCTCGACCGCCACCGCTACCGCCACCGCTACCACCGGCTCCGCTCGTTCCAGGAGCTCTGAACACGCTCATCGGATTACCACAGGTACTGCGAACGGCCATTCTCCAGGCCGTTTTCCAAGGACAGCCCAGAATGGACCTGGAAGGCCTTTTGAGGCCTGGGGACCTAGCTAGCCTCTGTTCAGTAGGTAACCATCAACTCAAGAGCGAGGCCACGGAAGCTTTTTTTTTACAGTGGGCCGCTTTGAGATCACAGTTCTCACCTCAATGGAGGATGCCGTATTCACACATCAACGTGTTAATTGGGGACAACCGCCATCGGTTTTCGCTTTTTGGTATACGTTGCAGGACTTCCGTTCGCGTGTCAGACGTGCTCAGCTGCTGGTACCACCCCGAGCTTCACTAAGTTGGGGCCGGGCCACCTATTTCAGAATGTCAGTATTCATTCCTGCTATGTATTTCAACTATAAACACTGCAATGTGAGCAATATGGCGTTGAAGCTCAAAATAAATCCTAACTCTGAGAAACTTAGGGCGCGAAGTGCTGGGGAATTCCTCTGGTTGGATACATACAACCAATGGGTGAAGGATGCATGTGCCGTGCCACTTTTGAGAGACGTGGAGTTCAAAATTATAGCACCGCTTAGATCGTATCCGCCGATGGTCAAACGTGAAGATCAGCTCGCATGGGACTACCCAGTCAGCGGTGTCTGGTCTTTTCAAGTATTACCAGGCGCAGGGGCCATCATGACCACGCAATCGGTTGGGCCGACGTTTCCACCTGCCCCTGTGCCCAACGGACTCATGTTGCCGCCGCCGCTGCCGGCCGGCTTAGTATACCCTTAAAATCCTGCCAACATAGACGGCTGGACCGGACAGTACCAGCGCGCAGACATGGAGGCGGGGAGGATCCGACAGTCGTACCTGCCCGCGGTGCCGCCACCTGGCCCCAGGGTTCACGGGATTCAGTCTCAGCGACTTGAGGTCGATAGCAAAGTCATTCAGTGAACCAAGTATATATACTATCCGGGATTAAGTTGTGGTCGATGGCAAAGTCACGTAATGAAACGAGTGTGTGTGAGTAAGCGAGCTGAGAGAGAATAAGGATATCGACAGTTGGCAATTTCTATTTCACAGCTAAACTAATAATATGTACAACCACGCATTCCTCACTCGCTATCTGACAGAGACATCTTCTACTTGCTGGCATAAGACGGTTTTCAACGCATCTACATAGGTGGAGCTCCTCCCGTGCTGTCGGAGTTGGCAACACCACCGCCTTCATAGTAGGTAGCAGCATCAGAGACTGAGGTCGCGTAGGTGGTGTTGACACCGAAGCTGATCCAAGCGAGGAGGCCATCGCCGACCTCCTCGCCCAGGAGGACGTAGTTGACCATGGCGTCCCCGGTGGCCAGGCTCGAGTCGATGAGCATGTCGTCGTAGTTGGTGGTGATGGCCTGCGGGTTGGAAGCGTACGGCTCGTAGGTCTCGACCTGGTCGGAGAGCTCCTGGTCGAAGTAGATCTGGCCCACGTGGCTGGCGGTCGTGTCGAGGACGGTGTTGTTCTCGCGCGCGGTTGCGTTGGGGTGCACCATGACGTGGATGTGTTGGGTGCGGCCCTCGTAGTGGCCCGGGTACAGGGTATCGAACTGCACGGCACCGTCGTTGTCGGACAGCTGGAGGCCGCGGAGGAAGGTGGTCTGCAGGTTCTGCGGAGCCGAGGTGTAGTTGGCTCCAGAAGGTACACCTGAGTATATACCAGTGGAGTTGCAAGCTAGATATGCATGTGAGCAGGGCTGCCTCTAAGTCGGGATATCACGTATCCAGATATACTTACACCAGATCTCGATGTAGCTCTGGGGTATAGGTTCACATGTGTCGACATCGTACACGGCGATATCAACTGTCAAAGCGACACCTTGTTCTTCTTCGGTGAGGTCTTGACGGATGCGCTCTCCCGAGACGTCTAAAGATTTACAAATGTATCAGCAATTGAATCCGCAAGAAGAACGTGGACTCGGAGGTAAGCAGGATGTTCCAATATAAGACTTACAGTAGGGACCCTCAGTCACTTCTGGACTCAGAAGGCAGGAGTTGTTGGTTGCAAAGATCACATCAAGAGGTGTGTTGAGGTCGTAATCGGCAGTGGAAAGATGCGACTTGTTCTTGTCCGCAACTTCACGTGCGGCGATGCCACGCTTGGCTTTGGCATCAGCAATGGCTTTGCGACGCTGCACGGCCCTGGCCTCTACTCCTCTGGCCTTAAGCTTCTCGGCGCAATGGCCAAGATCGCTGCGGGCGACATTCTGGATGAACTGTCGACGTTCGACAACCTCGGCTGCGTGATCGTGTCCGGGATGGGCTGCGGCTAGGCTCGCGAAAGTAGCGACGAGAACGACAGGGAAATGCATCTTGGCTTGAGTAACGAGGCGAAAACTTGGGCAATGAGACGAAAAGAGCGACAAGATCAAAAGACGACCAATGAGATAGAGGTAAAGATGATCGTCAGCAACAGACAAGCTTTGCGAGGAAACTCTCTTTTAAAGAATGTAGGAGGATGTCCTCCTTGGTGGCGCATACAACAAGCCTGCTTCTCGTTTTCCCTTCCCATTTTGGAATCTATGCCTCGGACGCGCAATCATTGTACTGACCTTACGACAACTCGTCTTGTCGCCAAGCCATTCTAATTGCATTGGTTGAAGGCGTCTGTACGCATCGACGAATGAACGTCTCGCCTTTACTAAAAATGACAGTCGGTGGATCTCATAAATTGACATTTGGTCGATCCTGCCTAGGTATAGATATAGGGGGTAGCATACGCGTAAGCTGTGGATACGGGGACTTAGGAAGTGTGCCGTGCACCATGTGGGCTAGTCCAATCATGCACAGGGGAAAGGGTTCGTCACATCTTGAGCGCAGGCATTGTATAGTGGGGAACGGAAGAATATCATATTTATGCTTGAATCGTTTTGGCATCCTAGCTCGGCTATTACCCGGGGTATGGGGCACCATGATTAGTAATGTAGCCAGTGCTCTCGATGGGATTTGGTCTGCAAGGATCAAATATCAGGTTACATCGGCGTCAGGTTGTGCACACTCTTCGGCACAAATACTGCAGAGTGGAGAGTGAGGAATGGAAGAAGAGCGTATATGTTCTTGATGTTCTTGGATGGGGTTGGAACTTTAAAATCCTAGCTCAAATTATACTCACTGCAACGGCGGTGACAAGGGGTGTACCACAATAGCCTACAAAGAAACCGAAAGAAGCAACAAACATAAAGTTGAATATCATGCTAAATAATAGTTCTTGAAGTAAGTCATTATTCCTATATATCCTTGTATCAGCAAGGTATAGCGTAGTATAATTCGTGATGCACTTAGCATTTACATAGGATTTGGTCAGGGAGCGGGCGAGGGACAGGCGAACAATGGCCCGCCGGATTGGACGTCGTCTTCGGCTCCGTCTAAGAGAGTGGGTTTGGACCGGTCGGAGTCTGTTTATAGGCAGAGAATATTTGAGATTTACCAAGTTATGCTCTTGTCTCCTTGTCTGCCTCCTTTACTCAGGCTAAGCCCTCGACGATCTCTGGATCCAAGCACTTGAGTGGAAAATGTCACCCGGGGTGAAAAAGGACCCTGAGATCGCTGGCAGGATCCCGTTTTGGACAACTAACGTGTTGACATAGCACACGAAAGACACAATGCTTACACTCATCAGGAGTGTTGTAAGAAGGGCCGTGCAAGAAGCGGGAAAGAATCATACGTATAATGTGTTTCCCTTTGCGAAATAGCACGCGCTGTTGCATCATGTTTGGCCGCTGCCAATACTGATTCGCAACTTTAGAAGTTGCTGGCTCTGCTTTCCTGTGGCCCAAGCTTTCTTTCACTTGCTGGTCTTCGGGCACGCCGAAGCGGTCAGTTAGGATGCTCTCGGCCGCTGGCGACGAGTTCCGTGACCAATACTTTCCCCACAGACCCGCTCGCTGTTCTCGACATAGCATCACGGTTAGCAGCATCGGTGGCGTCGCGGACAGGGCTGACCAGCTCGCCTGGGGCCACCTTTGGTCAAGGGTCGATAACTGGATGCCTCAACACAGCTAGTCGTTGCTTTAAGACCTTACGTCCCTGGTGGATATCAGTGAATCAGAGAACTCCCTGTGAAGACAGATTAAGCAAGCAGGCCGTCCTTCTCGATTTATAACCTGATATACCTACTCAGTGCTTGCTTCAATGAAATGATCATATACCGTTCATTCTGTTTCCTACTGTATGATAGCGTCATCTGAAAGGTAACTAGCTCATAGGAGTCTACGTCTCACAGGATATATAGATACGCTGGGAGACAAATACCATTCTAGAAGAATGGCATCATAGCTCTAACAAGTTCAAAGGCGTACGAATATAACTGGAAACATAGATCAGATTGCGCATACGGCTAACACCTGGGCTGCGTTTTATTCAGAACTCTAGATAATGCTGTCAAATGGATCGGATGATGAGTCACAGCGGCACCACTTTCTCAGAGGGGTATATGTTAGCTCCCAATACGTATGGTACATGCAGCGTTTATGCAGCCTTATCATGACTGGGTGGGTTACACAAGTGTCATCATCTGCTTACCGCCTCAAAGCGGCTATGTTATGCGACTGTGCTATTTCCCCGCTCGTACAGCTTCTCTAGACTGTCCTCCCTTTTGTTCTCGTAGTTTTCTGGTTAATCTGCATGATTGATATTCGAAAGGCCCCAGCTGACTCCTGAAATCATGGCAGATCACAATGACCGGCGGGAAGACTACTCTCAGCGGAAGCCTGATAGATGCAGATCCCGCGCTACCCAGATGAGAGACAGGCTGAGAGAAAAATTTGGAAGCGCCCTTCCCTGGGGTGGGAGCGCAACTCTGCATCGGCAAAGGTTCGACAAGTCACGTCCCAGTGCCTGTCGAGTGCCATCACCGGTTCCTCCGATTAATCGACGAAGGTATATCAAGGTGTACGAGCAACAAGACAACCAGCTTCAAGAATTGCAAGCCCAACAATCTCACCTCACTCCCCCAGGTCTTCATTCTGATAATGGTGGCGTAAATACGCTGTCAGAGGCAACGCAACTTCGGACCTTGTGACGCCAGAATCTGCGAGGTCACAGCCAGCCATAACGGGCCCATCTACTACTGCCATACCTGTTACTGCAATAGGCGATGGTGTCTTTGAAGTCTCTGAAAGCGAACGAACTGGTCTAGCGACGCCTACGTCAAATTTAATCACTGGTTTACGTCCGTCCGTATCAGTGGGTACACCCCGACGGCTGTCGTCCTCCTCTGGAGTCTTAGGCGACAAAGTCTATCGCTACACACCACTCGAAGCCGAGGAAGTCAGACTGGTAAGAGTGCTCGCCGCACGAAGCTCCCAGGTTAAGTGTGAGATCTTACATAGGCCTTTCGGAAACCCTCCCGATTACACAGCCATATCATACGCCTGGGGGGATCCAGCAGACATGACCAAAGTGAAAATCAGAGATGAGAGCTATTCGCTGTTCATTGAGGCCCCCATTTCCAGGAGCTTATATTACGCGCTGAAAGCACTGCGGAGAAAGGATCAAGATGTGCTGGTCTGGGCAGATGCTTTATCGATCGACCAACAGAATCATGACGAGAAGAATCAGCAGCTTTCACTGATGGCTGATATTTATAAGAAGGCTCAGTATGTTGCTGTCTGTCTAGGTCCAGAAGAGGACGACAGTGACCTCGCTACTGCATTTCTACAAGATGTGGCCACCGCGGCGCAGGCTGGTGCCGATGGTATCCAAGTCAGAAGCATTCTTTCCTCGAGAGCGCAAGACCAAAGCCTTCCTGCTTTGGCTGCTCTGTTCGAGCGAGATTATTGGAATCGGCTATGGATTGTGCAAGAAATATTCAACGCAGCTTCCATTCGTGTATACTGCGGATCCTCGCAACCGCTACCCTGGGGTGTTTACCAGACAGCGTCACGTGTCTTTCAGCAGCACAAGAGAGACTTGGAAGATTTTCTCCCGAGGACACACAGTATTGTGTCATGGAAGCAGTACTCCTACCCTCAAATACTGGCGTATTCAGGCCCAGGGAGCCTGCCAGAACTTGATTCACTGGTTAGCTTGGGAGATGAGGCGCTTCTCGAGGTTCTGCGCGCGTGCAGAACGAAATTATCTTCTGATCCCAAGGATAAGGTTTTCGGAATACTCGGGGTTCTTGGCAAAGAATTCCGTGAGGAGTTCGCGGTCGACTATGACAAATCTGTCAAAGACGTGTTTACCGATGTCGTCGATTTCCTTTTGACGACGACAGACCGCCTAGATGTTATCTGTGAGGCCATTCATTTCCCTGTTCATATCTCGTCGGCCAGCCTGCCGACCTGGGTACCGGACTGGTCACATATACCAGCTACAAGCGCTATTTCTTTATCCCCAGGCACAGAATTCGCAGCATCTGGAGATGCCAAAGCGAACTACGAGTTCTTGGGTGAACGTCGAAATCAGCTCGCGATCTCCGCTATCCCATTGGGATCAATATCTTGGCACGGAATCACTGTGGGAACGCTTTGCACACTAGGGGACTATCTCATGGCTTTCTTGAATTGGAGAGCGCTGCTCCTTCGTGAACTGATCCCAAAGGCGAGCAAAATGGAAGTCAGTCTCCCCGCCCAGGAAGAATTCTGCGAAACGATATGTTTTCAGCAGATTCCACCGGAGTGGAAGGACAAGGACCGGCGAGCATGGATGCAGGCATGCTTTCATGTTTTTGCGTGCCTGATACAGGAGCGGCTGCCCTACTTGGCTATCGATGCTCAGCTCGCGGATTATGCGTACAAAGATGTAGGCTTGAGGCCGGAAGAAAATCGGAGGTTCCTTCAAGATCACTTTGGATCACGCATGATGGGTCGGAGCTTCTGCTTAACGAGCGAGGGACGGACGGGGCTGGGGACTGGCTTCATGGCCCCTAATGACGAGGTGGTGGTCCCGCTGGGTTGCTCGACGCCTGTACTACTTCGACGAGAGGGCAACCGCGGAGAGTATCGGTTTGTTGGGGACATTTACGTCGCTGGCTACATGCACGGAGAGGCTATAGATGATATTAATTCCGATAATAGGCGGGTCAGACGTTATGTTATACACTAGGATAGAAGGACGAGAATACCACAGGAGATCAATACAGGTTGAGGGTCCCGAGCTTATGTGCAAGTATCTCATCCTCAAGGACCAACAAGTATAGGTACCAGCCCATTGTGTCGCTGGCCGGGCCTGTCTCACTCTGGATTTCAATGTATGTTGTTGGCCGTGATTGCACATGCCTTTTCCTAGCATCAGCACGCCCGGACTCGAACTTCTCATTCTATCCTGAGGGAAACCCGACCTTCGTTGCTTTGAGACTTCATTACTGTGACTCAAGAGTCCCAACGTCCTTTCTGGTAGAGACGAGAAGAGATGTCCTCCACTGACACAGAAAGGGGAACCCTCAAATCTCGCAATCCCCAGAATATGGACATTGTGAGCATTATGAGCTCATGCCGGACAAAATCTCGCGACAATTTGATCTTTAATCCTACTATAACTAAACGATCTACATTGTGATACACATTTCTGCATAAAATCTGACACACTGACCACACTCTGCACCCCACACGTTATTATCTCGGCTGAAAACAAGGCAGATGGAGGGGGCGAACCGCCTACCTTGGGCTAGTCACTTCTACACACTAGCCACAAGGAATAATTGCGGACAAACCTCGCAAGAATTGTAACTGCATTGCATGTGACGTACAGCAAAAATGGTACACATCACAATTCCACAACGCCTCACCCCACAATACGGCAATGTAGGCAGCGCCATGCGGTGTTCTGCACCCCAGACGGCACGACGTTTAGGTAAATCACATGCAGAGTTTCTGCCAGGTACTCGGGATACCCCCAGCTGTCACTGTTGTTGATCCTTCCTCCACGAGTTACTTCTCCATTGTTTTCTGAACAACTCAGCGAGGCTGTCGTTACTACCGAGGCACTACAATTACGTAGACCAGCCTCTGTTTTTACAAGTCAAGTCACTTCGTCGAGTTCTTAATGTCAAACTGACTACGGGAACCAGGAAGAAGTAATCGTGTTTATCGAAGCTATACCCTTTATGAGGACAGATTACTTTCGAAGTGAACATCCTCTGAGGCAGTACGAACGGTGGACGTGTCCTTGATTAGTGAACACTGCGGCGAGTAATGGGATACGTCGGACTTATTCCTGTTATGGCAGGTCCCTTCCCTTTTTCCCCGAACAAGCATCTCCAGCTTTTCATCCGGTTTTCTCGGTCACACTGCATCATGAGTGCTCGTGACTAGAGGCTGCAGACCACCCACGCGCTCATAGCGTTGCATGGATTCGGGCCATCCGATGGAGTTGACCTCTGCTGGTTTTGTACACAACGACCAGTTGTGACAATATCTCTGGACCAACGAGGAGTTGGATATAAAGTGCCCTGACTCTCAGCTGAAGCAACTCCCAACATTCGCACGCATGTCTGGATCACGACAACGACCCTCACTGTTCTTGTCTCCTGCATGTTTGCCCATTTCAATTGGTCAAGCCTTCCCATCTCATACCTTCAACATCAACGATGGGTCCCAATCCGGGACTGTTGCACCGGATGGTGCTTTTCGGGCTTGCCTGGGCATCGTTCTATTGTCACCTAGCCAGCGCTGACGACTTCCGGCCCTCGTTCCACTTTGTTCCCCAGCAAAATTGGATGAATGAACCAAATGGGTTGATCAAAATAGGGTCTACCTGGCACCTCTTCTTCCAGCACAACCCCAACGAAAACGTCTGGGGGAACCTATCCTGGGGCCATGCAACCAGCACTGATTTGGTTGAATGGCAATACCTTCCTGTCGCCATACCTAGTGCGGATGGCATTCAATCCTTCACGGGCACCGCCTTTTACGACTCTGGCAACGACTCTGGTCTGGGCACGTCAGACAACCCACCTTACCTGGCATTCTACACTGGTTACTTCAATACCAGCGGCGTGCAGGACCAGCGAGTAGCATATAGTGTGGACCAGGGCGCGACGTGGACGAAATTCTCGGGGAACCCTGTCCTCTCACAGGAAGAGGAAGCACCGCACGATACGACTGGTGGCCTGGAGACACGAGATCCGAAAGTGTTTTTCCACACCCCGACAAGCAAATGGGTCATGATACTGGCGCACGGAGGCCAGAACAAATTGACCTTCTGGACCTCTACCGACACGAAGAAATGGGCGTGGGTGAGCGAGCTCACCAACATCCCGGGACTGCCTGACGATGTCAAAGGATGGGAGGTTCCAGACTTCTTCGAACTCCCAATCGAAGGCTCCACTGAAACCAGATGGGTTCTGCTTTGCACTCCGGCCTCCGGGTCCCCAGCTGGGGGCAATGGAAATTTCGCAGTCACTGGCTCATTTGATGGGACTATCTTCAGGGCGGACCCATTCGACGCAGCGAGTAACTGGCTTGACTACGGTAGAGACTTCGACGGGGCGCTGAGCTGGGAAAATGTCCCCGCCTCGGACGGGCGGAGGATAATTGCCTCGGTCATGAACAGCTACGGCGGGAACCCGCCGACGAACACGTGGAAGGGCATGCTCTCGTTCCCACGCACGCTGAGGCTCAAGGAGCTCGACGACGGCCGCCTGCATTTCCTGCAGATGCCCGTCGCCGAGCTGGACTCGGCTACCACATCGCTCGCCAATCTCACGAACCAGACCCTCGCGCCTGGGCAGAGCCTGTTATCGGACACTCATGGTCGAGCATTGGACATACGCCTTTCGTTTATTCCGAATGCGGGCTCCACGCTGTCTTTGGCCGTCCGCAAGGGAGGAGACCAGCAGACGGTCATCCGATATGCCGAGTCTAGTGGTGCTCTTTCAACCGACCGCACTACTAGCGGCAATATCGGGTATGATCCTGCTGCCTGTGGTGTGCACAACGCAACTTTCTCGGCAGCTCTGAATGGCGTGGTCAACTTGCGGGTCTTGGTTGATGAGTGCTCCATCGAAGTCTTTGGCGGAGAAGGCCAGGTGGCGATGTCTGAGCTGATTTTCCCCGATACAGCCTCCGATGGCCTCGCTTTGACTAGTGATGGAGGAGAAATTCTTTTGAACTCGGCGGATGTGCGCGAGGTTATACTGTAGAGGGAAGGTGTTTGTCGAATTACTTCAATTGGGAGCACTGAAACTTGAAATACGAGCTGAGCCGGGATGAGAGTTGAGTGTCCTGGATTTCTAGCGGTCTTTCCAGCGTTACGCTTCACGGGGATCTGAACTTCCTCGACGATGTATGGAGGACACGCGAGGTGATGAGAGTATAGTATTCCAAGGCAGCTGAGTACATAGCCGATTCGCTTCTTTACATCCTTACGAGTTGATATCTAGTCGGTCACGACCATCTTGATGGCACCACAACTGCAACCACAACATAAAGTGACCGCGCAAAATTTCAAAAGTGTCCTATCACAATCAATGGGGTTATATGATCTACGGGCCTGTATAAAGATGCCCCAGGCAGTTTGCCAGCAGACGCAAAAGTGGGCCTAAAGATTTTCACACCTTGTCAGCAGATCTGCTTCCGATCTGTGTGACGTCCTTGCATGGCATTGACTTGAGCAGTTTGATATCCGAGGTAACAGTGAATCTCGAGGGTACGGACTTAGTTAATTTGGCAAATCTAGAATCTGCTGAGAATCATCAAGAAACGGTCTGAGATCGAGATCTGGACCATGGGACATTAGAATTGGAGGGTACATTTACATTTTGACTCCTACCATGTCGCGTCAGTCAATCTAGTGGTAGACTAGAGCCTGAGTCGCGAGAACGGCCGGTCGATTAGTCTACATGTAGGCAGACGTCAAATTTCCCCAATCAGGATTAAGTTTTTCTTGAACGGCTTTAGTTCGTTAAACCGGCTGAGTTCAGTATCAAGTGTCAGACATGGGCTTGATAGGTTATTGACGAACAACTGCCTAAGTTTTTATGGCGCATCGGAGTAGTAAACATGCGGCCTTCATGATGACTTCATCACATAGAAATCGAAAAGACTCAGCGAGATTGGCACAAGGGACCTGCGGGCTTTTGTGTGCTATTTCCCAAATCGCCCAATGTGAGAAGCTTAAGAGGTCGAATGCCCAAGATCTGCGTCCATTCCTTTACCCCCTCCTCTTCCCCCTCTTGTTACGGCACATTTTGTATTAATTCGTACGGAACCGCTTCCGCCATGATTTTCAACCTCAAAATCCTATTGATCTCTCTTCTGGCGCTGGGAGTCGTTGGCGACGATCTCCAAGCGGGACCTAGAGATGGACAGCCCCACGAATCTGTAACCGGCCTTGTGCTTGAAGGAGTGAGGATTTCTTAAGCAATACCTCTTCTCTTGGAAATGAGAAATTGCTGAAAGCCATCGACAGGACCCTCCGTTGAGCCAAGTGAATCTCGAATGCAGCAATAAACCGGGAATTCGTTACAAGGCCATGAAGAAGTATTTCAAAAACTTCTGCGAGAATTGGGTTGATAGACAGCCACACGATAGCAACAGCACCGAATTCGATTGGGATCTCGCGGAACCGTGGCGCAATTGGAACCTGAAGCTTTACTGGCATTCAAAGACGCCGACGGCGTCAAGGAACTGCAAAAATACTTTCAAGATGATGGCCGGCAAGAAAGGTTGTGGGCACTACAAATGGAAGGGATCATCTGCAAAGGTCGTGGTAACCACGACCGCACACGGCGAAGAACATTCCGGCCCCGAGACATGTAAGTCTACGCGTCCCCATCAAATTCTTGCCAGCCAGCCTCTCAAGTTGCCTGCGCAAAGACCCATGTGTCGCGGCGTCTTATCACGGGTTCTTGCCTAATATATCTACAGATGGCTGGATCCTGACCCCGCCAGAGGATCCACAGAATCCACCAGAGGATCCAGACATGCCAGAGTGATGGATGAACAACAGGACGGGAGCGAATGGTACACATGTTTGCACGATATGATTCAAATTTTGATGCAGGCGTCACATACTCCACGCGGTATATAAGCCAAGGAACTCCATGGGATTGCCCTAGAATGCACGTTGAAGTAGCCACCGGGGGTCTCAGTAAAATGAACGTTAGTGTGTGATGTATTCAATCGATTACATGCCTACATGTGACCAGGGTATCAACTAGCCATGTAATCTACATATTTAGTATACGCATCTTGCTATCGGGCCCTATCGCCACCCACCGAGCCCTCATTATCAGAGCTACTCCGTCCGTTGGTTGCCCTCCATATCTTTCTATAAGCTCCCTCGAGTCTTGAAAATCAAATTGGGCCCGTCATGGTCCGCGACAATGACATCCTGCAGCTGGAACTCGTCCCGCCTGGCGCGGAGCTTGTCTCCTCATAGCCTGCCCCCGCCGACCTCCCCAGCCGCACCAGGGGCCTTCTCAAAGTCAAAGTACCACAGCGTCCTCGCCACAGCCAGGCTGGTCTCCAGGTAAGCCACCGCCTTGCCCGCACAGCTCCTGTCCCCGATGGCAAAGGGCTCAAAGGCACGGCGCGAGAGCTCAGTGACGTCGTCCCCGAGCCACCTCTCCGGCCGGAACACGAACGGCTCGGGGAAGTAGGCAGGGTTGTGCAGCAGGCTGTACGGGCTGATTCCGACCATCGTGCCCGGCGGAATGACGTGGCCGTCGACTATGAACGGCTTCTTCCTCGCCTCCGGGGATAGGGTGAGGTCTTGTTGGCGCCACAGCGTGCCGAGGGACACGGGTGCGATCCGCAGGCACTCGTCGATCACGGCGCGAAGATATGTGCAGCTTGTGAGTTTGGGATCGCTGTGGATATCCTGGCCTGAGGTGAAGGTGCTGCGGATTTCGGAGGCGAGTTTGGTGTAGACTCTGGGGTGGCGCGAAAGGTAGAAGAAGATTGCCGTCATTAGCGTCCCAGTTGTCGTTCCACCTTGTTTGGGGAAGAATGTAAATCAGCGGATGCTATCCGGATGGGTAGGGGCTTTCTTGCTATGTCAAGTCCGAGAGGCGATACAACTTTCAGAGACCTTGTCGCACGTACGTACCTGCTGTGTTGAAGAAAACCGCCTCTGCCCACAGCTCACTCTTAATCATGTCGTCCTCCGAAGTATGTGACTCGATATTATTGTTCATGGCAACATTGTATAAATCGAATTTAGCATCCTTGTCAAGTTCCATACGGGCCTTTACCATGCTTTCTATAGATCCTCGAAAGTCGTCCGACGCCTTCTTCGCCAGTCTATCGATCAAAGGATCCGGGATCACAGACGTAGCGGGCCAATTCATATAGAGTGCCATCCTCCCAGTGATGGCTGTGAAGGCCTCCAGCAGTGGCCTGTTGGTTGCATCTGTCTGTGTCTTAAGCGGGTAGCCAAATCCGAGCTGGCAGATCACATCAGCACCGAGACGCTGGCAACGGCGAGACATGTCGACCACTTCATCTCTATTCTGGCTGCTGGAACGGAATAGCTCGCGCAAGAACTGGTCAACCTCAAGACTCATGGTTGGTTCAAAGTTCCGCATGGCGCGCTCTGAGAGGACCCTTCCGACGATACGACGCTTGCGACTGTGGTCGTTCTGGTCCAGTGTGTCAAATAGGCTTGGGGTGGGCAGAAGACGGGAGTCTTCATATGCCTGCCCTTTTGTGACTTGCGGGTTCAAGTAAATATCTTGCAAGGCCGTGACTGTGTTGAAAAGAAGACGATTTGGAGCCTGCCTGAACACGGGACCTGGTTCGTTGATTAATATACATGTTTTTCCCATTTGGGAAACTTTCTTGTATCAAGACGACAGGAGCAGTCTATTGACTCACCATATTTGCGGTGATTCTCGTGCGTGACAAGATGGAGTCGCCTCCTAGCAGCATGCAGTCCTCCATACGCATTGGTCAATCTCGCGAAGAACGGCCCAGGAAAGTTTCTGAGGGGGCCGAACGAGGCCTTGTACACGAGCACAAACAAGAACTATGTCTTATATTCAGTGCGATAGCTTGAGACTTGTATGGACATTGGAGCTTTCTAAGGGTATCAAGACCGAAACAGCGTATCGAAGCCATGCCAGGAGTCCGCGAAGCGCGTCGGCAGCAGCCATTGGGCCTGAGATGTCACAGAAAGTAGCAAAGCAGAGGGTTCGCTTATGCCAAAGTATTACGGTGAACTGAGACGCAGAAGAGATGATGTCAGGATTCTCAGAACCAAGGCAGAATGGAAGATATGCAGGATGGACCACTGATTTGGATGCTCGAGGAGAAGAGCACAGCTTGCAAAGGTCGGGAAACCTAGCCAGCCTGGTCCGACCTGTTGGTGCAGGTTGGCCAACGTGGCCAATGATACGTCTCGGGGCTATACCCTGCCCATCACCAACCGACCGGAATCTATTTAGGGCCCAAGGTCGCATACCGGTAGCTGCATCGACTATTGATTTCCAACGTGTCCATTCGTGGATTGGGGCCCCACCTGCTAGCCTGGCGCCCGCTCTGCCAACAGCACTTTCGCCTTGTGCGGGCCACGACTCATACTAACAACAGTAAAATGAACGCACAGCTTACACTGTGGTCAACCAAGCATTTTGCGGCCAAAGAAGGCAGGACCACATTGGATAAAACACGGGCCCATCATGTCATATAAAGGTGTATTTACTCAAGTAAATATAATACTAGACCTTTCCAATTGCCTGCTTCGCTGTGTCCACTCCCAGTGCATACATTGTTTCCCGTCTATCCCATGCCAACGACCCTTCTTCCGCGCCCGCATCAAAACCGTGGCCCACGCCCATCAGCATCCCGCCAACTACATTGACTACAGATGGGCATGCTTCTAATCGGCTTTTCAGAGCTAAAGCCTCTGCCGCTAACCTATCGCCTTCACATGCCACAACTGCCACAGTTTCGGGGTATGCTTCGGGGTCTGCCTGGGTCGGAGATGCACACGGATTCGCTCGCTCACTCCGGTCTGGTAGATAGCAGTCGACAAATAGATCCAATACGGTGGGTGCCATCGGTGCGATGCCATCTTGAGGAGGTAGCTTTTGTTTCGATGGGGTTCGGAGGTCGATGAATGGATAAAACGCTATAGCGCCACGGATCTCAATACCTAGGGATTGTCGAAATTCCTTGCGGAGGGCCGATGCGGCGGCCAAAGCGAGGGAAGCACCCGAGCTAAAGCCTGAAAGAATTATCCGGGAGGGGTCAAATAGGTATTCCGCAGGAACAGGACGCCGTATCCAGCGCAGCGAATCCTCAACATCATGCAATGCAGCCGGGAATGGATGCTCGGGCGCTTTGCGGTAGTCGACGTCAAGTACAGGAATGGCTAGGTCGTGGGCCGCGCGGGCACAGAAGAGTGTATTGGTGCCTAGCAGGTTGGTGAGGACGAAGCCGCTGCCGTGGAAATTGAGTAATACAGGCGCCGGGCCTGGAACAGATGCCGATAATTGCGACGAGAGCGATGGAGGGAGATAGAGATCAGCCACAATATTGCGGCCAGGATCACGCGAGGGGATCAGCACTCGTTTGCGCCGCATGGAGTATCTGCTCTCAGCAAGCACGCGATCGCGTCGCAGAGGTACGCGGGCCTTGAAATTGGTGATGATACGGAGGAGGATAACCACGAGCTTCAAGCGCAGATAGGTCAGTGAGGAGAGTAGCGACATGACTGGGAAGAACGGTGCAGGCCGTGCTATGAAGGGATGTGGAAAGAGTAGTGCGAACAACAAGGTAGAGAATATCACTGACTCGTCATGTCTTATATGATGAAGGCAAATATGACGGCAAAGTGAAGGTGCGCAGGCGGTCGAGGAAGGTTATGTATGTTTGGAGTAATCAGCATGGTTGGAACTTGGGGAGAGTTGGCCCCAGATCCAACAGGTCTTGGCTTCCTGTGGTGGCTTACTGCTTACATGGCAACCATGCCATGCTTGGAAGTACCTAGTCTACTTACAGTAGTCAAAGCAACGGCAATTCAGCGTCAGTTCCGGTCAACTGGTGTTAGTACCAATCTCAGCCATCTCAGGAAATCTTGGCCTGGCTCTCCTTCACACTGTTCCAGAGGTCCTATGCCATGTCACCACCTCCTACTATGGCCAGCCTTTCTGGATCATTCTCACTGTCTCTTGGATCTGCTCTGCTCCTGGCACCCAAAATGGCTGAGTCGCTGCCCCCAATTGAAGAGCGATGGACCCCCAACGAACCCCAACCTTGGTGGGTATCAATTCTTCAGGCTTGACCACAGCATCGGTGCTGCATGTTCCGACTCTTTCTCCAAACAGAGTGGTATGCCTTCGCAGCTACTTCATACAAATATTCTTGCAAGGAGTTTCGGTAAAAACGAGATGGAAGACATTGGGACAATGGCATTTTTTTTGACGGATGATGCGATGGTGGAGCATAGCTGACACATTCACAAATTTTATGAACAGGTCTGCCCATATACTAATATTCGAGATGATCCGTGATAATTATTTGCCGCGATACCGTGTAACTTGGACTTTCAGTTCTGTGGCAGCAAGTGGCTTTTGGTTCGTAGGTGTAGCTTTATTTGCAATAACACACGACTCAACATGTCTCGCTTTAGACTCTAGCACCGCAAATCAGATGCAAGGATCAGGTGGCTCAAACACCGGGAAGCGCCTGAGGATCCATCTTTTTGCCTTCTATGGCAGCCTGCTGCTCCTCGGCGAGCACATCGGCTGGGATGCGATCCGGAACATCGTTGGTGAGTACAATCATCGGGCCAAGGGCTGCAGCCATGAGGCCAAAAGTAACGCAGCTTGAAGAAAGATTGTCAGTGAAAAATAGCCGTGTAAGTTTCCATAGGGCGTTATCTTGACTTACAACCCAACAAGAGTACTCAAGTTCGCGTTCGTGTTCAGACCATATGACACTGCTTGGCCTACTGCTTCAACGCACCTGAATGCGGCTCCATTGCGAACATTTGCTTCGATATGTGTCAGAAACTTTGCGTTACGATCACATTACCAGAGGGAATCAGACTCACACTGTGCGTCGGTAGCAAATGAGGAGATCAGCCAGTACATGTACGATTGTGAGAGCGGCCCAGTGGTCTGTACGAAGAAGTACGGCAGGAAAGCTGAAGGATAGAGCGGTTCTTCCCAGTCAATAGCCCCCGGGTTATGCTTGTCAAATCGTACCTGCATCACGATAGACCATATGTATACGCCCATGTTGAGCAGGACGACTGTGTAAAGACCAAGCTGGGCCCTCCGCCGCTGACTTAGTCCTTTGAGGTCAAGGATGAAGCCTAGTCCAAAGCAGCCCACACTTAGAGGATCGAACATCAGCAAAGGTCATTTCTGTTACGCCAATAGTCAGGCAGAAGGTGAGACAAGCCTGCTGTACTTACATGCAGAAGAATGGCGATATCAATGACGAGAGAGCTCGAGCTCGGACGCTGAAATAGGTGGCCAGATATGTAGACCATGTCCCACTGCGACATGAATTAGTTGAGATAGTCTCCCGCTATCGTCTTTGGACAATGTGACTTGCCTATAAAAGAATGACCAGAATGCCCAAATACAGGATAACAGAATCAGTTTTGAAGTTGCTGTGATCCTGATCTGCTTCAATTCTTGCTTGCTGCTGAGGGCTTCGGAAACTACAATCCTGGTGCCGTCCGACCTGACAACTCGTTCAAGAGGGGATATAAGGAACGCAAAGGGTAGTCTGCAGTCATTAATATCAGCGTTGTATTCAACCGCATTATTTTATGCTTGCGAAATTTATACTTACGCGAGACATTCGATGATGACGAAGGCGATGTACGTGTCGGGGGCGACACCCCCTTCCACACCCTTGATATGGTTCTTTGCCAGGCTTGAGAGGATTAGACTGTCAGCTGGGGGATTCGGATGGCAGGGGTGCGATTTTCTCTATTTCAATACTCACTTTATTCCACCGCCAACAAGCTGCCCAAGGTTTCGCGATACGATCCAAAGAGCCAGATACCTGCCTCTCACCCCTGACGGCGCGAGGGAGAGGATGGAACCGGCTTCTGCAACGTACCAGAAGCCAGTACCAGTGCCATTGAGGAAGCTGGCAAGAATAAGGAACTGGTATGCCAATTGTTAAAGACCAGACACTCAACCTCGCCAATTCGTCGCTCTCTGAACTTACCCATTGATTTCCGTATTTACTATTGACATAGTATGACGCACCGCGGATGGGAAATGTTGCCGCGCCGATGACCAAACTCCACTTGACGCCGAGTTTATTCACTAGGGGTCCGCCGAATGCGCAGACGATGGCCAGCATGGTATAGTTGATCGCGGTGCTATGAGAGGAAGAGGCTTGTCAGCATACGCCTTGACGCGGGAAAAGTGCTGGGAGTGCACATACGCAGTGTTGGATGTCTGTGGTGTAGCCAGGCCGCCACCACCGAGGCCTAAAGAAAGGTCAGGAGCTAGTTCAAAAAGGAGGGCAGATCAAACATACCCGCGATGGCATCATCCATTGCTGGCCCACAAAAAGCCTGGACACTCAACAGCATCATCTGCGTTAGACTGTGCTGCCAGATCCTCTTCCACAGTGGCACATCTCGCCTGTACGCGTCCATGTCTACCAGCTCCGGATGCGCATCGGCGGCGCTGTCCACAACCTCTAGTGACGGGGCCTTCTCTGCAGTGGCCCCAGCCCCATCGGGAGCGGAGACGCTGTCGACTTTCATGATTGTCTTTAACGATGTTACAGCGGGGCTCGAGGGGCTCTGAAAGTGACAGGTGCAGAGGAAGTCGGACGAGACTGCGCAGTACTCATACGACTATTTGTAAACTCTTTTCGAGGAGCTGGGCCTAGATACATATAGCCATGCGAACAAGCTTCTCCTCTTTGGGGTGACTGGGATCATAATGCTTATCTGTGGGCCTGGAGATCATCGACCATGTGCGTTTCCCCAAACATACAATATGGGGTAATTTCCCCGACTAAAGTCATGATTCGTGATGGTTAGACATCGATGGACGCGCCCCGGACGCGGTAGACCGGAGGCGGTACGGCCTGACCGACATTGCTGCACAACCAACCTCCGATCTCAAAAGGACCTCAGGGAGAGACCATGAATGCTGAAATCCACCCTACTATGTCTAAGCCCCAGCGATCCGGCAATATTCTAGCGAATTGTACGAGTTCGCATACGTCGTCGGTGGTGATAAGAGGTCGGATTGCCCCCGTATTTTTGCAGTCTTGGCGGGGATATCTCCGGTCCGGGCCGACGGTTATTACCCCATGCATGACGGAGCTTGACACGAGGAAGGTCGAAGCGATTGGTCGAGCGGGAGCCAGGGTCCATCCATGTCGACATCGCTGATCACCGAACACGTGAGTGCGCTCAACGTCGCGACCCTCGTAGTGGAATTTAAATTCGCCCAGAAATTCCGATTTGGTCGGCCCGGAATAGCGAGAAATCCAAGGTAATTCTGCACACCATGGCGAACTCCCGGGAAACCACGAAGATCATCGTCGTTGGAGGCGGCGGGACGATCGGGTCCTCGACTGCCCTTCACCTCCTTCGATCTGGATACACGCCGTCGAATATCACTGTTCTTGACACCTATCATTTCCCTTCCGCCCAATCTGCCGGAAATGACCTCAACAAGATCATGGGTATCCGGGTGCAAGACAAGGCCACCTTGCGGCTCAGCCTGGAGGCGCGGGGCATGTGGAGGAATGATGAGCTGTTCAAGCCATTCTTTCACAACACAGGACGGGTATGTTGAAACTGCAGTGCACTGCCACCTGTGAAGACTCACTGATGAATCCACAGCTAGATTGCGAGGTATCGGAAAATGGGATTGCTGGCTTGCGGAGGGAATACCAGACTCTGATTGACGCAGGGGTCGGGGACACCCACGAGTGGCTAGACAGTGAGGACAAGATCCTGGCCAAGGTACCACTTCTGCCCAGAGAAAACATCCAGGTGAGAGATTCTGTCCAAGCCAATGCAAAGCACATTGGGTACCACGCTGTGCTAAATTGCTGAGTATTGGACCAGGGCTGGAACGCGATCTATAGTCACGACGGAGGTTGGCTTGCCGCAGCAAAAGCAATCAATGCAATTGGGGAGTTCTGTCAGAAACAGGGCGTCAAATTTGGTTTCGGGGGGTAAGCACATGGTATCAATCACCGGGGAGATTTGATGAGCTGACCTTCACAACCTGGTGCAGTGCTGGCTCCTTCAAGCGCCCACTGTTTGAGAGCGACGGCACAACCTGCATCGGCGTCGAGACAGAGGATGGCACAAAGTATTACGCAGACAAGGTCGTCCTCGCTGCAGGAGCCTGGAGTCCAACATTAGTGGAGCTGGAGGAACAATGCTGCTCAAAGGTATGCAACTGAACCCAGATCACCGGGTCTCGATACTGACATCTAGAGGAAGGCTTGGGTCTATGCTCATATGCAACTGACGCCCCAAGAAGCCGCCGAGTACAAGGGAATCCCCGTAGTCTACCATGGCGACATTGGCTTCTTTTTCGAACCCAACGAGCACGGCGTCATCAAAGTCTGCGACGAGTTCCCCGGCTTCACCCGGTACAAGCAACACCAGCCCTACGGCGCAGACGCGCCAAAGCCGGTATCTGTGCCTCGTTCGCATGCGAAGCACCCCACCGACACGTATCCCAACGCTTCCGAGACTACCATCCGCAAGGCCATAGCAACGTATCTGCCGCGCTTCACGCAAAAAGAGCTCTTTAATCGGTCCATGTGCTGGTGCACCGATACTGCGGACTCCTCGCTGCTCATCTGCGAGCATCCCAGGTGGAACAACTTTATCCTGGCGACGGGTGATAGCGGGTTGGTTCCACCTCAGAAATCCGCCCGGGACTCTATACCTAGGTATGGTTACTGACAACTCATCCAGACATTCCTTCAAGCTATTGCCCAATATCGGCAAACACGTCGTGGAGCTGATCGAGGGGACCCTGGCCCAGGATCTCGCTGATGCGTGGCGGTGGAGGCCGGGGTCTGGTGATGCTAGAAAGTCAACGCGTGCTGCGCGGGCGAAGGATCTGAGTGAGATGCCCGGTTGGAATCACGACAAGGAGGCCAGGCTGTAATGTCTGCCTGCGTGAAGCGGTGGATGGAATGAGGAAATATGCTGGCAGATACTCATACTTGTCTGAAAGCACAATGAGATTGTATGACGGCGCTGGTTCAGACCGTCCTTTCTTAAACATCGAAATCAGCTCGCAGACCAAGTCGTCCCGGGACTGGCCCAATTCCTGACCCGTCGACGGCAATATGAAGATAAAGAATAGATATGCTAGGGTTTGCCAATTTCTTTTCAATATGCGTTGATTTGTCAGGTACCAGCGCAACGCCGTCTTTGATTGCCTTGTAAAGCTCTTTGCGAACTCTCCTATTAGAAAAGCAAATATCCACGCGGGGTTTCCTAATGCAGAGGGTCTCCACAAACCTAGCCCGCAGCGCCCGCACCAGTATTCCAGTAGAGGCTTCTCCAAATTTGTGCATTAATCAGAGTCAATAGAATCGTGCTGACGAATCGGAATTCAACGGAACTAACGTGCTGGATGGATCCTGCCCAATCGGAATTAGAGACCTTCGTCAATGCCGGGACAGTCCGGTTATGTCCAAATGCATTTGACATCGGAGAAGTTTAATGAATTTCTTCTCTCTAAATACATAAATACAAATTATGGTGCGAAGCTGATGGTACTGACAAGAACACCATTCATCATTTGAACACTTCTTTTGTCTTTCATGATGAACGTCCTGCACACAAAGGACACTAAGCCGTTCTATCGGCCATGTGTGCATCCTCAGGAGGTATGTAAAATGGCACACGGTCAGATCTTGCCAGCGTGTTGATGTGCATCGGCAGGTTGCGCCACCCCTGCAGCCAGCCCCTCCATTGAAGCACGAGACTGTCCATCTTGAAGGAGGTAGAGTGCTTTTTGAGAAGGACATCGCTATCAAAATGCGAGATGGTGCTACGCTGTACGCCGACTTGTACCGCCCGGCCCCAGCTTTAGCGGACAAGACGCCAACGATGATTCATTTTGCACCTTTTGGCAAACATGGAGCAGTGCCACGTGAAAAGTTTCAGAACATGGATGTCGACTTCGGAAAATTGAGCGAGCATACCAAATGGGAGCTTCCGGATCCTCTGCGGTGGTGTGGTGAGTTTGGGTTTTCCCTGCTGTCAGTCGACCCACGTGGAACCTGGTGGTCTGAAGGCGACGCAAACCATTTGTCGCCCGAGGAAGGGCGTGATGGCTATGATATTGTCGAGTGGGCCGCCGAGCAGTCATGGTATGATACTTCCAATCTCCCAGCGTTACTCCTCGTGCCGTCTTACCAAGTCCAGGTCGACAGGAAATATTGGATGGGGAGGCGCAGTGTCCTACTTTGCAATGTCAGCATATCAGACTGCTGTCCTGAAGCCGCCACATCTGAAGGCGATCATGGTCTGGGAAGGTATCTCTGATATTTATCGCGAGGTCAACTGCCCGGGCGGCATCCCGAACGTCCCCTTCCAGAGTCTATGGATGAACATGACCTGCAATGGGCTCTCACGTAGCGAGGATCATGCGGTAGCGAGCATCGAGCACCCGCTCTTCGACGCTTACTGGCAGTCTAAAGTTGTAGACTGGAGTCTCATAGATGTCCCTGCTCTCTCGGTGACGGGGTGGTCGTCGTTAGGATTGCATCTGCGTGGCACGATTGAAGCATGGAAGAGGTTTTCATCTGCGGACAAATTTCTGCTTGTACATGTGAGTATCGCGATTCTCCACCTGGTCAGCAGGATGGCCACAGCTGACTACGCACTAGGGTGGACGTGAGTGGAGCGAATTCTACAAAGAGCACAACATCCAAAAGCAGCTGCAGTTCTGGGAGAGGTACCTCAAAGACGTGTCGAACGAGGTAGACACCTGGCCTCGGGTGGAGATTGATGTCCGCACATCGGCCGAGCACCGGGTCCGGCGACATGAGGCGGACTTTCCGCCTCAAGGAACACTTACCAGATATCGCCTAGGATCAAACGCAACCCTGACACCCGAGTCTTCTTCGTTGACGTTGCAGAAGGCCGACTACGTTGCATTCCAGGCTCACAAATATGATTCAATGGTTTACTTCGATTTCAAGTTCACCCAGAGGACAGAAATTACGGGAAACTGCTCCGCGAAACTTTTCGTCCAAGCATTGGACTTCCCAGATGTGGACCTCTTCGTCGCCCTCCAGAAGCTCGATAAAGACTTGAACGAAGTCCGCTTCTACCACTCGACGCAGCAAATTGAAGCAGCTGCATCATTCGGCTGGCTTAGAGCGTCGCATCGTGAGTTGGACGTTGCTAAGAGCACACCGGGGAGACCCGTGCACCTTCACCAGAGGCGTCTCTGGTTGCAGCCCAAACTTGTCGCAGAAGTGGAGGTGGAGCTTTGGCCATCAAGCACGGTATGGGACTCTGGGGAGACTCTTCGTCTTGCGGTCAAGGGGACAACTTTCACCAACCCGGAGAATCTCACTCAATTCAAGGGACCATCACATAGTTTTGGAGAAGTGCGGATATGGATTGGCGGAGGTTATGACAGCGGGCTTCTTGTGCCGGCTATCAGCGCAGAGTAGTTGAGTGGCGACAAATTGCAAAGTTACTTTTCGTCCACCCCGAGAACTTGGATCAGAGTTAATTAATGGGCTATTCTTTCAAGCTGGCTGACTATCTATATGGAATTGATCACTCCGTGGAAGATGCTCAGCCGTATACGTCCGTTATCTAAGGCCGAGGCCGGTCAGGATTGACCCTATGCGATAATACTGTTGAGCGCGTTGGATATACGCTTAAGGGTGTCGATGCTCACAAGTCGTCCACATTTGCCGTATTTATGCCACTTGACTAGAAGGGAGGACAGCCTGTCACGATGCTACCATGGCCTTCGCCAGGAAGCACACACAACGTCTTCTACTGCCATCCGCAAAACCAGTTTTGACATACTGCTTGTTATCTACGAAGTCATCCCGAACTCCCAGTGATGAGTTTTGCTCTTAGAATGTGCTGTTGAATGTATTGCCAAGCTTGAGTAAGGACAACAAGTACAGGTATCCAATAATTGTGGCGCAGAGATATGAACTGCTGAGGAATTTAGTTGAGGTTATTACTCATGAATAGGAAACTATTCGATCATATATCCTCATTGTGATCCATTGTGGCCGTATGGGCACCCTAAGCTATGTAAAGGGAGCAGGCTTTGCGAGGAAAGTTGGTGGAGATGGGCGAGTCCAAAGAAAAAGAATTTTGCAATAATCATATGCGCCCCCCCCCCCCCCAAACCCCCCTCCCCCCCACAAAAAAAGATTTCATCGATGCGTTGTGGAAATTTTGGGGAATGAAATCGCCAATTGTGATCGGACGCGCGGAAGAGACTGATTTGATCAACATCTTAAGTATGCTGATTCCTTCATAGCCAACTCTGCAAACCAGTGCATGTGTTGTATGAAATCTCGAGTAGGGAAATCACGAGTCAGATGTCTACTTCTGTCTTTCTGAATCCAGTGAACTCTCAACATGAACAGTCATCCTATGTCGGACAGGCTTAAGGAACAACGTCACTATTTTTGCACTCTTAATCAGCGATGCCCATTCAGCAAAAACATTATCAAAGCTTACAGAAAGTTGTGACAAATGCGACTGCCGCGTTGGCGATCCAGACGAGCTTGAAGGCATCTGCCGTGACTGACTTAACGGCTGCCTCGGCGGCCGCAAGCACATTCCCAGTGACGCCGTTAACGGTGGCAGCAGTGGAAGGGTCAGCAACAAAAGCAGCCACAAAGTCCATGATAGATGACCTAGGGAGGCCAGCGCTGTTTGCAGCACTTGCGATAGACTTAGAAAGATTTCCTAATCAGAGTTGGTGAACTGACTGAGCAACAAGACGTAGCTGCTGCGTGACCCCCGTGAGCTTACCTGCCATTTGATTGCCGTAGATTGATCCGAAGATAGTAACGCCGATTACGCCTCCCAGGGCTCTGACAGATGCGAGTAGGGTCCCGGCAGTTCCCCTTGGAGGCTCAGATCAGACGTTTGATCGCCATGAAAATTTAATGATTCTTCTGAACGGGAAGCTTACAATAAATGGGGCGGTACAGCATAGGACATGATGACCACGGGAATGACAGTGGTAACACCAACACCTAATCCGATGAAGCCAGTGAATACCAGCATCATTGCAGTTCTTTCGGGTGTCACCAACGCCAATAGGCCGCAGAAGAGGGTGATAAGGGCCAGAGAAACCGCCAAAAGAAGGCGATAGCGCTTCACGTGGCCAAGGATATAGGAGGCACCTAGAATTCCGACAAGCACAAGAACATTGAGTGGGAGCTACCACGCCCAGAAAAGTCAGCTCAGATGTTCATGACTGAAATTGTTTCCAGATCGAGTTGATACATACCAAGTACACGTTGATTCTGACAGGATCATGTGTAAATAGCGCAGAGGCTTCGATCGGGAAAAAGGAGTTGATACCGTATAGAAGTATTCCGTCAATGAAAGCTATGGACAAGACGAGGCCAAAGTTACGATCTTCTAAGAAGCGGTGGTCGATGAGGCCATCATTACGGCCTAGGGCTTCTGAACAAAAGAAGATGAGTGTGAGAGACCTGAAAGGTAGGGGCTTGGATAAACATGATGTGGCATACCATAAAGTCCAAATAAGACCACGAAAACGCTTCCTAATATCAAGAGCGCGATAACTCTTGCGCTGCTCCATGGGTAGGCGTTGCCGCCCCATGTCAGCGGTGTGACGAGGCCAACAACGGCACAAAGCAGCAACAAGATGCCGATGATGTCGATGGATCTGAGGACGTCGTATGTGCTGTTCTCGCGCCGCAGTCTCGTGGCCGGTGGCTTATATAATAGCATCACTGATAAACCCGAAGCACCGAAGAAAATGGCATTGAAGAAATAAACCCATCGCCAACCGTCGGCAGACGTCTTCGCAAAAGCCCCAGCTTCAGAAATGATCAAGTGTTAGCAATGATGCATGCATTAATCGTTTGTGGAATCAGAAGCTATAGGAGGTCAAAAGTAGTGCACATCAAAGTATATCTCACCTGTGACTAAAACCATGATCGAGATTATCCCATTGATCAAGCCCGTCAGACCTTGAGCCAAGCTTCGACGGTCCGCCGGGACAATTTCCATGCTGGTAGGAATAGCGAGCAGCTGTCGGAGAAGATTCAGAATTAGAATTGTGAAAGACTATCAAGATACAAGTCAGAGTGTCCATCTTACAAAGAGAGATGAGCCAACACCGTTGATAGCCTGACCGCCGATGATGACTTCAATGGATTTGGCGGTACCGGCAACGACGTTGCCAACGACGCCAACCAGTCCACCACAAACAATGAACCATCGCTTGCCAAATCTATCAGCCAAGGAACCCTGCTCCACGTCTCATTAGCTCAAACATGATTGCAAGACCCCACAAAGACGCATTTGGAAGCTTACATACCCATATCGGCTGCAACCCAATCAAAGGGAACAGCGCGGCGTTTGGAATCCATGTCTGTAGCGAGGCGCCTCCGAGCTGTTGCACGGCGTACGAATAGGTGGTAGCAGGTCCGACGTTGGCCATAGTGCAGACCCCCCAGGTGATTCCTAGGCAGAAGAGGACGAGGTACGTTCGGAGGGAGAGCTGGAGGGATTCCCCATGGCTGGTAGCCTGAGACAGGGTGCCAGGGACGGTCTCGAGCTGCACATCGTGGCACTTGGATTCGTCGAGCTTCGATTCACCCATGATCGTGATGGGCAAAATGCTGAATTGCACGTCTGCGAGGAGAAGCCAATCCGAAGAATAACAGTCGCAGTGACAGTCGCAGCACAAGGCTTAGGAAAAGGATGATGACTATGGTTTGAGTTAAGGGCGACGCATTAGAAGACCAGTCGTCTGTTTTTGAAAAGTGTCCAGTAGGGAATGATAATCGATATCCATTGAGTGAAAGAACAATAGGGTCGTGTTTTCTGAAGGTTTCTTGGTAGAGTCCTATGCTCTTGGAGTCTCTTAATTACGACAAGCCTGAATTATGAGTCTGAGCCAGACAATAACACTGGAGGTCTAGGCAATCCGCCGCGATCCGATTGGGTCGACACACGGTTCTCGATAGTTTCCTTACATCCTCGGTGGAGAACAGCTCAGCGGGTCGCGGAATGGTGCGTCGTCATGATCCGGATCTGGGGAGAAACTTCCGGGAGCCAAGCAGGTCTTGTGTGGGGTGTTCCTGGGGAACTGGGGAAGCCCCATTGTGCTTGCACCAATAGGGCTTTTCCGGAACAAGCAGAGCTTTCCAGAGTACCCTCTTCTACAGAGAGCTAGCGTCATTCTCAACACGCGGATGAAGCCAGACGAAGATGGCTGTCGGTATTCTCTCTTTTTCATATGTGAGCCTTGAAACCGAAGTAGTGGTTGGTATGCATAAGATTAAAAGCCCCAGGACCCACGCAGGAGGCAGTTCGGCTACCTTTAGCTACTAAAAGTAAAAGAGAAGGACACTATACAAGATCTCGCCCTTCCCCGGGGGTCTCGCTGTTCAAGAGCACGCCCTCATTGGCAAGGTAGTCCACTTCCCAATCCTGACCATCGTCATCTGACGAGACGCGAATGTTGGACATGGAATCCAACTGGTGACCTTGGCTCGAGCCGCCGGCTACTAATATGTTTGCCGCTTGGTCTTGCAGAGGCGAGCTCATCGACTCGACCAGGTTCTGCTCGAACAAGAGCGCAAAGAGGTTGTCGTGGGGAAGGAAGTATGAGGCGAAATTTTCAAAATGAGGCAAGGTGTCATTGGAAGCGGAAGCAGCCCTCTCAGACCTGCTACCCGGCATCGTGGCTGTGACAGTACAAGCTGCTTCTCTGGTCGTTGCAACAGCCGACGGGCTTTGAAAAGCTGCATGGTCAAGATGTCTGGACGACGACCGACGCAATTGATCTGCGTCTCGCTGCTGCTCAGGCGGGGTCATCCCCTGCCCGACATGCTGGTCATGCCAGAATCGTTGTGGCAAAGCAGTGCGAGCGATGTTAAGAACTTCCTTGATCAGTTCCGCACAATTTCGCGCCACAATGACGCCGTCCATAGCATGTAATATCTCTAGACTTTTATTAACTTCGAGGACTAAGCGATGGTATGGAACTATCGCGAAGCCCTGGAAAACAACATAGAGCACAACTATTGTCGCGTTCAGTACGTACGTGGTATTATACCACCTGCATTCGTCAGTTACGAGGACCCCCAGCTAGTGTCATCTATTATAGAATAGAGACCGACTTACCAAGTCCGAAAGTAAGGTCTGTGGAGGTAAGTGTTGTAAATGAGATCAATAGTCTGACGGGAGGCGTCGAGACAGGTCTCCACATGGGACGAGATGAGGCTACTCTCATGATTTGCGAATTCGAGAAACGGCCTATGGATCAAAATACGAGCGTTGTAATACTCTGGTTCAAATCTTAGCGATTGCCTCCACATCGAAATACCAAGGACGCCTACTTAACTTCAGCACAATCTTCCGTTTACCGATCGGCTCGGGCTCTCTCAAGGAGACGCCGTCGAAGGAGTATCTCTCCGGCAGCTCCGTCACCCACTTTAGCAGAGTCTCATCCAAGGAAGTGGCGACAGCAGACTTCTCCGAAAGTGACAAGGTAGACGTGGGGCCGTAGAGTGAGCTGGAGGCGTTGGAAAGGATCTCGGCCAGCGAAGTCAGGGCGGTGATGAACAGAAAATGATCGTCTTGGCCGTCCTGTCATGGTCATAAATTTCAAGAGCTTTCTGCACAAGGACGCAGTCGACGTACAATAAGTGAGGGACACCGCATTCGGTAATCATTCCTGTTTCTGAGAAGGGAATCCCTCCCAGACGAGCAGCACATCTCTCTGTCACGTTCATGTCAATCAAACCAACTTCCAAAGCCGCAAGATGCTAGCAGGTGGTCCTATCAAATTTGAATACTGACACTTCGTGGGAGTATATAGTCCTGTTTGATGTCAGTCTTCTGCTAAAGTCTGGTCCAGATCCTAGGAAATCGAGGCACTCAGAGAGCATACCACCAAATTTTGCTTGCGGTGCGAAGCTGTCTGTCGGATCTACATATCCTCTCGTCGGGCAATCCAATTGCTAGAGCCGTCCTGGCGGCCATGCCGCTGTACATGTAGCAGTTGTGCGGCTGCAGAGCGTTCTGGCTAAAGGTAGACTGGAAGCCACGCAGCCGTTAGCCAGAGAGTCGACTGTGGCCTTAGGGCCGAGGGCGCGGAGGCACAAAGCACATTGATTACTCACGAGTAGGAACAATGCCTGCGTGCTCTCCAACGAGCACACCTGTATGACATCCCCGAGGTTTGCCCGTGCTTTTCTGAAGAATATTTTGGCCCATGCCAGTGGAGAGTGTGAGGGAACCTCATCTGATCTCGAGGCGAGCCCGATGCCCGCTGAGAGCAGACAGTCCTCCGGCGCTACGATTGCACCCAATGCGGCAACGGCGTAATATACTGCCTCGAACCGGTCATCATGGTCTCCGTGATTGACGGCGCGGCTCTTCTGTGCCGAGGCGCTCCCGCCTATACCCTCGCCGGCAACAGGGCATCTTCGCCATTTCTTTACTTCGCATTTTGTCAGGAATGAGGACTGGTCCAACAATGGAGATATTAGGTGTAAATTTTGGAAGTATAATTTGATGAAGAATGCCTCAATATCGAGTCTTCGGTCATCAGGGGCATGAGATTGAGGAGAAGCGCGTGTTGGGGCCCGTGCTATTGCCAGACTGGGTCGTGTATTCTCATGTGTTGTGGGCTCAGAGCGGCTATGTGCAGCTGAGAGGGCTGCCTGGTCTACTAGACGCTCTTCGTTGGGATTTGGACTGGTGCAATCCCAAGTCAGTCTCAGTCCCTTGGTTCAATGCAATGCAATGATCACGAAACAGTACCTAGAGAGCAGGGTAGAAGTATATGAGGACCTTTGTAGGCGAGCTTCGTCAGACTCATCATTAGGCCTGCCGGAACGGGTGTCATCAGCGGTATTGTAGAGATAGTTGACTAGGGAGACTGTCTCAAGTGAGCTTGCACTTGGCGGGTCATTAGGAGATGTTTCCTGGTTCAATTGGTCGGACACGGTTGGGTTGGCATCTGGCGTCGCATGGTTTCCTCGCTGATGATATGAACGAGCGCGTGAACGTAGCTTATTAAGAAGTGGGAAGACTCCAGTAGCGCCGTAGAACTCGTAACCGCGTGTATGCTGATTCACTTCCTGTAGACTTCCTGTATCCTGGCCCTCGTCGGCAACGTAGTCTTCCCTGTGTTGTGAGCCTTACCCATGGCGCGAGTATCCGGCGTGGGGGCTGCTCACCCGTGCAAGAGGAGTCCTGTTGGGTATCAAAAGCGTTCTGGACCGCAGTGCTAGGTTGAGGATGCGAAAACGGGCGGTCATCGCCCCGACCGTCCTTGCGTGGCAGCCCTGTGCCTACGGCACTCCGGGTACTGGGTGCGGAGCGTGACAACTGTGCATCTGACTTGTGGACAGTGGGCCTGGGCTCGGGATACACACATTGAGCCCGGATTCCTTCAAAGATAGGGTGATTAGTCCTGGTCTCAATGCAATGGGCAAAATGTTCGGCTGACTTTGGCAGGGACTGCACGGCGTTTTGCCGTCGCACTGGAGTCGGTGATCTAGGTCAGTATCAGATGAATCCTGGGAAGCAGACCAGGTCTATCGATCGATACCTTTGCCTTGCGCCGCCTGCACGACTCACATGCGGTCGGAGTACGGCGTTCTCGCTTGCGCTTGGGTAGGGTCTGGTACCCGGTCGGAGACGAGATTTGGGGGCGCGGACGCGCGTGCGGGTGCGGGTGCGGGTGAGACGGGGCCGGTTGCAGGGCATCGTGTTCCATATGTGGAGCCAATCTACTTCCCATCTCGCGTCTGAAGAGGACAAGGTGCGCTGACGGAGGCAACGGAGATGAGATGGATTGGCCAGCTCGTATGATGGAGGAGAGGCTAGATCAGCCTCCCAAAGTAATCAAGGCGATATATACCCATAGATTTCCTGCCTATCCAGCGGCTAGCTACCCCGCCTTCTGATCCAGAAGAGATGGCTAACTCGCAGGTCAGGACCATTCTAGTTTAAGCAGAACTTGTTATGTATAAGAAAAGAGCAATTTAAGAAAAGATTGATAATGATGAATATTTCGTCTTGGTCAACTATGCATATTGACCGGGGGAAATACATTAAATCTTGTCAAAATTAAGTTCACGTTCAAAGGTGGTATTATCTTTTTGTGGGGGGGGGGAGGGGGGTGGGTTAACGCGGCAGTCTTGGGACCTGCCACCTTGCAAATTATGTAGTACCCGGCGGACTGTGACGCATATGGACACGCCCTGCGGTAGCTCTCTTGGCCACTTCCGCGGTGTTCCGATTGGTCCGCCTCCGCTGACGAGGTTGTCGGCTCTCCTGTTTCTGGTTGATACCATCAAACCAATGTGCCATCAACCTGTCCCGACATCTTTCTGTCCTATACCCCACAGCCGGACAAACTGCCTAGGTCGGTACCAATCGGATTGGCCAGACGACTGCGTGTGACAGCCGAGGAACTACCATCACAGAGCATACCTTATGTAGCACGGTGCGAGTCCGCCGAGACCTGTCTCTGGCAACTCGCGACTTTCCAAGGCAACCTCTATGTCCGTGAATCATCGAATTGCAAAAGCCAACCGTCAGGCTCGGAATTTTTTCCCCTTATTTGAAGTTGCGCTCGCAATCCCAGAAACGGCCAGACACCACGAGTACCTAGGTGAGCACCATGACGTCCGAGAGTACAGCGACGCTCAATGGCGTTCCTCGCCGAATGTCCCATAATGGTGCTGGAAGCACGACGGGGACAGAGTATGTGCCTGTCTTAATCATCGGTGCCGGGCCCTGTGGCTTGCTGATGGCACATCTACTATCTAAGCTCGGAGGTAAAGGCATAATCAGCATCCTTAACTGAGCATCCTTCGTGGTCAGCCTGACGGATACCCTAGTAAAGTCCCTCGTATTAGAGAAGTACCAGCAGCGACTGGCGGCTCCTAAAGCCCACGCGCTGAGTCCAAGAAGCCTGGAAATATGTCGTCAGTGTGGCCTCGACACACGTGACATGCGCGGCCTGGGCTCTCCGCGCGATGATGCCTACTGGGTCAACTTTCTAACTAACCTGAGCGGTGAGCGAATTGGTGTGCTGCCATATGAACGCATGGACTCCGCTGTCCTGGACGAGACGCCAGAAGTGAGAATTTCTTACACCCGCAGTTCCATTGCAGGCTTCTTCTAACAGCAAGTGTCAGATGATTCACAACATCCCTCAGCCGGATTTTGAGGACTTTGTCTACCAGAGGCTCCGAGTGGATCCGAACACGGAGGTCAGGAAGGGATCCGCCTTCGTCTCCTGCGAACAGGCAAGCATGCTCTTCGTCATCTTGCACTTACCTATTGTTGATTATCCGTAGACACTCCATACTGTGGTCACCACAGTAGAGGAAAGAAACACGGGCCGGCGCTACAACATCCAGTCGAGACATCTCATTGCATGTGACGGTGCAAGAAGCCAGGTCCGGAAGGTTCTCAACATTGCAAGTGAAGGCGAGGAAACTTGTGGGTTGCAACTCGCCCCAGATAGAGACTAATAAATACTTGCTGACTCTTAGCTGGAAGGCGAAACAATGATGACCATCCATTTCCAGGCTGATTTGCGCCCGATAGTCAAAGACAGGGTCGGCATGCTGCATTGGATAACGGATCCGGCTTGTTCGGGCTTCATCATTGCATATAGCTTGTCAGGGAACCAGGTCCTCATCAGCAATTTTGATGCTAGTGACCCCGCCATAAAGCATCTACAATAGCCACTAACAATTATGTAGTCTGAGGCACATCCGACCGACTCGTGGGATGAATCGCTGTGTCGACAAGTTGTTTCCGCGGCGCTGGGACAGAACGCGCCTCTTAAGATTCTGAGTTGGAGACCATGGACCCTCAGCCGAAAGGTTGCGGAGAGTTACCAAGTCGGTAACATTTTCTTGTATGTATTCTAGACAAATATAAACCCCCAGCGATCGAGTATCACTAACATGCCTTTTCAGGGCAGGTGATGCAGCTCATTCCTTTCCACCGACGGGTGGACTGGGCCTCAACTCGGGGATCGCCGACGTCCATAACCTGGCCTACAAAATTGCCGCTTCCCAGCGGGGATGGGCAGGCGATCGTCTCCTCGACTCTTATCAGGCCGAAAGGCGCCCTGTCGCTCTGGTTAGCTCGGCCCAAAGCGTTAGGAATGGCACACGAATATTCTCGTTCCTTAAAGCATTGGGAATAGCTGGTATCGATGACGTTGAGGTCGCAAGGGCAAATCTCACCCGTTCTATCCATGACCCTAATAAGCAACAGATGATTGCAGAAGAGGTAGAAGCTCAACGTGAGCATTTTAGCAACGTAAGGCCTCCCCCCCGCTCGGAGACGCAGTTCACTGACCCTACCTGAACAGCTCGAGATCCACATCGGCTACGTCTATGGGGCTAATGAGGTGCCTCCTAATGTCTCACGATACACGCCGAGATTCGTGCCAGGTGCTCGGCTTCCACATGCCTGGATTAAGTTTCTCCATGCCAAGGAACCGCCGAACTTTGTTCCGATTGACGTCTCATACGTGAAGGAGTGGAGAAGTGACGAGGTGTCTGCTCGTACTGCATCTACCTTGGACCTCTGCCGCCTTGACTCTTTCAGTCTTGTTATCAGCGCAGATATAGACTCTTCGTCGCACTTCAAGGCCCTCAAAGCGTCAGTCGCCAAGAGAGGGATCGCTATACATATCTGGACCGAAGGTATTGACTTTGAGTTCGTCTATCAACAACAGGAAGATCTTTTCAGGCATCAAGGAAACTTCAATAACGGTGGTGCTATTTTGGTTCGTCCTGATCAGCATATACTTGGCACATACGACAGAAGGGTTTCAAGCGCCGAAGTGGAGTCAGATTTACTGGCGCATCTAGGTTTGACTTACCAAGTACAGACTCGGAGAGCATTGGATACGCCTCAGATAGCGTAGCGTGGCGCAGTCTTCAGCTCAAAAGTAGATACGGACAATGATTTGTAACAAGTAGCTACTGATAATAATGCTTTTCAAAATTTAAAGACTAGTCTCAAGCCAATCAATACGCAGGCTTGTGGTGAAGGTGCATACGCCCCGTTTGCAACGACTAAGAGTATGTTGACATTGTGCATGTATTGTGACTTTAATGTAGACTGGTACTTGCGATTAGACCGCTGACTTTGCGGCTTGATGATGTTTTATAAGTAGAGCCCGTCCATATTTCCACCATAACTATTTCACTGCTCATCTTTTAGTGTTCATTGCAGCCTCAATGAAAAGGTCACATAGAGAAAACTGACCCTACCAGCCCGTATGCAAGATTAGAGAGCATGTGAGACTGTACTCTGACTACTGCTAAAATACATATCTGCCGTCATTTTAACATTAAATACACGCTTTTTCAACATGTAAGTGGACTCTTCGGTATAGTGTAAGTTCATGTACCCACTCACGCACACCCCCACTCCCGCACACCCGTTTCCCACCAAAAACCCCGATTTAAGACCCACTTTATTTAATTCTAGAAAAATATTGAAAATAAATTAATTATATTAGAATTTTATTTAAATTAAACGTATTGGAGAATATATTTTAAAAGAATTCTATTTAAATTCCTTTATATATAAATAAATAAATACAAAAATAACTTTTTTCCTTAACAGATTCTCTAATAACTTATATAAGATTTTATTAGAAGCTTCATTTTAAGTTTTTAAGCTTATTAATAATAAATAAGTACTTAAAAAATATTAAATAAATTCCTATATAACTCCTTAATATTAATCTTTAAAGAATATATAAAAATAAAATTCTTTTATAGAGTTATATTAAAAAAAACCTTTTTTTAATAAAAAGTGGAGCTCTTTTTTCTTAAATCTTAAATATGTTAATTAAATAATATTATTTATCAATAGCATATTAAAGTTTAAAATAGTATATAAGTAAAGTAATTAAAAGAATTATATTAAATTTTATTATTAATATATATAAAATTATATAATTAATTTTCTTTATTTCTACTCTGCTAATAAATATACGTATATAATACATAAGATTTTATTAAGAAATATAAATTTTTAAAAAGAGATTTTTATTTTTATTTTTCTATTAATATTAATGTTGGAATAGTAGCATAGCCACAGCGTTACACTAGCGCCAGCTGCAGCCAGCTGGCTGCTAGCTGGCGATTACGTGACCTGCACAGCTAGCCTATAGTTAGAGGGGTAATTGCTGCAGCTGCTACTATAACCTTCCCCTTAATACTAATGTAGAGATATTATATAATTACTACCCTTTTGTTTAAAACTAACCGATACTAATTAGTTGCTAAACGGCTTTTAATAGTAAGGATTAAAGAGATATCTTTTTTTCTGCTAGAAGGTAAGGCGATCCTTGGGAAGAAGAAGATTATGCTAATAGTATTATTTATTGTTAAAGGCTGTAAGGCTTTAGTGCGGTCCTTAATACTAATAAATACCTATCGAATTAATTATAATAGTAGGTTAGGGTGCCTTCCCTATTACGATTGTTTTGCGCGTTTATTACGCTTTAAGCGATGCCGATAATGGTGGCTTTTAAGATTGCTATAGTTAATTTTAAGTAGAAGTATAAATCGGTATTTACTTTTATACCTATTGCGAGAACCTTAATCGTAATAACCCTTTTAACCTTTTTATTAGGTATACTCGAAAATACTATATTGGCGCTTTTTTACGGCATACCTATTAAGATCTATATTGCAATAAGCCTTAAAAACCCTCCCTATTAATAGTAGGAACCCGATCGATAAAGAAGATATCTTACGGCGGTTTAAAGAACCTATTAAGCGAAGATTATAATACCCTTAAGCCTGTATAAGCCCCTTAGTTCTTATATAGCACTATAAATGTTAAAAATACCTCCCTTATGACACCCTTAAGTAATTGTAACCTTTTTAAAACCCTTTAGAAGGTATACGCGATACCTATAAGCCCGTATAGCCCCGCGCGATTGTTTGCAACCCTTATATAACACCTTTATATTTATAGATGATTTAAGCGCTTTTTTTCCTTACGATTTGAGTGCTTTTTTTATTAATTTGAGCACTTTATTTTGTTAATTTGAGCGCTTTTTTTTGTTGATTTATATATTTCGTTAATTTGTACGCTTTTTTTCGTTATTTTGAGCGATTTATATACTTTATATACCTATTTAAACGATCGATTTGTAACCTTCTTAAAGGAGCTGTATAAGAGCTACCTTTAAGATTGTAAAGGGGCCGATATAGTATTTCTGGTGGTAAAATAGTATGGAATCCTATAGAAACTATAAGAAACCTTATTGCGTTAAATGTTAATTGTTTTAATTGTAAATATAACCTTCCTTTTTCTCGGCTGATATAATAACCTCCCTAATAAGTAAGAAACTATCCAGAATAATATTAGCGACGATAATTGTGATAATTATGATGATTATAATGATTTTGACGATTATAGTAACGACTTCTGATAGGTACGCTAAACGCTTAATTGGAATATTATTATTGTATTTAGTTATAATAGTTAAATAGTCGATTTATATATAGAAGCTTCTAGTAATAGAGGAAAGCGGGCGATCTAATTGGTTATAGAGGGAAGGGAGAGTAGGGTAACGATTTTGGAGTGTAATATACTATAGAGTAGAAAACTGCTAGTATTAGAATAGTAGTATAGCTATAGCGTTATACTAGCGCTAGCTGTAGCTAGCTGGCTGCTAGCTGGCGATTACGTGATCTGTATAGCTAGCCTATAGTTAGAGGGGTAATTGCTGTAGCTGCTGCTGCAACCTTCCCCTTAACACTAATGCAGAGATACTATACGATTATTACCCCTTCATTTAGAATTAACCGATAATTAACCTTATTATATAAGGTAATATAAAAATTCCCTATATAAAACTTTTATTTCTCTAAATAATATATATTATTATTTATTTATAGATTTTAAGTAGAATTAATAAAAGTGAGTAGAAAATAGAGCGTTTTGGTAGGAAAAGCTGATTTTGAGGGGGGGGGGGTGTGCGTAAGTGGGTACATGAACTTACATGTCAAGTAGAAGATAAATCACCTTGAAAAAGAACAATGATAATAATGTCTCTTTTTACGCAATCTCTAGCTACATAGCGAGACTATGTAAGCGGTTTCCTTGTACCAGTCTACCATAGAAATAAATTATACCGAAACTCTGGGGGGGGGGGAGTATCCTGTGCATCCCTCTCCGTTAAGGCTCCCACACCTCTGCTCTATGGAAGGTAAAACGAAGTTTCATTAATTCTGTCCAGGCAATAGTCGGTTGCACCAGCGCTCTCGATATCAACCTGAGCCCGATTTCAAACTTTTAACTCCGAATCGAAACAAAACTTCTCGGGACCCGATATTTCACAGCACAGATGGAAGGCACAGTGGTGGACGCAAGAACGACTGCAGAATTGGAGCACGGCAGCTTGCGATCGCTTACTGGGGGTCAAGTATAAGCATCGCGATCGATACTCCGTGCCAAGTATCACGCGCGCGCGAAAGCACGCCGAAATGGTCAGCCGAGGTCTACCCGAAGGGGTAGGACTGCAAGTCCGCGTCGACGGTTTCACAGTTTCTTTCAGCCTGGTAATAATGGGCCATCACCACCGTCTCTCCTATGAATCCTCCGATATCTATCTGGACAAGTATAGCAGTGAATCCGACGGCAGAATAATCCTGAGCACTCGGCAATCGATCCTTATGATCTCGAGGAGCGGCGACGTCTTCTTTGCGCGCAGGAATACGAGGTTGGACCCGACGGTTACTCACCGCTATGAGCATTTCCAGGAAGAAGAGAGACTCCGAGAACCGTCCACTCTGTGACACGGGCGAAAGTGTAGAAGAAATCCTGGGGCGCAGACGATCAGAATAACGTCGGGGATCTCAAAAGCGACTTCTTGCCGCGCTATTAGGACTCCTTCGGACAACACCCGGCTCCAGAGCCATCAACATCAGTATCTGTATGCCGCCGGAAGAAAACCTGTTGAGAACACCTACATTGACACAGCCCACCCAAAGGCGAGAAGCCATCAGTGACTCGAGCCGAGACTCGTGGTGAAGGGCTTTGTGTTAAGACAACGAGTCAAGTAGCCAGGTAGGCCAGGCCAGCTTGATTCCGACAAATATGGTTTTTGAACTTCACCCAAGCGCCACGGTCGGAATAAAGATATTCAACTCTAAACATAACGCCTCCCGGACATCGGCCAGGACTACGACCTGGTGAGACAGGTACTACCATGAGACTCAAACTTTATTCCAAGGCAGCCAATCGGCACTGGGCGATCCTCCATCGTTTGCATATGCGTCCTCGACGACTTCTGCATCACTCAGAACTTGCAAACTATTGCACTCGACAGAATAAATGAGCGTCGGCTTTGAAGTCATGTCATTCCTGAGTTTCACAGTCGGCGTTCTCGCTGTCACCAGTGTATGTGTGACAGCGCGTAGACCACCAATAAGAAGACAACTCTGGAGCCTTGACCGCCTAGTTTTCAACAAGTTGCACATGCGTGCAAATTGTATCCCCGAAATCCTTGCTTCCTACATGTTCTCATGGAGCCGAGACCATACCGTTGACTCTTTGAGGTGCGAATAGAATCTCTGCTAGCTTCTTATGCCTCAGGTCATGTGGGCTTCTTTCCGCTATAATCACGGGTGAAGTCTCTGATTTTCGAGGCAACGCCGTTTGTGCTCTCTTCAAAAGCTATCATGTTGCCTCTGGTGATCTAGGGCTATTGTGTATTAGATTCTTCTATTCTTAGGGACGCAGAGGGGTTTCGAAAGGCGGCTCAAAGGAATGTCTTTGAACATGTCTTACAAGCTGCATAAAGCACGTCGAAAAGAATTCGATTCATGACATGCCTTCGGTAATCGAATCTGAAAAATTTGAATAAGCTGAATACGAAGTTTACTCACGGTATCGTATGGTGCATCTTCCTCGCAGTAAAGTTGAGCCTCGTTGCCCTGCACAGTCTGCGTCTCCTCAGCCCAAGGTTTAACGCCGGGCCCCAAGATCTCACACTCGGCGAAGGCGGCGAACAGCGGGACACTGGCGTGAAAAGTATGACCGAGAGGCGTGATGTACTCCGCCGGTACATCATCACTGGCATACGTCCTGGCTCCAAATTGCAGAAATAACATCGTCAGGTAATCAGTCGCCCAGGTCTTGTGTTCCCGGTACGAGCAACTGGGACTCAGTAATTCCAGCGGGCTCACCCATGGAAAGCAAAGGACCGCAGACCCGGGCGGCTTGATTCCAGTGGTATATTCTTCAAGGTAGCGCAGGAAGGCGATAGTCAGGTTGGGCGAAGGGGGCTCTAGCTGGATATCCTACTTAGGTCCAATCGAGTTACCAGTGGGTATATCGTAAAGAGATTTCTAGACGACGTAAAGATAAAATATGTACAGACGGTCCTGCATTTACAAAACGCACTATCTGTCTCCCGGGTTTAATACTAACCCAGAAATTTAAGGGTTAGCTTCTATAGCGTCGAGAATAGACGCCCGCTCTCCTACGCGCGGTCGACTGTACGTCTCTAAGTCGTAGGTATATGTCGGTGCCCGGATTGGGCTGCCAGGCCATCTGGGCAGTCTGTCACAAAGAGGTTCCAGCTATACTTTAGGGCTGGGAACAGAGAGTGTTTCGCTGGCATCAATCCCCGAACTTATTCCTGCTCCTTACCTGATCTACCTTAAAGGCTTATTAAAATTTCCCACGCCTGCAATCGATTCCAAACAGTGTTGTTATCAAACACTTGTGATGAGACCTCACTGCGATGAGGCTGATCCGTGTGAAGTAGCAGCGGGAAAACTCTTAGCTAAGATGAATTATTGAAAACCCGTTAGGCCCTACTACACTAACTGGACCGTCTCTATCTGTGCAAGGCTCTGTAATGCCTTGAGGTCCCCATCGCCATGGGGCGTACATTGATATGAACTGTGTCCGGCGAGGACCACCCCCACACGACGAAACTCGCCATCATTTCCAGTGGGTAAAATAATGAGACCATATCCCCGCCTAATAGGTATTTGACATCGATGATATCCCGTAACGTCGTCACCGGCTGATGATGTCTCCTCATCGCTTTTCCGCTCTTGACTGCAGCTTTCCTCGAAGCTCTCCTCACTATGCTCCAGAATCTCATGTTCTTCGCCGCCCTTGTCGCCCGGTGCCAACTCCGAGTCCTCATAATTGCGAACGCTGAACCTCTCGCTTCCTTCGTCTTCGGGTACCCCTTCGAAAATGTGATCTTGGAAGCTCCCAAGTAGCAGTAATTTTAGCTCTTTGACGTCCTCTGCCGATCGATATTTCTTCCTCGGATCATCAAGTCCGGCCTGCCAGTCGAACATTAAGTGCCCAAAGCAGTGTCTTTGTACTACTAGATGCCATTGTCCACCATATCCTCCTAAACCCGGCTTTGAGGATACCTGCACCTCTATGCGACTCATATTCAACGCATATCCTCGTATCCAAAGGCGGCAATCTTTCAAGGTGCCGAACGGACTTTCACCAGCCGTCAGGACCTGCGCTTTGGGCACTTTGATCTCCGAACGTAAATCAAGGAAATCCGAAAGATAGGTAAGTGTGTATGTGCGACCCTTTGCTAACCTACTCCACGACGGGATTATAAGCTCGGCGGGTCGCAAAGACTGACTGGTTTGTGGTGAACCTTCCCATGGAAGACTTCGGTATAGTTCTCGTCCCCAGTGTCCTGCGTAATAGACATCCTTGAGCCGTTCGCTGAAAAGGCTGGCGAGACCTGACAGGGCTGGTACTACGTCTGTGGCGCAGCTGAAGCTGCTAGAATCGTAAAAGCCGTAATCGCCCATGATTTGAAGGCTCCAAAAGTGATATAAAACCTCGGGGCTGTTCTCGGCAAGCGTATTGCCAAGGGAGGCCTGAACACTGCCATCATTATTAGCACATTTTCCACGTGCTTGATACATGTAATGACAGTCGAAGTATAGACCGCAATCCCCGAATATCAGCTTTCGAGTCGACAAAACGTTTTCTTGAAACACCCAGCCCCTTTTATTCCAACAACTCTTATTGAGGTCAGCGTTTAGAAGTCGAGAAGACTCATTGATTAAATTCATAAAACTGAGGACACCTGGCTTGTGCTTGTTGCATTGAACCAGGAAGGAGCCTCCTATATCGGGCGCTTGGAGTGATTGAAAGGGAAGCCTTATATATGGAATCATTTGCCTCAGAAAGCCTTCATTGCATGAGCGAGCATTTGCGACACAGAGAGTGACGTGGGCAGAGCCGTAAATGTTGTGCATTTCGGCGCACTGTTGCTCCCAATCGGATGGGTCATCCTGCAGGATGCAAAGTGCGTCCATCCACAGGAATGGGATACCAAGAGCCCGGGTGACCTGGATGGCATCTCGGAGCACTTGAGGCATTCCAGACTCGCTGATGCCTGCTTGGAGATCTTGTAGTGTTCCTGCAGTTGTCTTGACCTGAACCCCGGAGCCCCAGCAGTAACTTAGTGCGGTATATTTGAACCCAGGGTCGCGTGCTGGTGGCGGGATATCTTTCCGCACCTTGAGGCAGACAACCTCGGAGCACACGTCAATGAGTCTTTCAGGAACATAACTCTCATCAAACACTTCATGGCCATGCTTCTCCTTGCATGAATCGAGTCTCTCCTTCATCCAGCAGACGCTGTCTGCATCGCAGTATGACGGATAGGCCTGGTTCCCCAATCTTAGCCAATGGGATACCGCATCGGAATCTGTTTAGACTATTCTTAGTATTTGGGGAATGTAAGGGGTTTATTGCATGTGTGCTTAGCTAGACGTTGTGAGTACTCACGGCATATAGATTGTATTTCACAGTCTAGTGTGAACTCAAACTCAGGATCACTCTTATCTCCAAAAGTGATCTGCATTGCATTGAGGCCAATTCGCCACTCGTAGAGTTCCTTCATGTTCGACATAGTACGTTCTTCATCAAGTGGTCCCCATATATATGATATAGTCACAGATATAAGCCGTCCTTGGTCGGGTGTGCTGCCATCAATTTGCTGCCCTGAGACTGCGAGCATGATTGATTCATGTAGAAAACGGCAGAAGTCGCACCCATCTTCACCTGGTTTGACGAGCTTGGGTAGGTCTGGAAAAGAGTCCACGAGTTCGAATTCCGTAGGAATGATACCCCAAAGATCATCGCTCTGAGGCAACTGTTCTTTGTCGAATTCAAGATGCGACCCGGCCTGAAAGAGCTGTGGACTATCATCCCGGAATTGCGCCTTCTCACAGTTTGAACACAATTTCGCGACAGGAGGGAATTCAGAGATTGAAGAACTCATATTGTCACTGCGCTGACGGAAGGTTGAGGTAGTCCGAAGTACGTATTTGCTGTATGAGTATGGGACGCGAAAAGAAACGCTGACACATCAGGCAACAATTGGGGGATTGGGCATGGGGAATGGCGAGTTTTGGCAACAAGTACGCAGGACTTTGTCCCACCACACCTGTCGGATGCAGAAGTGCTGTGACCCATACATGCTAAATTGCATATGCATGATTGTTCCCTGGCAGCACATTGCGTTTTCGCCTCCAATTTGGGTGCAACATGCATACGTCCACTGTCAATTGCCTGCGTTCTGGGAGCCACGGTGCAAAGAGACCATCGCTACTATTCAGGGCAGAGATTCCCTCCTTTCACGATTCAGAGCTAGATTCTCAAGTAGCTGGGGAGTGAAAACAGCTGGGATCAGGCTATTTCATGTGTTCCAGTGACAGCCAGAAATGTAGGCAGCAGTGGTTTGGGAGGGCTCGAAAGCGTGCAGCCAAGGTCAGTCTATTTGATGACATACATATGGCGTTATGCCATATGAGGATAGCTGGGAGCCTCCGGTCCACATGTGAGCTCCGACCGCCCCTGACACAGCACCCTAGCCCCAGAAGGAGCAATGGTGGGCCGTTGCGCTTGTCATAACCACTTGGCTACCTAGGAGTTTCACTAGAACCTAACCGATAAGATCCTCAGGTGAACGCACAGGCTTAAAGTGAGCTGCTAAAATTTGCTTTCAGCTGAGGTCTTAGCCCATAGAGGACGGGGACTAAATAAGCGTATCATTCCATTGGATGACCCATCTCAATGGTAATCCTACCAGAGCTATTTGCTCTGCAGTCAGCTCGTGGGTCCAAACCTACTAGTAAAGGCCGAATAAAATTGCCAACATAACCCAAAGATTGGGGATTCTTGACTTCACGTCTTGAATTTTCAAGGGAAACATTGCAAATACGTAGTGGCTAGAGTACCACTTTCATTTCCCTCCCTCCTCAATCGCACCATTGCGAGGTATGATAACTAGACAAAGCCCTCTAGCAAAGTCTACCCAGTCGTGACCACAGGTGCGAGCTTGATGGCAAGGCAACCCGTGAACACCATCCAGAAACTACCCATTCTGTCCACAGGCTCAGGCTCTTACCACAGTTTGGCAGGAAGCGGAGGCAACGCCCTGTGTCTCAGACACAGCTCGTGATCATACACACGGCAGACGTCAAACTAGGGTGCGTGACTGCATTCGGGACCTTATGCACCATTGTTGGCCTCAATCTCTATTTAGTTGACGTCAAGATCTCCTATCACATTCGAAATGGTTCTGAAGGTTGCAATCGTTGGAGGCGGGCCATCCGGCCTTGTGACTCTGAAGTATCTCTTGGAAGCACATAAGTTCTTCCCAGGCGCCGAGATCGAAGCGGACTTGTTTGAGAGGGCAGATGATGTCGGCGGTGTCTTTAGTTACGGAGTCTACGAGGACGCTGAGGTGAGTGAGCCTGTTCCCAATTCCATTTCTGCTATTTACGAGAGCTAAGATGTCTCTGCAGCTTGTTTCTTCGAAGTATCTCACAGCCTTTTCCGACTTGCGGGTCCCTGAATGCGAGAAAGATTTCCTAACACCCAAGAGATATGTCGAATACCTGAAAGCATATGCGACGAAGTTTAACCTATGGGATCGTATTCATCTGTCGACTGGGGTTACCTCAATCAGGCCAGACACGGAACACCCATCTCAGCAAATTCTCACCACACGTGGCGGCCACGGCCAGGCCCCTGCAGAGCGTCGATATCACGCCGTCGCAATCTGCAGCGGGCTAAATCAGGACCCTTTCATACCGGCCATTCCAGGACTTAACATACCTCTGCCCGCAGTCGATATGAAGGGAGACCACACATCAGATCAAAAGTACGGAGCATCCACTCACCCCGGCATCCAACTCCTCCACTCCGCCGATTTCAAGTCCCGCTCTCAATTCGGCAAAGACAAGACCGTGCTAATCCTAGGCGTCGGCGAGACAGCAATGGACATCGCCCACCTAGCAATCACATCCCCAACCAAGCGCGTCATCCTGTGCCACAGAGACGGCTTCATCTCCTCGCCCAAGATCGTGCCGGACCCCTACCGCGGGGGCGGGCGCAGCGGCGGGCCCGACCCGCACCACCCAAACAAGCCGCTCGACTGCGCGACGGCGTCCCTGTTCGACACCGCGTACGTCCCACCCATCATCCAGCGCGGGCCCTGGCTGTGGGCCGTCTACGACGCGTTCGCGACCAACATGGCGTGGGCGATCTCGGGCACGCGAGCAGGGTTCGACCAGTGGGCGGGCGGCGTGAGCCCTAAGAGGCTGCACATAGACTCGCTGCTCATCTGCAAGAGCGACAGGGCGTTGCCTTATATCTCGGAGCAGTACCGGAGCAAGTCGGCGCTGAACGGGTGGCGTACCTGGCTTATTAATGTGGAGCTGAGGCCGACCGGTGGGAAGAAGATTGACCTGGCGCCGTGGCCGACTCATGTTGATGAGGGGGGCGTTGTTCATTTTGAGGAGAATGATCGGCCTGAGTCGAAGGTTATGAGGAGGGAGAAGGGTATTCGTCCTGATATCGTCATTTTTGCGACTGGATACAAGCAGTCGTTCCCTTTCGTTCCAAAGAACGACGTCTATCCGTCGCTGGATGACTGTGTGACCCGGGGCATCTTCCGAAAGGTTGAGGACGGCATCGCATATATTGGGTTCATTAGGCCGGCTTTTGGTAAGCCGGATTCTTTCTCATGAAAGCCTCATTCTTACCGAGTACTGACAACTCCATTTTTCCCCCCAGGTGCCATACCGCCTGTTGCCGAGCTCCAAGCCCAGCACTGGGTATACCACCTCATCAACAGCCCGAAGTTCGGCCAAAATTTCTCACCTAGCTTCAAGCCTCCCCGCCGCTCACACAATGCTGTCGAGGGATACGAAATGGACTACAAGCTCAAGAGCCGCGACAAGGACCACGACTTCGCCGCCACGAAGCGCGGCGTCGACCAGGAGAGCTACGTCTACCAGCTAGCTCTTGACATGGGATCCGCTCCCACCTGGACGCACGTGCTGAGGGACTTTGGCAAAGAAGTCTTCTTCACTTGGGCCATGGGCCCGAACTTCCCATCTAAATTCCGCCTAGTTGGTCCGTGGGCCAGTGACGAGACTGCGCGGGAGGCGGCCGGGTTGATGGAAGAGGACGGCGAGCTGGGCAAGTTGGTGAGGAGGACCGGTGGAGGGGTTTTCTTCTTTACATACACTGTCATTCCATTGTTGATGTTTGCTCCTATCAGCATCTTGCTCAACACTTTGTATTGGTTTCTGCGGGGCATTCGAGTTTGCAGCTGATCAGTTCCCAAATCGTGCATTAAGTTTGCCAAAGCGTTCTGGAGGTAGAAGGGTGCTTGCTCGCCGGGGAATGGGAGGTAGGCACCTGGGCAATGTGACCGAGTTCAGGATAGGAAAATTGTGAAAAATCAGAAGCCCAGCACAAAACGCTATACTCCTCCAGATGCAGTGACTGAGTGAGTGACGTGTCCCCAGGACCAGCATATTCATGCTTTCGAACGATGCTTCTGCGAGCATTGCAAGGTCTTTCGATCCTGGTCAGTTCAGGCACCTCCTTTTCAGACTCCAAATCCGTTCCTGTTGCCACTGCATGTATGGGAAGGCTGCACCTAGCACCAGGCAGAACCGCACTGCTCAGGATTTGAGACCTATCTTTGCAGAATAATGGAAATTGCAGGCTTCATTGCGTGGAGTTGGTTCGTGTACGGGCTTTTCAACAAAATCCCGAAACCCGCTGGGCCATGCAAGGGGCTGTTCATCCCGCTGCAGTTGGTTGATCCCACATGCAAACGCAATCTTGTTTTTCATGTTGCGCTGCCGCGTGTGTTGTCTTAATGCAAAGCCACTGCGACAGCTAGCGGGGTAGAGACCGCCTCTCGCTGCCTAACGCGATCACATTCACCCTCCTGAAGTCTGCCGAGCTCGGCACCGATGCACCGCTGCGGCGAGCTTGTCGACGAATCCCCCCCAAGGACAGCGTTTCACTGCAGCAGGTGTCGTTTGAGGAGCGGACGCAGCATCTGGAATTCGGGAACTCCATTGCTCCGATCGCCTGCATTCAAGACCACCTCAACGTAAGCTTGGCATCAGGTCCATTATGGCCACGGCGAGATGACACATAGGCAAACATCTCAATTCCTCATATAAAGGCTCCTCAACAGCTCTTCGATAGGTTGCTGAATACATCGAGGAGAGTAAAGGAGAGCTATATGCCGAGAAGCACCATACGGGCTGCATAAGGTACCTTGTATTCAACGACGCGTGATCTGCAGGGCAGGGCGCTTTATGTCGAAGCTACGCTGAATGCTGGACCGCAGTTTCATCCCCAGTGCTCTTGTCGACAGCTCAACCCGTCGAGCCCCAATCCAGACCATCGGTTTAACTATCAGTGTTTCCTCGAGATGGATAGAATACCCACACACGCATCGGGCGCGGGAACCTGGGCGTTGGCAGCGGTATGTTCCGTCGCCTTCTTGTCCGTTATCCGTACTACCTAGACTGACATAGCTCTGCGGCGCCCCCTCTAGCTGCTGATTTTCAACGTTCTGCGATGCTTCTACAATATCTTCCTGCATCCGCTCCGGAAATTTCCCGGCCCTCTTGCGAACCGTGCCTCCGGCCTCCCGAATGTGATATCCATGCTGCGGGGCAAATGGACCACCGGACTCCTGCCCGTGGTGGAGAAATACGGCCCCGTCGTCCGCATCAGGCCCGATGAGCTCCTGTTCACCGACCCGGATGCCTGGAAGGACATCTACTCGCACCACAACGGGGCGGTGGTCAAGGGAGCGGAATTCGGCAAATTCGAACTCTTCTATCAGACACCAGGCGTCACGCCGTCCATCCTGGGGGAGTCTCGTGACAATCATGCTCTCCTCCGGCGACAGCTCAACCACGGCTTCAGCGACAAGATTCTCCGGGACCAGGAGTCGATCGTCAAGGGGTACGTCGACCTGTTGATGCAACAGCTTCGACAACGATGCGCCCCCGCCACCGAGACGGCGAGCGACAAGGAGACACCGCCACGCTCCAAGACGGCATTCGACCTACGCCACTGGTACAACTACACGACCTTCGACATCATCGGCGACATGGCCTTCGGTGAGCCCTTCGGCAGCCTCGAGAGCGGGCAGGAGAGCGAGCTGGTCAAGAACATCGAGAGTGGGCTGGCGAGGCAGCCGATCGGAACCGCGTTAAAGCTGCTGGGCCTGGGTTCCTTCATCTCGTGGATCGCGGGCCGCAACTCGCGGTTCCGCAGGGAGCACGGGCGGAGGACGGCCAAGAAGCTGCAGAGGCGGATGGGCCTCAACGTCGAGCGGCCCGACCTCATCGGGGCCCTGCTGCGCAAGCAGGAGGACTGGAACATGCCGTTTGACCTCCTGCGCGCCAACGCGGGCTTGCTTGTCATCGCCGGGTCCGAGACGACGGCGACGATCCTCTGTGGTGTCACGTACCTGCTTCTAATGAACCCAAGGTGCTTGCGTAGGGCCACCGAGGAGGTCCGCTCTGCCTTCGAGTCAGAACACGACATCACGTTCTCTTCCGTCCAGCAACTTCCCTACAGTATGTTTTCGAGTCTCCCGCACGCAGCCCTGGTAGCATAACACAGCGATCGTATGAACCCGTCGAGAACACTCACCATGACTCAACTCGTTGCTGTCCTACTGACACATTATTCCCTCAGTGCTCGCCTGCCTCCGCGAGGGCCTCCGCCGCTACCCGCCCGTAGCAGGCCCGCTGCCCCGTGTTGTGCCCAAGGGAGGCGCAAACATCGCCGGTCACTTCGTGCCCGAGGGCACCGTCGTAGGCGTGGCGCAGTGGCTGATGAACCACACGGAGCGCAACTTCAGCGACCCGTTCGACTTCAGGCCGGAGAGGTTCCTCGCGCCGGAGCAGTTCTCCGGGGACAAGCTGGACGCGGTGCAGCCCTTTAGTCTGGGGCCGAGAGACTGCATCGGAAAGAAGTGAGTTGAGCTCTCTACTGTCTCCCAATATGACGCGTGTTTGTGAGCATGTTTGCTGACTTTTTTGGTAGTTTGGCCTATGCCGAGATGCGGACGATACTTGCGCGCCTGTTGTTCAACTTCGATATTGAGCTAGTGGATCCTGAGAAGGACTGGATGGATCAGAAGGTCTTCTTTTTGTGGACAAAACTGCCGCTCAATGTGTACTTGACACCGGTGAGGTGATAATTTTCTCAAAGGTAGGATCGATTGCGTGATTGAGTCATTGAATCTTCAATGTTGTGTGTACGACATCTGGAGCGTCCCGTGAAAGGTCGGGCCAAGGTCACTTGAGAGTTTATCTTGGGATATCAGAGATGCGGTGAGAAATAGCTTGGGAACAATTTTGTAGGATGATCGGTTAATGGACACGCTCTCATCTCCCTGTCTTGTCAGGATACTGTAGTCAAAAGTAGTATGAATGAGCTCGGGGACATGCCAGAATCCGGGCCCAGACCCCCGATGACGGGCCCGGTGCAGAAGCCAACAAACTCGGCTTGGCCGTAAAACTTCGGACTATCAACCATATCTGCCAGGACCAAACTGCTGCACCTTGCTCAAATCAGCTTGTTGCGAGCCGTGCACACCTACGGCGGTACTTGTATCATACGCAGGCGGTTGTGATAGCGTCTAAAAGCCATCGATGATGGGCGGTCTCAGCAAGACACAACAGACACCGGCAAAGCCCCGCAGCTGGGCCGTTCCCAGTCTCATCGGCCTGGCTGCAGTTGGACTTGCGGCCTTCTTTGCGTACAGCCAAGATGCAGCCCCCCATATCAGCCAAGATGATTACGCAGCAAGGACAGAGAATATCCTGCGAACGACGCCACTGATCGATGGCCACAATGACCTACCATTCCTGCTCCGGCTGGAGCTGCACAACCAGATCCACGACAACAAGTCGTTCCCCTTCCGCGAGAGTGAGTGACGTGGACATCAGCCTCAGCACCGCATATTTCAAGCATGACAAGGACTAATTAAAGGATCCCACAGGCCTAGCCAGCCACACAGACCTGGCACGCATGAAAGAAGGCCGGCTAGGCGGCCAGTTCTGGTCCGTCTTCGTCGAGTGCGACTCCAAGCTAACACACCAAAACGATCCCACGCACGCCGTCCGCGACACCCTGGAACAGATCGACGTCGCCCGGCGCCTCATCGCCTCGACGCCGGAGCTCGAGTTCTGCGACCGCCCCTCGTGCGTCACGCCCGCCTTCCGCGGCGGCAGGATCCCCTTCCACGCTCGGCTCCCGCAGAGGGCCTGCACCAGGCGGGCGCGTCGATCGCCGTGCTGCGGTAGCTGTTTGGCCTCGGCGTGCGGTACGTCACGCTCACGCACAACTGCGACAACCCGTTTGCGACGGCCGCGTCGACGGTTACCGCCACGGGGCGGGATGCCGGGCTGAGCGCGTTTGGCCGCACGGCTGTGGCGGAGATGAACCGGCTGGGCATGATGGTCGACCTGGCGCATGTGTCGCACCAGACCATGCGGGACGTGTTGGGCGTGACGGAGGCGCCGGTTATGTTTAGCCATAGCACGTGCTATGAGCTGGCCAAGGTCTACCGCAACGCACCTGATGACGTGCTGGTGAGGCTGAGGGAGAATGGGGGTGTGCTGATGATCATGTTTGTGCGGCAGTTCCTGGATAAGGAGAACCCTGGGGCTGCTAACATTGAGACGGTGGTCGATCACATCATGCATGTCGTTGAGGTTGCTGGCTGGGACCACGTCGGAATCGGTGGCGATTTTGATGGGGTCAGGCTCACGGATGTCGCGGACGGGGTGAATTCTGTGGCTGACTACCCTGCTCTCATCCAGGCTGTGATGAGGAGGGGTGCTACCGATGAGCAGATCAGGAAGTTGGTGGGTGAGAACATCCTTAGGTGAGTCTGGCGGCGTGGAAGTCTTGCAGTTCATGGCTCACTAGCTAACAAAGACACCTACAAAGGGTCTGGGGAAAGAATGAGGAGGTAGCTGCAAGACTTTCTGCAGTCAGGAATCCGGTGGAGGATGTTTGGGAAGGGAGGACATGGCATAGCGACTGGGAGAAATCTGTGCCCGTCATGGTACCTGGGAATCCCAGTAGGCACCAGTGAGAGACGATTAGAGGCATGAAGATGCTTGTCATGTAGGAACATGCTGTTGCAGTCTAGGCCAGGTGTGCTTTGGCATGACAGTGGTAATTTTCCAGAGGACCTTTTGCGGCCATCGCTGAAAGCGGCTCCCTGCTCGAAGTACACTTTAATTCCACAAACACAAAGCTTGTGAAGGTCCTTCAAATTCATTACCGGCCCTGCTTAGATTCTATCGCATCCTTGGCGGCAGTATCTCCGCTGCCTGAGTCCGTACTGCCAATTGTCCGGATTTCCCCGACCACACCAGGTTCGCTTGATTTCGGAGGACTGGTAGCATTGCTATGTGTCCCAGATCCTGTCACAGTGTCGCTGCGAGTCTCTGGCTTTGTGTCTTCGGTATTTCTCGACTTGCTGTCCAGCACTCTGGGCGAGGCGTTGCCCACGGTCCTGGTTATCTCATCGGCGAGGTTTGTATGGTCGTGATGGTCGACAGTACCAACAGTTTGAATAACTGGCTCGGTATCATCGCTCATTTTGTGAAATGTGATGACTTCCTAGATTGAGTCTCCATTAGACTTGTTTTTTGTCGATCAATCGGTAGCTTGACCCACCCAAGTGTCTTTCTCTTCTGGTTGTATCCTGGACGGGTAAAGTTGAATGCAAACAAGAAACGAGCTTGGCAAGCCCTGCAGGCGTCCTTGTTCAAATATGTCCCTTGAGATGATCGTCCTGATTACATCAAATTCCTGGATGTGAATGTGTAGACTTCAAAACAAGCATTTGATCATGATGACGTGTTGATGTAGTGTCTGTTGGATGTTGATACAATCCTGCAAACTCGGATGCATGTGATCCAGAACTTTCCCTTCTCATGGGCTGCATTCCATTTTGCCCTTCTCAAGTATGCTGTCCAAAGGGTGCAGAGAGTAGTACTGTCTTGAATGCCTACAAAGGGCCCTACCAAAACAGAATCAGGGCAACAAATGGAAGGCGCTGTGAATTTTGATGCAATGCACCGATGTGACACTTTTCTCACCCCCAATGTTGGACACAGCACACATGAGGCTGAAAGACGAGCATTACGTACAAAGTGGCAAAACTCAAATCGTACAGTGGGTTCCTTCAAATCAGTGGTGTTTAAGAAACGATGCTTTGTATTAAAATGCAACTCCTTGCAAACGAAGCTCTATCTCTATACGCTCTCTCCAGTCTAAAAGCGAACTTGTGTCTACAGCAACATGCTAAGGGCGACCACGACTGGTCCTGCAATCCCAAAGGTCACACCAAGAGCACTTGCCGCGTTCGTGTCAGAAGAGGTAGCACTTGCTACAGCCCCTGTGCCAGTAGCAGTAGAGCCAGGCGCCGATGTAGTAGTCGAGGCAACACCTGATTTTGTCACAGCAAACGTCTGGGACTGGCTGATGATGCCGTTGTTGGTGCCGGTGTTGCCGACAAAGTTGAGCTGGTAGTTGTTGCCGACGGGGGCGGCGAAGTTGGAAAAGGTGTACTTGTTCTCTGTAGTGTTGACGGAGTTTGTGATGACGGACTGGGCAATTGTCGAGTTGTTGGGCGAGACGAGGACGATCTCGAAGGAGACGGGGTCTGTGTCCACCGAGGTCCAGGAGATGGTGTTGCTCCCGCTGAAGTCGAGCTTGGCGCCTTGCTGAGGCTCGGTAATTGTGATGGCTGAAGTGGACTTCTGTTAGCTGGGAGGCCTGAAAAGCCACGGCTCCTGGTGATTATTGAGCACTTACCTGAAGCAGCTGCCAACAGGCTGGAGAGAGTGATCAGAGACTTGGAAAACATGGTGAGGTTTCGGAGGGCGCTAGCGACGGTACACAACAACGGAGAAAGCGAGCGGAAGCGAAATGGCAGTAGGACAGACGGAATGAAATTGAGAGTCTTCTGTCGCTTCTCTTTGGGATAACATGGCAAGTGGGCCGGTATTTAACATCGTGAGGACCAACAAGCAAACTGCCAGCTGGTCAGCGCTAGAGTTTGCGGCGCTGAGGTGTTTGCACCCATGGCGCGCTCTTGTCACCACTGTGAGCCCTAATTTTCACATCATCACCAACGGGACGCAGAGGTTGGCTGCACAGCCTCTGACAGCTCAGCTATAGCCCACTCAGGAGCAACCTGGTCGCAGAGCATGCGATAAACACCAACGTCGCGTTTGACTGTCAGAAGTCAGATTGCTTGGCAATTGGAGTTGGTTCATTCAGCTTAGCGGCCGCCCAAGCCGACTGTCCGACCGGAGCTCACGCAAGCCAACGCCACGCCACAAACTTCGTCAGCTTATGGTTTTCCGGTCCAACGAGAGTGGCTGAGGGTCTCTCGGGCCAATGTCTCCCACTGGGACTATTAGGCATTGGCTAGGAAAAGCGCTTGACTTCGACGTGTAACCCTCCTGGATGTCTATTGCCCTCAAACAGACTACGTAGAAACTCCGCCTCTTTGTTCTGTGAGCAAAGAGCTGATTGAGATCCTCACCTCATGACCGCCTGCTGCAATAGCTCTAGAGGCTTAGGGCTCAGATCGTGGTTGCCAAGCTAGACACAGCCCAGAGTCATCCGCATATCACCCATCACCAGCTCGAATTGTGTAGAAGCTTCAAATGTTGGTGCTGATCAAACTAGAAAGAACCATGGGCAAAGTCCTTGCATGAATTTCACATGGATAGACAGAGTTCTCCACGCAGATCAATCTGTCCTTCACCAGCGGCACTTTCCTAGCTCAGCCCTCGCCAGTATTGCCTTGTCTTCGTAGCCCTCCTTCGGCCACATTCTCTTCATACACACCTGCAACACCTCGTGAATCCATGGGCGATCTTGACCGAAGCTTCTAGAACCCCACGAAGCTCCTTCAGTTCCACGCAGCCATCGACTCCGCCCAGAGCTTGTACTGTCATTCTGTAGCCACCAGTGACTCAGGGTGTACAACAAACGTGCTTCCCGGAACAGCTCCTAAGATCCCTATACGCTAATTGGCCCGACCGTCGGATATTCATCGTATATCTAGAACACCGGTCCCCATTGGAAAAAACTCAAAGCAGTCGTGCAAAGCACTACCTCAACTCGTGATATTACTGGCGCAACCGACTGATAATTATTTGCACCCATAACGCAGAGAACGCCTATTGGATACAACTTGAGGGACTCTTTGAAGCCACCTCAGCAACTCACCGGCTATTGGCGCAATCGTCCGTAGTTCATCGCATATCTACAACAACGTGCGCCAATTGGCCACAACTTGAAGAGGACTTTGAAAACATCACGAGTAGATCGTATTATTATTGGCGGAAGCAATAGCTGCCAGTCTGCCTACGTAGACTTCGGATCATCGGTCTTCAAAGAATTTTCGAGGCCCTGAAAACTATTTAACCCCTCGACCTTTCCCATCTTCTTCAACCTTTCCCTCAATCCTTTCCCAAATCTCACAGACCTCACAGATATAAATACCCACCACCTTCTTCCTCAAATCTCAAACCTTCCCCTCGATTATTCCTTTCAACACAACACTTGCCATCAGTCCTGTACCCTCACTCGGAGTTCCCTTCTCTTGTCTGAGGTCCTCTCCTCACAACTCAGCACATACGTCATCAGAGGATGACACTTCTCGAATCGACTCCATCATCTTGCTCCTCCAAACGACAGCATAGTGATGGGTCACCCAAAGATCTGGAGGTATCAAGACTTTGCCTTGTGGCGGCCTCTGTTGTGTAAGGACCGAGTAGGCTGTCCTCCACCTATTCACACGATACACACCTTTGTGGCAAGCACTAAGACGGGCAGTCCTTTGCTCTAGGTAAGCATTCGCAACACAGGCATGACCCAGAATCAGCTGACTGACTCCAAGACACAGACACCTCACAACAAACAAAGACTCCCCCATCCAGAGGGATGGGCCTTGGAGTTCGAGGTACAGATGCTACAGGCCGCCGAGAACGCGATTCACGTTATGCTCTGGAATATGAGGGCGGCCATTTCGAGTCCGCTCACTACCGCTAACCGCGGCAAAGTGGGAGATGCGCAGTACCGCCTCCGGGAACCCGGTGGAGGCGAGGATCCATGGGTGAACGGGGTCATGCCGCACACGTTCCTGGACGGCATGAAACATACCGACGTGTGGAAGGTCCCAATTGATGGTCTACTTCTGTCAGATCGGCCTTCAGTTCGTGGACTCATACCTCCGGCCCCGGGCGCCAGCGTGGTTGGAGACCACGGTTCTCGAGGAGCTGGGGAACGGCCTCCGTCACGGAGGTGAAGGCGACTCGCGTCCTTTCTCCTCTCGTCGCGTCCTCCTGGACACATCAGTCACAATGCCTCAGAGGAGGCTTTTTTGTGGCATGAACGCCACAACGACCATCAAAATTTCAAGATGGCCAACCAGTTCTCCCAAGAGGAGCTCGCCTACGTAAGTCATTAGCACCCCTATATACTTACAGAGAGGCAACAAGACAACTGACGCGAAGATTTGCCTTTCAGGAGCGTGGGTGCCAGTACCCGCCGCCGCCTGGGTACAGCCGGGCCGCATATGCGAATGGCGCCAGATCTCTGAAGGAACAGAGGTTCCTTATGGAGGATATACTCAGCCTGCAAGAGTATAGCTGTTGCGCCTCCCGTGAGGTGCAACCCTCTCCACCTCCTCCTGTCGCCGCAGCGACCACGATCACCACGGCCAGCAACAGCAACGACGACGGCCTCGCGGTCGCCGGGGCCGGCCTCGCCACAGCCGTGCCCAACGGGGCGATAGACCCACGCCTTCTTCCTCCTGCTCTTCCTCCTCCTCCTATGGCTGCCGCGCCACTGCTCGGGCCCCCGCCGCCGCACAGCCTGCCCGCCGCATCAGGCCCAGAGGGGCCTTTGCCTGACTTCATCCTCCTTCTCCCTGTTGCCGGCGCTGCCACCACCACCACCACCAACAGCAGCAAGCTCAACACCAACAACAACAACAACAACGACCACAGGGTCGTCGGGGCCGGCCCCGACACAGCCGTGCCAAACGAGACAACGGCAGCTCCAGCCACTTCGGCACAACAGAATACCAGCGGAGGCGGCCAAAGGGTGGCAGATGGACCCCGTTGCTAGAAGAATGCCGCCCAGGATGCATTCTACGCGGCCCACGTTGCAGGCGTCATCAGTGCAGACGTCGGCCAGAACCTCGTGGGGAAAATGCGTACCCTCCGCACACAGACATGTGCGCCAAGCTCGGTGTCGACGCAGATGAGCATCTCGTTCAGATGCACCGCGCTGGCCTGGCCAGATTCCAGCTGCAACCTCAACGAAATCGATATAGTCAGCTTTGAGCGACTGTACGCCGTCCTCTCCCCGCAGCATCCGTCGGCCACCATGGTCTCCTACGTCGTGGTTGGCCTCTGTCTGGGTCACATCCGTGCCCAAAGGGGCAATAGATATTCTTCTGCTCCCTTCGCCCTCCTCCTGGTGCTGACGGCTGCTGTCACCACCACCACCAACAGCAGCAGCAGGACCAACAACAACAACAACAACGACCACAGGGTCGTCGGGGCCGGCCCCGCCACAGCCGTGCCCAACGGGGCGATAGACCCCCGTCACCTTCGTGGTCCTCCTCCTCCTCCTCCAATTCTGCCTCGGTCTCTTTCGGAAATGTCAAGAAGAAGGTGATGAGTGAGGTCATCGCCAAAGCGACCCCCAAGAAGTCTACCCCATCCAAGCGGAAGAAGGCCTCTACCGCGGGTGCCGGGTCTGACGACGCCGATGAGTCTCCCGCAAAGAAAGTCGAGACTCCTTCCAAGCGTTTGCTGCTCCTGTCGCGGCCGCCACGGCGAGCACCATCGGCACCGGGTCCAGAGGGGCCCACAGTCTTTCCAGGAGCTGGGCCGGACCGGAGGGTCCATGGGAGGTTGAGGCTGGCCACCTCAACGACATCGACATAGTCAGCTTCGACAGACTATACATGGTCCTCTGCGCCGGCCATGCGGTGGTGGCGGCGCGCCACAACATCGATCCGTCCTTCCGGAAGCCGTCAAAGCTGCTGGTGTACTCGAGAAATCAGCCCACAATGCGGACTGACCAACTCGAGGATCCAGTACCACGGCTGGTACTGCCGTAACACTGACTGCAGAGACGCAGAAGGCAGAGACGACATCCTGTGGCAGAAGGCACGGGTGGTGTGAGAGGGGAGATACACAGTTCGTTCCGGCTCCTCCCGGTCCTCTCAGGCTGCCAACATGAACCTGGACCGTTCCTCTCCCCCTCCCCTCCTGTCCAGCGAGGCGTCTGACGAGAAGGGGGAGATCACTATCATCAAGGATGACGGTTCCAGCGACGAGGAGGGCGCTAACGAGGATGGAAGTGTTCCAGCTTAGAGGCTCAGGATGGACAATGATGAAGAGTCTACTCTGCTCGACAAGCGGCGGCAAGGGCTCGGGACACGAGCTCAGAGGAGCTCGAGGTCAGTGGCATGGTGAGCGAGGTCCCAAGAGCCCGACCAAGGCCTTCAAGGGCACTGGAAAGGTCGGCAGCTCCTCGACCAAGAAGGCCCGTGGCTGGAAGGATGGCCCCGGCACCCCGACAAAGCCCACGGGTGTCACCAAGCGGACGCCGGCTAAGGGCGGCAGCGCAAAGAAGGGCGGCAAAGGAAAGACTGAGCCCGCCATTCCCCGTGCCGGTCGACATGCTTCCAGTCGACCTTGAGAACATACCGACGACGATTCCGATGCGGAGCTGAAGAAGGATGACGACTCCGATGAGGTTAAGCCTTTCTTCCGCTCGGATGCGAGCTCAGAGGAGCTCGAGGGTAGTGTCATGGCTCGCTCCCGTGACGGCATTCACTCAGGTGCACCGCGCCGGCCTGGCAAGACAACGCCTGCCCGTGCTGGGTCTTTGGGAGGGCGACCCGACGCTCTGTGGGTACTGGGGCCCATTCAACATGACAATGATGGCCCTCTTCCGGCGGCGGGATGGTCCCAGCAGAGCGAATGTGGCCCTTGATCGAGCCGTTGCTTCTAGCATTCGGGGCCTGCATCTTCAAGTGTGGCAGGATGAGCTTCGCCGTCTTGCATGGAAAACTCGTGGAGACACCAGTGACTGGTCTCACACGGGATCAGAGGATCCCCATTGCGATCTGAACCAGCCTCGCGGCCGCATCCACCAAACAAACAAAGCAACGATGCCCCGAAACATTGGGCCCAAGACTCTCCACAGGGAGAATACCGACTTGCTCGCGCCTTCCAGCAAGAAATCCACTAGCGGTTCCTTCCCAGGACCCACTGGAGGTCGAGCCCAGCAGGTGGTTCAGGTTCAACATGTCAGCGTTGCACACCGCTGCCCTCTTGACCACCCGTTCTGGGCGTAAGTTCGTCCTCGACCCGACCGCCGCCCAGTTTGGTTGGAAAGAGCATCTAGTGGAATGGAATACGTATTCCATGCACGAGGCATTCCCGACCAACCTCAACTGCCCTCCTGCTACTTTCCCTCCTGGCAACCTCAACCTCCACCCCGCCCTAGCCTCAATTCTCCCCTCTTTGATGGAAAGGAGCGTCTCATCGAGGTCTGGCGTGACGTTGTTGTGTTCCCTGATATTGAACGTCGACCTCCAGAACATGCCGCGTCGCGTCAACACCGACGAGGGCATGATCGTCCTTCCCGTTCCCCGCCAGCCTGGTCCCGTTGGACAGCTGGCTAACATCCAGCTGGAGACCCAGCGAGGCTACGGCCACGGCCAGAGGGCCTTGCTCTCGTTCAGGGTCGAGCACGGTGACGTCGTCATCATGTGGGGCCCAAACACGCAGAGGTACTTGGAGAACGCTGTGGACTGCAGGAGCCCCATGCGGTTCGCCGTCACGATATGGGATCAGAGGATCCCTCGGGAGAGGGTTGACTTCCGTCGGCTTTCGATCAAGAAGGCTACCAGCGTTCCTTCCCTGGACAGTCGCTCCCGAACAAACTATTGCTTGAGCTCATACTTAAGTAGCTTATTCGATCACTTAGAATGTTACTGTTTGACGCCTTCTGATTGGGGTTGCGCAGTGTCCAGCCTAGTACGGCCAGCTGGCTACGTTGGAACTCAGTCCCTTCCACTTCCAAACATTGCACCCTTGCACATTCCACCCGCGATCTGAACCATCCTCGCGGTCGCATCCACCAAACAAACAAATGCTACAGTACCCCCAAACAAGGGATCAGAGGATCCCTCCACCTATGATCCGAGGTTCCCACTGGGCCGAGATGATAACTTGGTCCCTTGCCACCTAACGTCTCAGCTGTCACTTGACACACTGCCTACCTAGGTAGGCAGTGTCCAGCCCACTGCAGCCAGCTGAGCAACTCAATCCCTTACGCTTCCAAGTCTTGCAGCCTTGAACTTGTCAACTTGGCAGTCTGAGCTATCCTGACCAAGAAGCAAACAGAAATGTCTTCTCTTCATATCACGCACAGTCACTTCTGACAGCACCATGGACGCTCGGCCCGATATTCAAGTTTCATCCCGAGATTCGGGTTCAGCTCTTCATACTTCATGCGCGAATTGTCCAGTCTATCAACGACGGAAACTACCTAGAGACGTACTCGATCTTCTCAGCAGCCGAGGACGCTTACGATGCCTACCACATCGGCAACGGTCTAAAGGGACCAAAGCCTGCGCTTGGATCGGTCGAGTCCAACATGACCAAGCACGCCTAAGGCCCCTCTGGTGTGCCATCAGATGCGCAGAAGCGCTACCCAGGGGGAAAGGGGACGACCGAATGGCTCCTGAATTCAAATTATCTGGTCTCGCAATGACATGTCCTGGTAAACCTTCCCAGGACAGCAACAGTCCTTGACTGTCTCTTCCTTCCGGACTCCACTGAACAGAGCAAGCTGAGCCTCATCAAACCCCTGAGCTTGACAGATACTCGATCATCTCGGCTTGGCCATACTCGACTCTCTTCAAAATCTCATTCCTTTCTGTTACCCGCAGTTTTTGGCCCTTGTGTGTCTCTTCATACGCAAAACGAACCGCAACATAGAAATCTGCAAGCTCGACAGGCCGATTGTGTTGAAGATGCCGGCAATCTGTCTCGCACAGCAAGGCTACTAGCGAGCTTGGCTTGTCGTTCCTGACATACCTGAAACTTGAGAACGAGGCCAAGGGCAAGATGCTGCCTGCACTTCTGGCCCTTTTGAATCCCCAGACCACCAGGCACTTTCTCATTAGAACAATCAAATCATTCATGTTGCAAGCTTCGACTGGAAATGGGGCAAATCCCATGTCTAAGTCAAGACCGTGCTAGTCCTCGGACCTAGAGAGGCCCTCCCTTTCTCACCAGTCGCTACGGCTACTGAGAAGCCCAGTGAAACCGACTGTTCTCAGTATGGCAGCTTGGAGCCAGCCGACCGGTGCGGGCGCGTCGACGATTACCTACCCCAACGTCGCACGTGCGGTCAGCGAGAGGGCGAAATGGTTCAAGTTTGAGTATCGCGCTATCTCGAACTTTGCCGTGGCCAACAAGAGAGCTGATTGAGACAAGAGGCTGAACATCATGTCATCAATTGAAGCCAGGGACATATCATCTCGGACAGAGGTCCTCAAGCTGTGACTCCTCCAGACCGTATACCTCGCACGCGTTCAATCAAAGACTATGTCGTGGTGTCCTCAAACTGTTGAGGTTCATGAGCTGATCGGAATGTTCATGTGTCATCGACGTAGAACACTGTCCTCGTCAGACTCGCTCGGCATCTAATCGCTCCACAGGACATCGGAGCGCCAGAAATGCTCAGACCCTCGCTGGTATGAACGAGGAGTCTTCCGCGGCTCGGTCGCTCTCTAGCGATGCGGCCGCACGTCCACCATCCCAGACTTGGCGCATCATTGGAGGTGTGCTTACTGCTCCGTGGCGCCAGAGCTCCCCCGGATTCAATGATACGTCCCGCTATATCAAGCGCCACGGGCTACTCAGAGCGTTCCAGGCATTAGTCAAGCATGGTGTACCGTCCGTCTTTTGCGAATGCGTCTCTGGAGTCAACACGGAAGAACCGCTTTGACACCAGGACTGAGCAAGCTCCACACCGCTCAGTGCCGCGTGCTGGTCGGAGGACAACTTCTCTCGGCCAGCAACGGCATTCTCGTCCTTTCCACTCGTGGTTTCGACGGCGCAACCCCGACCCGTGTATGGCGGCCGCGGTCAATGCATGTTCCACAGATAGTATTCATCGACTTATCATCATGGAAGCTCAGGCAGAAGCAAAAGTGCATCAGCAGTCACAAAACAAAGGAACCTCGTTACCTAACGAGGAGGACGTCTCCTCCCTCCCCACCGCAGCTCCAGCTGAGCCCCTCTGCTCCTGCTGGCAGTGCCACCCGCTGGCAGTGCCCCTGCCGGCCCTGCCGGCTCTGGCATCTCCGCCCTCCTGCCCTCCTTCCTTCCGAGACGCAGCTCGCATCGCCTGAGCTGCTCCCGGGCCCATGCTGCTGCCGCAGGCGCCCCACGATGGACGTTCGAGCCGGGGTGGGGGTATGGGGAACAACACCAAGGAACATCGACATGCCCACGCTCTCCGATCGTGACTTGGCGCTGCCCATCTGCGGCTTGCGCAGCAGCGAGGGCGGTCGTTGTGGACGAGCTGCCCTGACTATTTTTCACACGCCCGCTTTGTCACGGAGTGGTCCTGGGGCTCCAATTTCTCCGACTTATCATAGTTGTCGAGCTGCTTGAGCTCGGCTGACTCTGAGTCTCTAGCTCTCAGCTTCCCAACCGTCACTTGAACAGTTGACCACTGTTTCTTGCTCATACTATGCAAAGTGCAAGTGCAGAAGTACTCTCTGGCGTCGCACTCAACGACACGACTTGCTGGCCGGAGATCACTGTTTGGCTTCTTGGTTGAGAAACTGTGTTCTTGTCTTCGCGAAGACGGCTGTCAAAAACGGCAAGCAATGTGGCACCTCAACTACCAGTTGTCCCAAACCGGCCAGGCTACAGGCAACGGTCATGCACCTCCTACCGCCCCTGGCCCAGTGTCAGGTCCTTCCAACGCCGCACAGCCCGCTCAGCAACAGCCGCTTTGGCTACTTCTTGAGCTTTGTGATGGGCGCGGAGAGCACTTGAGGTCGTTCTGGCAGTCCAGAGGGACTGCCACCTGTTGATTCTTCTTTTGGTGCAATAGTTAATGCTTCCGTGACCGTCACAGTCACGTAAACACCACCGATAGGTCAAACAAAACAACGCAGGAAGAGTCAGGTCACAATGCCCTGTTATAAAGGCTCCCAAATGTGTAAAGAGAGATGACTCTGTAAAGGAGATCACCGGATTGGCCTTGGCTGGCCTCTATGGCTTGCTTGCCCTCCTCATCCTCTGGTTGATGTTCCGCGACCCCCAGCCCCATAACAAGGGTTTCAACAGATACGTCAACCGACCCCTCGGCCTGCGCGAATTTCATAACTGCCTCGTTCTCTCTGCAGTCAGAAATGTGAACAATAAATGAGAAATGCTATTTTTTCTTGCATACGTTCACCGTCGCCTGCACCACTTACATGGGGCTTATGCCACACCAAGGCTGGGGATTTAGCTTTCAAGTCCTCAAGGATGATGAGTGTGAGAGCTGCACAAATTCACAAATCGATTGGCCCGAGACCAGGCGAATCCTCTCCCCCGAGATCGCGATCGTGCCGCAGCTGGAGCCCGTTGCCAATATGGCCTAGTTGGAGTATGGTCTGGTAGTCTAGGACACGGCTGGCAACATGCACGGCTTGATCTGCATGTTGTCAAAGCACATTGCCTTCCCATGTCCAGAGGGACATGTTCAAGTTATCGATTCAACCTCTCAGGCCCGACTACTTAGTCCTTTGCTGCTTTTGTTTTGGACCGCCTTGATTCAGCTCCCTCACTCGCAACAAAGGGATAAGCAGGCAGTAATGCTGCCCAAGTCCAGAGGGACTTTGACCTTCAGCAAAAGGGCCAGTCAAATGACAATTCGCCAGCATGCGCGACGTTTTCTTGCATATCGTCCCTATGGACGCTGACTTCTTCATTCATCGAAAAGGGAGATATGCTGGCCACTACGAGCGTCCAGGCCAACTGAGAGGATAGTCTTTTCCCTTCGACTCCAGGTTTAATAACTCGGGCTGATGAGCTATTCTGGATTGTTGCATCCACCGCAGACTGCTCAGTCAGAACCTGCACGGGCTTCATGGTCTCGGGTACCCCAGAAACCAAGGAAACCCCCTACACCACTCGTGATGATTGGTTTCTGCTTGTTGCGGCTGTTTGGACCATCGTTGAGCTGAAAGGTATCCTTTGGCCTTGGGAGGCTTCGGCAAGGTGGACTACAAGTTCTGGCCGGTGCCTTCATTCACAATGGGCCACTCTGATGACTTTTTCGGCCTTTTCTACTCCAGCAGAGCTTTGGCTGCGAGATCGACGCCGAAGGAGGTCATCGTGCTTGAATTATCTTTCGTTTCATTCCCACGGATTCACAAGTAACCACTGTTACATTCCATTCACAAGCAGGCCCTGCAACTCAGAGACGAGAGTTTACCCTCAGCTACAACGTTGTAGCCAGTGTCAACTTTCGTTACACAAGCGGCGACTTCTTCAACATTAGGGGCCTTGTTTGGGTGGTGGCACTTCAACCCTTTCCCCCATATTTCGACTACGAAGCGGCCGCCTTCCCTTCCTCCCCTTCGTCCAGATTTGATACCATCAGTACACTGCTTTTGGTGATAAGCAAGGCCTCAGTTCCGGTTTATCGTAACCTGGCGCACTATTGATCACCATCATCTTCAACCACAACCGACCATGCTCGCCGCACTTTTGCTGCAGGCTTGATAGGCCAAGAGGGAAGACAGGAGGGCTGTGGCCTTCTGTGCGACTGCTCACACACTGGAGCGAGAGCTGGCGACCATGAGACAGATCACCCAGATCCGTCATCCCAATAGGTCTCGAGGATCAGCCGGAGCTCGTCTACCCAGGAGCCGTGAACTATGGGAGGTGAACGGTGTTACTGTTTCCGATTGGCGGAACCAAAGGCTATGCCTCTTGCCTATGGCGTCTGCTTCTAGACAGGCTCGAACTTCTTAGGTGGCCGGTCTGGCGCCCTTGTTCAGGACCTTAGCTGCCTCATTCTGCGCTCCGTCCAGCCTCTCGACCTCGAGGCCATCGTGAACTCCGTCAAGAAGTCCCACGGTCTGCTGGTCGATGAACGATACCTGGCCTTTGGTGCCACTTTGAATGCGAGACACCTCCCGCTGAGGCCCTGCCATCTCCTTCCACCTCTCGGACCATGATTGACAGGAGAATTGAAGAGTATCTCTCTGTTTCCAGGTTCACACCTGTCCTGTTCATGCCGCAAGACCCCACACTGGCTAGATTGACCATGCCGATGGCGAGCGATACATTGATTGTGGTGTCTGGGTTCCTTGCCTATTCTCCAGAAGGATGTCATCAGGGCCAAACTTCATTACACGATCAACCATGCCCGCTGCTGTGAGGCGGCAACAAGTAGCCGCAGGTTTTCCGCCTGTGGAATGCCCGTGCCTGGCTTCTGCGGCCACTGTGTTCCCATATTTGCAGATGCGTCACCAGGACCAAGATAGTTGTGGCCAGCAGAGTCCGTCTCTTCTTTGACCGGTTCCCCGAAGCCATGTGACAAACTGACACGATGTTCTACGTGCCCTATTCGCGCCGTGGCCCTGATCACATGGCAGAGGGTCTCAATGAAATTCTACGACCCGTACTCACTTTGTGCTAATTTACTCCTTGCACTGCCTATCAACAGCCACCGGCCCGACATGAGCGAGCACGAGGAGCTCGAGGCCTGCCCGAACATTGATCACAACGCACTCGCCCTTTTCCACGACGGGGGACACAAGTTCAACACAAGAGAGGAATGTCTTGAACTATTTTGCGCTTTCGCTCTCCACCCCTGTCTTCAGGGTAGCGCTGCCAACTAACAAATAAGAGCAAGTATGGCTTGGACATGTTCTGTGGGGTTGCAGACGACTCTGCTTCATCTCCGTTGTCATGTGCGCAGTCCACAGTCTACTGCTCGCACTGCACACAGCCCACAGCAACTGCTGTGTGCTTACTGCACAATTCACCAGCATGCCACAACCATGTCCGCCAGCGTCCCACGAAATTGTGCTTTCCTCGGGTAACAAAGAAAATGCAGCAGAACTTGGACGGGCATCGTGTTCAACAGCAGACCCGGAAGACAACCAGGATGCCCCGGGCAGACTGTGGCCACCCACTGCTACCAGTGCACCAAGTCAGTCATTAGGTGCATACCACAGAAGCATCATAGCAGCTTCCGTGACCTTGGCATTCTCCGTGTGAGCATTTTTTCAGCAAGCTATCATCTTAACATTGCATAGTATCCTTCTTACCCACCGCAACCAGCTCACAACTCATTCCTGATTCCAAAAACAACCACAGTCTTCTGGGCCACAACAGCTACGCAAGAACGGGCCAGAATTACTCCGTAATATCGGCGCCATCCATGCCGTCGTGCCCGACCTTGAGTCGCTGGATGGCGAATTGGAGAAGTTGTTGGTGGAACTGAGCGGTGCCCCGCCTCAAGCTTCTGCGGGGTGTAAGCTACTGGTACGAAAGGCTAATGAAATGGGGGATGGGGCAGCCAGCTTGTCTCGAGATATCTTCGTGGCCATGTTGGCTGAAGATTCCGAATCATCGTACGGAGTGGAAGAATTTCTAGCAGGTGCCAAACATATTTGTTGGAAGGAGTGGGTGTGGCCGCAAGTAGCAAAATGATAATCTTTTTTGCAGCTCCTCGACTAGGGAATAGCTTCTCCACGCATTCGGCGTATGATTCGGTGCAAACACAAATCTAGTCCATCACGTACTCCGCTTTTCTCGCGGGGCATATAGCCAATTGAAGAAGGCCTCATTCAAATCTTCAGCACCCACCTTTGGCACCGTCGCGCCATGCAATGGGAATGCGAATAGCATGGCGCGTCACTTACAGCATACGTTCCAGCTTTTGACGATGTTCTGCAATGGTTCCATAATGAAGGCCTGCGTTTACAAATCAACCTCGCTTATAGGAGGTCAGGTTAGCCAACAACAGAAATAGTTACGATCTAAATTGACACTAGGGATAGAAATCGCAGCAGTGATAATTAATAATTATTCAAGACCAAGTCTCTTCCATTTCCACATCCTCATTAACACACACCACGAGGACGAAAGCTCGTCGATACGATCAAGCAAAGTAAATCGTGGCTCATATACGACAAGGACTGTAAAGAAACAAAGCTAAATACTACGATCCCTTACGAGCCGGTAACAAGACTGTATGGACAGGCTTTTAGACATAGAGATATGCTACGATTCATAGGTCGCTTTGCTCTTCATTCGACGATTCAGACAGACCCCCCGTTTCTCGCTTCGTCTTCCTTTTCGATCAGCCTCTGGACCGATTTGAACTCCTGGTCCAGGGAATAGGCCTTCATCCCAAAGCCCAACACGAATGCAACCAAGCATAAGCCCCCCAAGAAGTAGAACACCCACCGCAAGCTGTCTCTATAAGCACTAATGAGCTCTTGCTTCATCCGAGAATCGTCAGGCATAGTCTGTAAACTGACAACCAAGCCCTCGACGTTGCGGCTGAGCTCCTGTGCCTGCGGTGCGAGCAGCTCCCGATCTTCGGCCGCAGACTTGAACGCGTTCTGTAATACGGTACCGCCCAGGGCCACGCCGATTGGCTGGCCAAGCGCCCGCGAGAAAGAGAAGAACGCCGCTGCTGCCCCGCTGTCCTCTGGTCGGCCAGCAGCCTGGATTCCAACGGCCATTGGGGTGAACAACAGGCCAGTGGCGATTCCGATGGGAAGGTTAAGAAAGATCCAGGCTTCAATATTGGTACGGGCGTCGAGGATGGTGAGGAGCACCGCGCCGAATACAGCCAACGCCCAACCCACCCAGATAATGCCGCGGTAGACGCCAATCTTGCTTGATATCGCACCTGCGACCGCAGCGGAGGCTAGTTGTGCGAGAAAGCACAGAAAATCAGCGCTGTACCCAAATAGATGACATCTGGCAGCCTAGGAAAGCAATGGGAAACGTGGGTTCTAGTTTACTCACGGACAATAGTGAGTGTCTCTGGCAGTAACGCTAACGCGGTGCTGATATTCCCGTATAACTTAACCCCCTGGTAATATAAAACCATATAGTATATCAGGCACCACAGTACAGCTCCGTGGATAATACCAAGAATGTAGCCGATAATCATAGTTCGGTTTTTGAATATTCCTGGCGGCACCATGGGCGCTTTAGCAAAACAGAATTCATAAACTAGGGTACCAACAACTCCCTGAATACCCTCGATGATAAGAAACCACGTTTTCCAGTCGCCCCATGGGTATTGAATACCGCCCCACGCAATTCCTATGAGGAATGAGGTTGTTGCTGCTGTAAGACATGTGGCACCAATCCAGTCGAAGCGTGCCATCTTGGATTTGAATGAACCGGGAACTGGGGACTGGTTGAGGTACAGAGTAATAGCGACGCCTGCAGCAGCCGTAAAAGGAACCATGGACCAGAATATCCAGCGCCAGGATAGGTTTTCAGTAAATACTGCCCCAATGAAGGGACCACCGACGGTTCCAATGGCCCAGGCTACAGTCAGAAATGAAAGAAGATCAGCCATGCGCTATGACTTACTGTCATCGCGGCAGGATAGCTGTAAATTGGGATTCGATTGGCCATAAGCATTCACTCACACGAGCTGAGGTAACCAAAGTATTCCGCGCGGTGCCTTAAGGGAATCAGGTCCGTTATCGTCGTCTCAGTCAAGGCAATAATGCCCCCTCCTATGACCTCGTTATTAGCATCTTCACGCCTGGGACAAGGTGTGAGAAGGCAACTTGCCCCCAATTCCCATAACAGTACGTCCCGCTAAAAGAAGAGGAAATGTTTTCGCAGGCGCTCCCATAATAGAACCAGCAGCGAACAGGACACAAGACACTTGAATCATCTAATGGACAAAAAAGTCAGCGAAACGCATCAACACCTCAAGCCTGTTCTTTGGTGATCGACGACGTTTGTGAAGAGCCATCATATTGTGTCACTCAACAGCATGCTCAACGTCCCAGATTTCATCGGACATTTTGCCGTGTGCGTTTCTGGGAAGGGATTGAGAATGGACCAAATTGCAAGTGCCGACGTACCAACTTTCTCCCGAGTTGCATACTCAATGAGGTCAAGACGGGTTGAGAAACGGCCGATGCCAGCAAGAAGCTACTTCCGGTCCACAATGCGTCTATAGAAGTGCCATGAAGGTCTTCGACGATGGCTGGTAAAGTAAGGAAAAGACAAGACGATTGCAAGGCACAACACAAGGTGACAAGTGTCATTGATGCAAAAGCAAGCTTGAATGCTCTACATGGTTTCCATTCTGGTTCGTCATCTGTTTGATGTAAGTCTAACCAGCCTCTCGGTCCATTTCAAGAATCCACGCAAAAAGCGGCATCGCATACCTGTAGTCTCCGCTGAGCCATGAGGATTGTTCGGCGGTGGTACATGCTCCAGGTCCGGACGCAAAGAAAGCCTTCTGGAAAAGCGGTCAAAGATGAGTTCCAAGGGTGTCAATGTTCTGAAGCTGGGAATCACCCAGCTTCTCTGGTTGACTCTGCTAGTCCGCCTGGTGACGGAGCTAAGCCGTACATTGAGGGGCGGAAGTGGTGTTGCAAATACTTCACTGGAGGCAGACGAATTTTCCAGCGATCTTTTGCGCAGAGGCTCGAGGTCATCTTCGATGTTCAAAAACGAGTGACTCATGTTTTACGTATCACAATCAAGGGTTGACTAGACTTTTCATAAGTATGTCCGCTTAGAATTCAGTGTGGATAAATCACTGGGAATGCGTAATAAATATGAGCTCTGTGCTGCATCTTTACTTCGGTGTGCTAAGCTATCTTGGAGTTTGGACAAGACACAGTGAACCACCCAGATAAAAGTCGATAGTCCAGCACGCCACGTGGGGTTGAAAATTTATTGATAGGTACATATAGGGCCAATAACTCCGACACGCAATTACTCTACATGCCTCGGCAAGAGGCGCGATAACGTCGCAAAGGATAAGCGAACTTAGCGATCAATTGCCCGATTCATGGTTATACCTCCACCACACAACAACCTCTGAATTAAAGCTTTGTACGAACTGTTCAACTTAGTACAGTAACTCCGAATCTCCGCGAACAGACGAGCGCACCGAGCCATTGCATGTGAGATGTTGGAGCTGGCTAAAGTGTGCGCAAGTGCCACCAGTTGGCGCAATCACTTTCAAAAGATTGAATGCGTGCATCGGCCCTAACATTATCAGCACAACCTTATTCAGATCGAGATGCATTGGAGATCTGGTAGGTCTTGCGTGAGAAGCTAGCGCATGTTTCAAATCTATTTGCCGTGTGTGTATCAGCTGTAACGTATTACACTTATCCTTAATTCCGTCTTGGCATATCGGATAAATCTTAAGTCTTGCGTTGCAACGTAGCAGTATGTTCTATAGTCAGATACTAATCCTGTGTGTCTCTCATAGTACGTCGTGTATTCTGTCTGATCGGCTCCCGGGTGTTCAATAAATCGCCATTCGCATCGTGATGTATAAGTCGCACGGCAGTTCTTGGGTTGTTAGTTCTTCGGAAGGAATTGCTAATCTTTGAACCTGCGTCTGCTTTCCATCTACCATGTGAGATTGATATGTGTCAATCGCACCGTTACCTTCAAATAGAAACGGCGGACTGTCCATTGGGACTCGGTTTTGCTTTCATCCACGCTGCCCGTTTCTACTCTATTGAAGCAATTAAAGTAAACAAGCATATTATCCTGTGCTATTTACGAAGCAACGACAGCAATGGCTCGAACACAATCGGCAAACCCCAGCAACACCCACAACACTGAAAAAGCCGCCAAATCTAACAGGTTGACCAAGTCCAGCCGCACTTCTCCCTCTTCTCGGTCCCGACAAAGACCAGGTGCAGCCTGCCACGAATGTCGAGGTAGAAAAGTCCTATGCGACAGGCAGCAGCCGGTTTGCGGCGCCTGTCAGACTTCAGATCTTACCTGCCAGTACACGACGGTGCTTGCACCTCGAGGACCTAAACCTGGGTACTTGAGAGACCTCCGGACCCGCCTTGGTTTGTCGCCCGGCCCCCTACTCTCGCTCCTGGACCACAAATTTTCCTCCACACTTGCTTTGCTTGGCTTATGCCCACATTTTCAATGCTCACGGAATATCTTATTCCGTTGATACAGAGGGTCTGACCGTGACATATAGACTCGTTAGAGAATGTTCTGAACCAAACCACCCAGCAACAAGCACTTTGGCTGTCTCGAGCATCTCCTGAAGGGCCCGGACTGCAGGAAGCGCCTCTGATCCCTCTTTCACCATGTCAGCCTTCCGGCGCGGTTACATTCCAGCCATCCTTTGACTTCGGACTGAATTCATCCATGCCTTCTGATGGACTCGAGTTCGAGGCCCCGTCACCTATGAGCTTGACCCCAGACCGTATGGGTTCCATCGCTTCGACATCAAGCTTCACGTGCTCGCCTGAGACACCAACTGGTATTCCAAGTCTGCTACGATCAACCCTGTAGGTCATGTGCTTTCGAAGTTCAACCTATCCGCAGTGAGCTCCGTGCTAACATACTAGCCGTCTCAAAGCGACCAGGCGTACTGGCACAAGATACACCCTTTAGTTCCCATTCTTCAATATCGTCGCTACATGTCCTGGAGTTCCAACACGGAGAAGTCCATTACCAAAGAATGTCTACAATATTGCATGTGGACTATTGCAGCGTCTGCAGCAACTGAACACGATCAGGTCTTTGTGGACCACCTTTATCGCTGCGCCCTCCAAGGCATGCAAAGAATTGAAGCTATGCATGCGGATAGAGCCACGTGGACTGATAGGTCAGATGATCTCGAGCAAGTGCAGGGACTATTGTTGCTTTCTTTGTACGAGTTCAAACATGTGGACTTTCGTCGAGGGTGGATCACAGCTGGACGGGCTTTTTCCTTGATTCAACTAAGCTTGATGCAGGATATCTCTGACTGGGCGCTCTCCTTTTCTTTAACGACGGACTGGATTGCCGTTGATGAGAAAAGACGAACATTCTGGCTTGCCTTCTGCGTTGATCGCTTCATTAGTTTGCGAAATAACTCGCCTTGTATCTTCGGTGACCAAGTAAGTCAGGCGCCATCCCAAACCCCTGCTTCCGGCAGAAACCTTCGAGATGTGATCAAATTAAACGAAAGACTAATAAAACTTAGATCAATATCCCTCTACCAGAATTAGATGCTGATTTTCAGATGGGGAATTTCGCCGTTCCTGTCTATCTCAACGAGGCTCTCGGCAATCCCAGCTTTCATTTACAAAGGCCATATTCGGAGTTTAACGAAAGCATTCTAATAGCGAGCCTCTGCGGCGATGCAATCTCACATCGTTCTCACTCACTCTTAGAGGGCAACTACTGCAAGGAGCCGGATAGATTCTGGGCCCGACATCAGCAGCTGCTGAACAGGCTGACCCAGCATGTCGAAGGATTTGTCAGGGACGATGTGGCGCAGCCCTATGACTCAATGCGCTTCTTCCTCAGAATCATGTGGATCACGGTCATTCTGTATCACCACCGCACCTTGAAAATGGTGGTGATGCCCATGAGCTGCGAGGACGTGGCTCCAGAGTGCATCCAAAAGGCTTTTACCGCTGCAGAACAACTGACCGGCTTGATGTACCGGTTGTTGGAGTTCAACGGACGAGAGGTTAGTCGCTTTCTCCCGCTGATATGTCCTCACAATTTACTGCTCGCAAACTGACTTCCATGATCCAGTTGCACCCACTGACCCTTGTTCCTCTAAAGTTATGCGATGAACTTTTGGACGCCTGGCCGGATCTCGCCAGCCTATTTAGCAATCAGCTTCACAGCGTCACTGATGCGATGCGAAACGTATCTCAAGTGAACAGAAAGGGAAGCAATACAAGTATTGCTGGGTGCGCAGAAAATATGAACGATGCCGAGAGTATTTTCGAAAACTTTTCATTTTGGGACGCTTAACTTAACTGTTTCTTATACTGACCGGGGAGTTAGAAGTAGTCTATTGTCCGAGTAATCATATAGAATACGTGCAGTATGCTTATATATTTGTCTAAAAGCTCACCAAATAGTAATGTAGATTGATATCTGAACTGGTGAAGTCGTGTTGCAAGTGATGCAGTCTTTGAAAGAATGCGGATATTCGCAGAGCAAAAAAAGGATAGTACAGAGGTACATATTAGCCCCCGTACACAAACACCCAAAGATACTTCCAAGTCACCTCCATACCTATATACCTCGCTTACTTTGAGGAATATAAAGAGTGCTATATCTCGCTTACTTTAAGGAATATAAAGAGTATTGGGTTGGGCCTTAAGTAGTGCTCGGCGGTGCCTATTAGTACCGTCCGCCCTTGCCCTATCTGGCCCGTTCTTAACTTAATTGCCAGCTTAAGAAGGGATAGAATAAGGCTAGTAGTTAAATTTACCTAGATAGGGCTGGTTGGGGTAAGAGGATTTGGGTTGTTTGTTACTTAGAGAGGGCGTGGGGTATATATACCTCTGTACTATCCGTTTCTTGCTCTGCAAATATCCGCATTCCTTTGAAAACCTCCTTATGCGCCGCAAAAGATTACCTAAACCAAGCATATAACGCTTGAAAATCTATAACTTGGGTGGGCAAAGTAAAATATCGCGTAGGCTATAACAAAGAATAAGAATGTTCTCCTAGTGGGTCTGCTAGCCCAGGAACACAGCTAATCAGAGCCCTTCATTTTTCCACTTTCAGCCTCACCTTACCACCCTCTAGTGCTCTTTGCAGCTACGCCATACAATGCCTTTATTACAACCCAACCTCAATATAATCAACCTATATTAACGCTGCCCTATTATTATCGCCTACTGGATAGGCTGAGGAGGAGGTCTATACTAAAGTTACAGGTGCTCTGCCATTCTTTTAGAATGGTCTCCTATCTACTACTCTGTTCGGAAAAGTATAGAGAAAGATAATAAAAAAAAAATATAGTTTGAAAATCTAGAAATTCAGTATATTACAATATTTGATATATTGATTAAAATCTTACTCAGAGACTTTATATAACAGAACCAGTCGTGCGACCGCTGGTGCAAGAGTTTGGGCGGACGACATGGCGTTGCGTGATGGCCCTGTGAGTGGCCAAGTGCGCCAAGGGGGCCGTCTCAGCAGCGTAGTCACTGTCGAGCGCGGCAACGGCGACGCGCAAAAATGCAGCATTAGCACGCGGCGTCCGTCCCAAACATGGAGCCGATGTCCCGGTGCACCTGCCAGACGGGCGCGGCCAAGTACAGCTTATCGAGAGCGGTGGTGCTGTAGTCGCAGCGCCGGGCGAGGTCGTGACTGCTTAGCGGGATAAGGACGTAGGCGACCTGCGCATCGTGCACAAGCGAGCCGAGGAAGCGGTAACAGGCCGAGAGCACGTGCATGAGTTGGTATGAAAGACACGTCAGGAGATCCCCACAAAATACGAAGCGGCGCACCGGATGCCGCTCCGCCCACCCCCCCCCCTCATTCCATGCTGCTGTCTGCGAATGCTGTCCAGTCCTCGTGCTTGAACTAAGTAACGGGCAGAAGCAACCTTTTGACCTTAGTTGAGCGCATGGTACTGGTGGCACTTTGAGATTGCCTTGGAAGGGTTATCTGGGAGATCTGGAGTCTAACATGGCGGTTGAGGTTGAACCCCGCCCGGTGGCAGAAGAAAGCTATCGACTGTGCAAAGCTAGGTATGCGAACTATATCGCTCCGCCCAGGTCTTAGACCGCAGTTCTAACGCTGCCGCGATTTTCACAGTGGCAGATATGGTCGACGTTCTTAAAGGTGACGGGACGGATTTCTTAGCATCAAGCCAGTAGCAGAAGCGGCAGCGATGGCTGAAAGGGTGGTTTATCGCTCGTTAGTCGCGCTTCAAACGATGTCTTCTGCCAAAGTTTACATAAATACAGCAGCATATAGTTCGCTGTTGCATCCATATGCATTTGTCTAGGTTTTGGGCTTTTGCGGTAGCCTAGAGTAGCGCTGAATTCTGTTGAAGATGGAAAAACGAGAAGCCTGGCCAATAACTGATCTCATTCTCTTTTGGGTTCTGAGAAGTGAACAAAGTAAGCTTACACATCATACTAAGACCCCACACGACAGGGTGGTGCCAAGTTAGTCAAAGGCACCAAGGGCAAAAAGGACGTTCTGCACTCATTAGTAGGGCATCATGAAGAACTTACATGAGTTAAATATGCTAACAAAGGCAAGCAAGCACTCTCAACATCAACCAGCTACAAGATTATATCCCTTATTAGTGGCGCCGGCTTTGGCTTCACTGTAATAGTCTTAGCTATGATCCACGCAAGTGATGACAACTTTGGCTTAAGATCCAGAATGCCTAGTCTAAAGCCAAATACCATGTCTAATAACCGCTTATAAACCTTGCAAGTCTATGACGGCTTGCTACAGCCAAGGTACGCTCAATTTACCAGTAATGAGCAGGATCAACACAGGTTGATAAGCTCTCTCCTTGTCCCTACTCTCACCTATCTACAGTTCAAGTTTGAATACTCAGGCCTCTATCACCAGGTTCACTTCTCTTCTACATGCACGTAGGAGCCAGCACAGCGTTCATGTTCATCTGCTGCCTAATCTCGCAATTGAGGCTGTATATATTCCTAACCACTAAGCCTCTTTTGCTGTTCCCTAGGGCAATAATACGGACAAGCTTTTATAGCAGCTAATATCCGCCCACCCAGCTTCTAGGGAGCGCCCACCTGTCACGATTTCTACTACTGCTAGCAAATAGACCGCTCGGCTAAAAGACTAGAATTTCCAATTGATATTGGAAAGACCTAGCAGTATATAAGTGCCCTATAGAGACGTACCGTCACATTACCCCCCTTAAGGCCCTTATAGAGCGCTTAGACGCCTTTAGAGTGGGTATGCGTACTTATATGTGGCCTGAAAATCTTAGACGGTACGGATCTATTACTTACTTATAGTCTTCTGCTTAGGCACCCGCTATAGGATCGACTATATGGCAGCTATCTATCCGAAAGAGCTTTTCCAACCGGGGGGCTCGAACCCCGGCCGTGTGATTGGAAATTGTTACGATTTCTACTACTGCTAGCAAATAGGCCGCTCGGCTAAAAGACCAGAATTTCTAATTAATATTGGAAAGACCTAGCAGTATATAAGTGCCCTACGGAGCCGTACCGTCACACCACCCAGCTTTAAACAATAGCCCACCTATACTTACTATTCTATATACACACCTAAGATTCTAAAGTACTTTGTTAAAAAAGCTACCCTATACCTAAAGAGATTATACTATCTAGAGGGTAAATTATAATTAGAGGGCTAAAGGGCTAGAGGGCTAGAGTATAGATTATATTTAGAGAGCGAATTACACTTAGACAGCTATAGGGTAGCTTTCTGCTTATTAAGTAAGGTACTTTAAGCTTTTAGATATATATATAGAATATTAAGTACTGGGTAGGCCGATATTTAAAGCTGGGTAGGTGCTCTCTAGAAGCTGGGTGGGCGGATATTGGCTGCTTTTATGGCTGTGGAACTCTGCTAACTGATGATATGGCTTCTGCTGCAGCCGCGCACTCGCAAACTAGGGATTGTGATTGGGCTATAGCTAATGCTTCTCCAACTTTGGGTTGTTAATGTCAAGGTCCTATCAGTATTTTCCTGTTCATGTCTCGCCCATACTGGGTCGCGAGGGGCAGCTAGCCTGCAGTGTCCAACGTTGGAGTTGTCGGCAGCATTGCATCGCCCCTAAACCTAGCCTTGTGCTGTGAGGGCTAGGGTTAGAGCTGGAGTTGCAAGGCCGTTGACACTTGCGCTGGGAACCGGACCTGCTAGCCTCGTGTTCTCCCTGATAATGAAGTTTAGGGTTAGGGCAAGAGAGTTCGAAACCCGTAACACCGCCGCTGCCGTCCCACGTCGGTCCCATCCGATCACATACCAAGAACTGGTGATCGAAGCGAGGTGGCAGCCCAGATCTTTGACCAGTCACAGCGCTCAAGCATGGCCAGTGCGTGGAAATCACGGCCAGAATCTGTCACCGGTGTATCGAGATGGTCTTAGCTTTTGCGCGCGCCTGGGCCGTCCTTTCGTCCCTGACAAGGATCAATACAGCTCCCCCGCGCATGTGATTGGTGAGTTCCGAGGTCCATGGGACCCATCGGGCCTGGGGCTTTGATTCTGATTGGATCTAGACTGCAGGCCAATCTTGTGTGGTACTAATCCGCTCCTTACCGGCGGTGGTAAGGCCACGCGTTAAGAGACAGGAGTGGATATCAATTCCTACTCTTCTTTCTTAGACCAGCAGCAACAATCTCGATTGAATATTATGGGCTGCGAAGGACCAGGAGTATCAATTGTTAGTCACTTCGTGCGATGTTCTGAATTTTCAATTTACTTCAGTTGAGTTTTGCGAGCTCTGGATTGATTCTACATCACTTTTCCAGCGTCAAAATTGAACTCTGGATCGGAGAATCTCGGGGCTACCGAAAGCTGCATCCTTGGCCCCATAAGTAAGTGCCGAAACTATTCTGAGAGCATCTAGTTCAAAGCTTTCCCCAGATCGAGTTATTACAAAGCTAATCTAGGGTGGGCTAATTTATTCAACAACTTGGTGAACGTGCGCTTCGTAGGACGATCGATATGCTTCAAGGAGACAGACATTGTCCGCTGTCCGCCACCGCTGTTCCACTGCTTTGAGTTTTATATCTGGTCCCTGACCTTCTTTGACCAAGGGAGCACCATGGTCTCCACGGCGGACAGTCTCTAGCGCAGAGTTACCAAGGGGACGGTGCTGAAACAGCGGTGCACTGCCCTACGCGGAGTGTCAGTCGTGCTGTTAACTGCGCTGAAGGTTCCATGGGAGAAAGATTCTCCGCATCAGCATGGTGTGTACTGGTCTTTCTGGCGGTGTCCAAGTAGCGCCATCACTCACTGAGGCAATATGCAACGAGAAGAACATTGGTAGGGATGCTGGCTGCGTACGGCACAAGCGGGACCAGCCCAGTCACCTTCACCGCGTCGCTCGCAGACGTTCAGACATGGGGTCCAACAAAACACGGTCGGCCATGTTTTTCCGCACACCACAGCAAATGCCATTGACGGAGTTGGGTTCATCATCTCGTGGCATCAACGCGAGGGCCTTTGAACGAGCGGCCAGACTCCTGTACAGTGACTAGGCGCTACGCAAAGGGAAACAACGCATTCTATGTTTGCAGACCACCTTGCAAATACAATGTTTACAAATGGGAGTATGATCTCCAAGGATACATTGTGACTTATCCTTAGAGCGCACTTACAGTGGTTCCAGCTTAGTAGAGGAACTTCAAGAACACAAATAGTCTATATAGTGCTGAAAAGCACACAGCAAATGTTTTCACACAGACTGTTTAGTTAGTACTAGCAGACAATGAATCTTCCACTGTAAAGTAAAGGTTTCCGGTCATCTTGCGTTGGGCAGCTCGTTGGATGCTTCTATCTCAACCTGGTAATAGCTGATGTCGGCACTGCGAAATCTACAACCAGTCATGTATCATTCTCGTCTTAGAGCTTTTGCCCTTCTCTCCCAATGACTTCTGTACAAGACACAGCTCCGCTATGATAGCCCTCGTCGAGTCCATAAAGGAGGATCATTCAGATACCTCCATTATGTTGGGCGAGCCTGGAGAACACATAGCTAATTAACACATGACTTATTGTTGTTGCCATACTTTTCTAGAACGCATGTACCCTTTTTTTTTAAAAGAAAGAAAAAGAAAACATCGACAAGGTCCTGAAGACCTCCTTCTAGATTAAAACATCTCTATCTTGGGACGTCAAGCCATTAGAAGATCAGCCTACTTTCTTCGACGACACTGGTGCGTCACTAGGTACATATTAGGACGTATACCCTCTGGGTCTTGCCAGCCGTCGATGGCCTAGAGTCCTCGCTCCCGCTGCGGCACTTGTACGAGCTCGCACCGAACATGAACTTGATATAAGACTATAGGCCAGCCCGTTCGAGCTATATGTTCAGCTGGTATCGACTCGTTCCTTGCCTCTATACGGCTGATCTCCTGGCTGACCAGCATCATCTGATCCAGGTGGGCTCTTCCTGAGGTCTCTCCATCCTGTCCCCCAAGCAAAGACAAACGCTGCACCGGCGAGCCCGGCTGTGAAGAGCTGAGTCGCGCCAGTTGCCTTTGAATAGGCCAGCAGCAGCCCAGGTAGCTCCGGACTACCTGGTGGCAAGAGAGCGCGGACCGCACTCCCGACTCCGCCCGCCGCGATGGCCGCTGTAGGCGGGACCGATGGCGCGTAGGTGGCAATATTAGCTTTGAGGGTTTCATTATAGATCGTTTGGGCAAGCACAGTCATGATAGCTCCGCCGAGGTACTGTGCAAACATGAGCATCGCCATCGCCTCTGGTATCTGCGCGTCTTGGACAAGACTCTGCACGGCGGCCATTCCCTGTTACGCAATAATTAGTCGCGCCGCTACGGACCGGGGGTGTGTGTTGTAGCATTCTTCACCAAAATAAAGGCAGCGCCACGGCCAGTACCGGCAATTAACTGATAGCCTGCCCACTTTAATGTGGAACTGGTGGGCGAGAGTGTGGATAACAGACCACCGCCTATTGAGGTCATCGCATCGCCCCAGAGAGCGAAGGGCAGAACGTAGCCAACCTTCTTTACTATTGAGAACATTCAGTGAGTGGCCACCACTTTGGTCGCAAATAACAAGCTTGAGCAGGTAAATACTCACCGTAGACCCCAGCAATCATAGAGAAGACTATCTGAGACGCGATGCTGGGGAACAAATCTACACCACCTATGACAGGACTCTTGTTCAAAACGGTCTGAAAATAGTATGGGAGGTAGTAAACTGAGACCGTTATTGTCGACTCGATGCATGCGTGGTGCAGCATGCTGGCCACCACAACCCGCTGCCCGATAATGTGAGTAGGCATAAGCGCTCTCTTGCCACGGTACCTCTCCCAAAGGATGAAAAAGAAGGCGCCGAGAAAAGCGCCATCGAATAAACCCCAAATCGTCGGGCTATCCCAGGCAAACTGGTTCCCGCCCAGCTGGAGAGCCAGGATCAACATCACAACCGAGGGTACAAATAGGGCAAAGCCGACAAAATCGAAGTCTTGGGCGAAGTTGCGAAGAGCCCCGATGAACGAGGAGGGTGCCATACCATTGCCACGGGGGAGCTCAGGGATTCTTGACAATACCAAGAAGGCGGTACATGGGCCCCCGACACAGAGATTGATGTAAAAGCCTAGGAAAGGGGTTTGTCAAAGAACCGAGGGATTAAATAGGTTGAGTGGAAAGACATGAGGACACTCACACCATCGCCAGCTCAAATACTCCGTAAGAATACCACCCAGTAAAGGCCCCACTACGACCCCTAGTTGGGAGACTGTTACATTCAGTCAGCACAGCGCATTGCGAGATTTTTACATGACAACGTGGATAGAGATGTAGTCATTCGCACTTACTTCCCACGATGATACCGATAAGGACTTGCGCAAAAGATACTTAGCTGCGCATACACGGGAAGTGGCTCTGTTCGCAAGCCTACTTACCTGGTCTGTTTTCTCGGACAACGGCTGCGGTAATAATGGTCAAGACCCCGTTGAAAACACCGGATCCTCCTGCGCCCGCTATTACTCTACCCCCAATGAGCACGGCGGAGGAGGGGGCGAGTGCGCAGACCAGGGAGCCGATTTCAAACAGGGTAACGAAAGCGATGAATGTCCACTTAGTTCTTGTGTGAGCACTTTGACTGTGCCTGTCGTCTTTTTTTTTCTGCGTGTTTTTCCCTCGCAGACGTAGAAGACAAAGAATTTGGACTTACCTTCGCGCTGAACTTGGCATAGATCTTTCCAGAAAGTGGCCCTAAAGCAGCCCTTTTCGATGTGTTTAGTTCTGTTAATTTCTGTAAGACTATACGTGTTATAAGGAAGGACCTACATTAAGAACTGGTACACACCAGCGTACCATCCCGAATCTGCAAGAGACTGAAATTCCGTCGTGATTCCCGGAATAGCCTAGAGTAAGAGAGTCGCCCTCAATCATCAGTATTTGTGCTCTATACTCTCCTTTCTCTGTCTGTTCCCAACATCTCGACTTTTCTCAGTTCCTGCCTGGTTTTTTTGTGATACAGATCCCGGCAATTCGCAACAGACGACAGAGGCAAATCTGACTCACAGAGCTCAGGATAGACACGTCCAAGAAGAGTATGAAACCTGTAAGCGTCAATGCCGATGCAAGGGCAACGAGCTTGAACCCAGAGAGGAACTGGGTGTTGTCTTCCGCCGCCGTTGGCTTGCCCTCGAGGTCCGTGGAACTCCGTGCCAGTAGAGATGTCGCGGGGACTGGTCCCAGCGACAGCTGGGGAAGTGATCCTCTGCGGAAATCCTCCTCGAGCCAGCGTACCACTACGGACTGTCTGCGCGTGTTGCGATGCCCGGGTGAGCTCCAAGATGCCGGCTTGGGCCTCTGAATCCCAATTCTGGGGATATCAGGGACCTGCGGGTGGTCCTGATTGGGCCCTGGGCGGGCTATGGAGTCCATGGTGATTGTCTTGATGATGTGGAAAATAACTTTCAGCTGTTTCGACGGTAAAGAAAGTTTTGATGGTTGCAATGGATTATTGACCGTGCCGTAGAAGCGAGCGACCTCTACCTACGGAAACCATCTAGATATGTACCTAGTTAAAGTACGCAAAATGCATGCATCGGACTTCTGAATCTATGCGAAATTTTTGCCATGACGTTGTCACTTCAAATTCCCCTGCGGGGCTTAGGTGTGCGTTGCTTGGATTTAGATTGAGATTCTCCAGGATATATACTAATTTCTCGGGGCTCGGAGTAACTTTGGGTAATTTCGCAAAGATACTATGTGAGGCTTCGTTTTTGAATGCCATTCTTTAAATATCTGCTGGCAAGATTTATCGCATCTCCGCCTTTCAATACATTCGAATGTTTAGATCAGAGGCGGACACTCGTCACGCTGTCCCGTAGTTCACGACCCGCGTCATCATCTACATCGGTTTGAAGAAGGAAAGGTCTTTCAGGAAGTTTTGAGGTGGTTCTGTCCCTGGAATTGGTCTTATGCGCTAAATTTGATACCTTCATACAAATTCAAACTCGCGGAATGGCCTGATGGCCTCGCGGATCGTTCTTCGGGACACACTCCGAAGATTCAGACCATCTCGACGTTTGGTCACGTCAACAGCAAGACCAAGTACCTAGGTAGATTGCTTTCCAGAAAGGCTCAACGTCCATACAAATTTAAACGCTCGAAGACCCAGATTCAGATTAAAACACAATATTATCGATAGCGGTGATGTAAACATGAAGTGGGTAAGACAGTAATTTGTCTCAGGATTGAGGGTTTTCTTGCGCAAGCTATCCGTCACTGGCAGGAAAAGGGCTCAGACACAAGCCTATGTGGTGACTCTGTAAAGTCCAATGTCAATTCCAACGCAACCCACACAGCTAAGGTGCCCGCTTCAGGAGCTAGCACGAAAATCCAGACTCGCGTGCTTGGGAACAAGTTTTCAATTTATCTCTACCAAGGCTAGGAAAATAGGCGAAAATTGCATTATTCATTGGTAGCTTTGGAAGACCCTTCTCCCATTTTCCCGGCCTCAACTCGCACGAGAAATGTCTCAAGTGCTTGCATAGTGTCTCCTTGAGAGGTAACGACAGGACTCATACGCATATCGCAAGCAGGCAACTAAGCCGCACAGAATCGGAGTGACTGCTCCAGGTGAAGCGATATAAAGAACGAGGTGTTTTTTTGGCACGACCTTTAACCCAAGATACTTGTTCACAGACCTCGTTCACTCAGCACGTTCCGCAACGTCCTGGAAAAATTGGCAGCGTACTCCTCCTCGAGCATAGTGTAATGCTGACCCTGGACGTTGTAGAACCGCACGTCCTCCCTCACGAAGCCATTCCAGGCTTTCAGCCTGCTTTCAATCCAGTCGTTCCTGTCCTTGGCGACGGAGCTGAGCGGTTCGGCCACAAAGACATCGACGCACTTGACGTTGCCCGAGGGCTCGTACTGCCTGGTCACCTCACGCAGCCTGCCGGTGACGATGGTCCACGACAGGTAGTACTCCTCGCTGAGGCCCAGCTCGTCCCAGCGGGCCTTGTCGCTGTGGTCGCGCAGGTGGCGGATGGCGTCGAGCGGGCGGCCCTGGCGCTCGCAGTCCATGATGACGTCCTTGTGGCGCCGGGCCTCCTCCTCGGTCATGAGCTTGACAAAGTAGAAGAGGTGGATGACGAGCTCGGACCAGTCCAGCTCCTGCATGCGGTCCTTGATGTGGGGCGGGAGGTTCCAGCTGCCGCAGTACGGCACCTCGTCGCCGCCCGCCTCGAGCCTCTTGGCCGTCTCGAAGGCGATCATGCCGCCGAACGAGAGGCCCGCGATGGCGTACGGCCCGCTCGGCTGGACCCTCTTAATGTGGCGCAGGTACGTCTCGAATATCTCGTCGAGCGACTCGAACTGGGCCTCGCCGTTGAACCCCTTGGCGCGGAGGGCGTAGATGGGCCGGTCCGTGATGTACTTGGCCAGGATGACGAACACGAGGCACTCGCCGAGGCCCGGGTGGACCAGCCAGATCGGCGTCTTGCTCCCGTGGGGCTGGATAACCACCACGGGATTATACTCGTGCTCCGATGCGCTTCCCACGATGTTGGTGGCCAGGTCCTTTGCCGAGGGGTACCTCAGCATGTCGGTGATGTCGACCGGCTTGGGCAGCTGCAGCTCCTTGTTGAGGCGGTGCATGATGGCCACGAGGACCATGGATGTTGTCCCAGCGCCGAGGATCGAGTCGTTGGTGGCAAAGTCCTCCGCGTCTTCGGCCGACAGGTCGAGCTCCTCCCGGATGATAGCCAGGATTTGGGCCTCCTCTGGCGTCGATGGCTTCTCGCGGTTCTCGTCCCGGTATCTCTGGATGGCCGCGTCGTTTGCCTGCCTCTGGGCGTCAAAGTCGCCAGCCTGCAGCGCCCTCCGGAGCTTTCCACGAGAGAGCTTTCCCAGCGTGGACTTGGGCATTTCCCGGAAGGAAAGTGGCAGCACCTGAGGGCGAGACTGGGTCTGCGTTCCTGTTACGCGGACAATATCGCTCTGGAATGTTGCATTGGCTAGTCAGTAGGTGTTTGTGAAGTAAGAGTAAGGAGAGGAGGGGGAGGGAGGGGGAGAAAACCCACCTGCGTGTTGAATCGAGCCTCGTCGTCGTCTTGGTCATACGATGGGACATAGAGCACATTGACGACCTCGGTGTCCATGGAGGAGTCGCGTGTGCTGAAGCAACAGAAGTAGTTTGGCGTGGTGCCGGGGATCTCAGCCCGGTCGAGGAGCGACTCGAGCTCCTCGGGCAGGTACTTGACAGCGTTGATGTTCATGACGTCCTTGGTCCGGCCGTCCAGGTGCAGGCAGCCGCGCTCGTCCAGCCATGCAAGGTCGCCGGGGCGGAACCAGCCATCCTTGGTGAAGGACTCGGAGGTGGCGGCGTCGTTGTTGTAGTAACCTTTGAACACCGCGGCGCCCGAGAGCTCCAGGTTGCCGCGCTCCCCGGGCTCGCACAGCTCGAGCTCGTCGTCGGCCGAGACGGAGCTGTTGAGCCGGGTCACGCGCATGCGCGCACCGGGCATGGGCCTGCCCAGGGAGAGGAACTCAAAGTTCTGCTCGTGGTCGACATCCGGGGCCTCGAGGTTGAGCGTGATGCCGGCACATGTCTCTGTCATGCCGAACCCGGACGCGATGACGTGGTCGGGAGCGCCAAACTTGCTGAGCCAGGACTGCAGCCTGACGGTGACGTTTGTGACGTTCGCCTCGCCTCCCGAATCGAGGAGAATAAGCCCAGACAGGTCAATGTCGGCAGCCAGGCCGGCCGCCTTACCCGACTCGAGCAGCCTCAGCAGCTTGACCAGCAGGAAGTTGGGCGCGAAGGTGCGCGAGACGCGGTGGCGGCTCACGAGGCTGAGGAACTGCAGCGGGTCGGCCACGACGTCGGCGGCCGGGACCTGGATCTGGGAGAGGCAGGCCATGACCGCGTACAGGTGGCACTGGACCAGGTTGACGACGTGGTCCATCGCCACCCACGAGAGCAGCGGGCCGCCCCCGAAATGCACGTCCGCGACCCTCGTCTTGCCGTCGCACGAGGCCAGGATCTGGCCGTGGGTGAGCGGCACGACCTTGGCGTTACCGCTGCTCCCGGACGTGAGCATCATCGCCGCCAGGTCGGTCGCCAGCGGCTGGAGCTCGGAGGGCTTGGGGCCCGTGGCCGCCGGGGCGGGGGCTGCGCTGGTGATGTCCTCGACAAAATACGTATCAATGCGATCCTTGCCGGTCTGCGTGAGGAAAGGCCCGCGAAGGTGGCGGCGCGTCAGACAGAGTGGACCGCCGAGCGTCTTGTGGAGGTGTTCGAGGTGCATCCTCTGGTCATCGGCGTTCTGGTTGAACATGTTGGGCCCCGTGGGCACAGGGACGGCCCCGGCCAGCAGGACGGACCAGTACCAGACAATACTGTCCGTCGCCGCGTCGAAGTGGACAAGGACGGGAGACCCCGGGCGGACCTTGGCTGGGGCATGATGACGGAGCAGGCCGGCATTTGCCTCCGCCTGAGACAAAAGCGCCTTGTATGAGAGCCGCCGGGCTGAGTTCGGGCCGCTGGTCTTGTTTGGGTCGTAGGCGACGACTCCCTCCGTCGTGTGACGTGCGGCATATCTGAGAGCCTCAACAAGATTGGTGTAGGGATACACCCTCTGTGCCGCTTTCGGGACCGAAAGATCGTGAATGCTTGGTCCTAGCTTGTCTCCGGCTATTTTAGACCCCAAGACATTCTTCCCTGCGGCTGCGACTGCTGTGGCTGCCATTTTTTAATGGTTGTTATAGCAAAGAGGAATTCTCGCAGGGAGACTTGAAGATTGTTTCACCGGTTGGACAAGATCGAGGAGGTAGTTGAGATCAGTGGGTGACATTGCTCAATCGTGATGACTACCTCAACTTTTTATATGTTGGTCTTATAAATTTTGTAACTGGGGTTTACCTTGGGAACAATGTCTCCTACGCTTAGAAATCCTTCGGCTGGAATTCTTTCGGGTGCAATGACCGGTGTCGTGGCATCTCGATGACCGTAGGTTCACATCGTTTTGCCCGGTGATTGTCAATCGGTACCCATTGCAGGTTCTTTCAGGTGTCAAAAGCTGTACGAAAAAGGAAAGCAATCAAAATGAATCCATCAGAACTTGCCAGTCAACGGAGTTAATGGTCCCCGTGCCAAAGCTTGTTCGAATGGACTAAAGCGAAAGTTCTAGAAATCAGATGATGTGTTTTGAAAAGCTCGTCCCTCGCCGCCCTGTGGATCCGTATTCTACGTTCCTAAGCGCCACCGCCCTCGAAACACCAAGCATTTTAGGTTCCTAGCTAGTAAATAGTGATAATTAATAACCCATATACCTGCACCGTTCGTCTATAGAATCTTCGTCATATCTGTAGTCCTGCCACGTAGGTGCGGGTGTGAATACACAGCCCTGTCAAGATACCCCGGGTCCTCATGGCTTGTAGCCGGTGCAGTCACGGTGAGTTCAGCCGCTCGGAGTTTTGTCTGCTTGACCCACTCTCTTGGAATTCGTCCGATGCACACTGGCAGGGCCTTTTTCCAAGCCCTGAAACGTGATCCTAATCTGGAATTTGATAGTAAATCTTGATTGTAACAGTGAATATCGACGTAATTGTCGAGGCCACTCCAAGTTTGGGCACCTGGGCACTCTTTGCGGGTTGCGGGGCGAGATCGGATATTCGCATAGTAAAAAACGGATGGTATACAGGTACGTTGTTTACACCTACGCTGCAGCCAATCAGAGCGCCCCATTCAACCACACTTGACCATACACACCACCTATACTAGGTGCTTTTTATGCCCCATACCTGCAGACCTGCTAATCCTCCTCCACCGACCAAACAACACTCCCTTGCTAACCACCTACAACATACGATACAGATTAGATTCTTCTTGTAATTGATCGTCTAGCCATTAGAAATACATCTTTATTAGTTAGAATTGAATTTCCTAGTGTTGCAGCGATGTTGCTGGTGCTGGTCCTTGATTACACCCACCTTGAGGCGTGGTGGCAGAGAGACTGTCACACCTGGAACGCTAACACTACCGCCATAAACGGCAAGTAGAAGCGACGATAGTGGCATGTGTATGGCGATAGATATGTGTAGTTAATGATTATGTATTGTTGTTTTGTATGGCGAATTGGTGGTGTAAATTAACGTTGGCGCATAGGGGATGGAATTTGTACTTGTGTACTATGCGTTTTTTGTCGTGCGAATATCCAATCTCTTGCGGGGCCTGGCAGCTCAGCCACTGAAACGTACCATCCTAGAGGAGGCTTACGAACTTGAAGTGTCATATCTTTTGAAATTTGGAATCGATAGAGGGTCTGATGTGCACTGAAGTAAAATTGTAGAGCTTCAAAGCTCGCAGGACAGCATTATAGGCGGGTTTGTTCTCAAGTCCGTGCACATGTGCTGTATGCGGTACCTCAAGACAATTAGTTGTAAAGGCTCAACTGCATTATATACATCGGGGACAAAAGAAGTTATGCCTTGGTCTCAAGGTTGGGTGCCATCTGACGATATAGGCAATACTAGCTACATATAGAACCTATGTTTTTGCGCGTTTACCACTGTACGAAGCGACCGCATATGCGTTTGGAGTATACGGATTAAGAACGAAACCACATAGAGAACCTGCCCAAGCAATCACGGCACCAATACGAGCCTCTTTCCTTTAACTTCCTTACTGTCCCAAACAGATTTCACATCGGCCAGCGGCCTGCAGATGATATTATCAGGTCTCTTCATCCTGGCCGTGGCACTGACAGCCCCAGGGGTCTCTCTCTGAAGATCCTCCTTCGTCCAAGCCCCGATCCCAGACCCCATGATCCGAATCGGCTTGCTGTTGAGCAAGCTCGGCGGCACGGTCACATCAGCCTCCCCCGAGAGGCCGCCCACGATGATATACTGCACATCCTCGCCGGGCGGCGCCCTGACGGCCTGCATCACCCCGACCGAGGCCCTGCCGCCGACGTAGTCGAGCACAATGTGCACGGGTCCAATGCGGTCGGGCAGGGCGACGGGGTCGCCCAGGATGACGCGGTCATCGAGCCCCGGCACCCGGTCGAGCGTGTCCCAGCTGCGCGACATGCCGACGACCCGCGCGGCGCCCAGCTCGCGCGCCACGGCGACGGCGGCCCTCCCGCTGCAGCTCGTCGCGCCGACCACGAGCACGGTGCGGCCCTCGCAGCCCCCGGCCGCGCGGCACCGCAGCGCCAGCCAGCTGCTGGCCACGGGGTTGACGAGTCCCGCGATAGCGACGGGGTCGACGGCGGCGCCCTCGAGCCTGACCAGCCGGCTGCGGTCGACGTTGGCGCGCTCGGCGAGCAGCACGCCCGGCCCGGCCGGCCTGGGCGCGACGTAGAACAGGTCGCCCGTGGCCTCGTGCAGACCCACCCCGTCGACGCTGGGGTCGTACGGCAGGGCTGCGTCCTGGGCGCTCGTGTGCTTGTGCAGGGCGCGCGCCCGCACGACGTTGGGGACGCCCACGGCCATCACCCTGAGCTGAAGCTGTGTCGGCGACGGCGGCGGCAGCTCGGGCACCTTGATATACTCGGGGGGTGAGCCCCACGACGTGACCCGGGCGCATCTCATCGCCCGGGACCTGGAGAGCAAGTGCCTGGCCATGGTAGACAGGTTGGCGTCTGTTACTGGACAAGGGCAGGTTATGTCGTTCTCCCGGGGCAGAATGAGCAGCAGTATATTCAAAGGCACAGTTTCAGAAACTTGAGCGGTGGATTGTTTAACTTCACTCTTGCTGCAGAAAATGAAAATGAAAGGTGATTGAAGCTTCCAAAAAACGACCACAGGCAACACGCGTACTAGTAGTGAATTCAACAGCTGTGGAGTAACAAGCTAAATCTGAAAATACCTATTCAAGATGATAGAATTTCCGGTGTTTATAACCGCCGCATAGACGGAGCGAAGTCATATCCGGGAGTCAGGGACTGCCTCGCCAAGACCCGGTCGGTAAATTTCAATTACCACTGGCAATTCCCCACTCGTGTCTTTACATCTGAACTCTGGTGTGTATGTGTGTATGTGTGTATGTGTGTGTGTGTGTGTGTGTGTGTGTGTGTGTGTGTGTGTGTGTGTGTGCCATACTAAATTCATCTCTACTTACTGTGGGGGTCCAAAGACTCATACTGAACACCGGGTATTACGTGAATGAGGCACTGGTCAAGCAGTAAATAATTAGCGTCAAATGTGACGTCGCTCAAAGGTATCAATTAATGCTGATTCATGCCGCAGACTGTTGCGTCGTATTGTCGGAGTAATAGAATTTTTAAAAACAAAAGCTCTCAAATCGCAAAATTCAAAACAGTTCATCCGCACTTGTGAGGAATAATTATAACTTCTTCTTTGAGGTTGCCGTGACTGGGGTGCTGGTTGCCTCAAAACGATCAACATACTCCGAAGCGGCACAACTCCCAAGTCACCCACGCGGTAACATCACAAATTTTCTCGAACCTTCGTTGCGTCACTTACAAGGCATGAAAGGCGCTCAGGAGATTTTCTAAAAACAATATATATGAGAGGGGCTTCCACTCAGCAGTTATCGCTGTGTGAGAACATGCCGGTAATCAAACTCTAGTTAACATTTCCCAGTCAGCCAACCCCATATTAGTTCCCATACATCCAATCTCACAAAACCCGAACGCCCAAAAATGTCCGCCGTAGTCCTCCCCCCTCCCGGTCAAGCAGCCATGGGGCCAACCGCCCGGCCTGAATGCGAACAAACGGCAACAGAGTACTGGTCCCAGTACATCCGCTCGGTCGCGGGGCCGCTCCTGAAGGTGACCGGGTCGTACGCGCCGGAGGACCAGGAAGCACACCTGCGGTTCCTGGACAGCCACTTCGCGCCGCTCATCGGGCCGAAGCCCAGCGAGCACCGTGGCGTGTACAACTTCCCCTACGCCGGCTCGCCCGTCGAGTTCACCGTCACGTCGACGTCGGGGGCCAAGCCCAAGGTCCACGTCCAGTTCGAGTTCGACCGGCCCTCTGGCGCCCGCGCGGAAGATGACCCCTTTGGCGAGACCGCCGGGCGAGACGTCATGAGGCGGGTTGCCTCGGCCGTCGGGGGGGATACGAGGTGGATGGAGTGTCTCATCTCGTCCCTGCACATGACGCCCGAGGAGGTTGAGGTCGCCAGGCCCATCGCGCCACCCTGCGTCCCCGCGGGGTTCGTCGGCCTCGCGTTCGACGGCCCTAAGAAGGTCATGAAGGCGTATTGTGTGCCTATGCTCAAGGCCATAGGCGCGCGGCGGACGCCTGCTGCCGTCGGCCTAGAGGCTGTCCGAAAGTTGCAACCCGGACAGGAAGGCCTGGCACCTCAAGTGGATCTGCTCGAAGAGTAAGTGACCTGCACCTAAGCGACCTGGTCAGCTACTGTGAGATAACCGGCTGACTCTCTGTTTCCTCGGTCGACAGGTACCTCAACAGCCGCGGCGACAGCGTCCAGCTACTTCTCATCGGAGTCGACTGCGTCGACCCCAAGGACGCCCGGGTCAAGATCTACCTCTATGTCCAGAGCAACGCCTGGAACGTGGTGCAGGACGTCATGACGCTGGGCGGGCGCCTGGACGACGAGCAGACCCGCGAGTCGCTCGAGAAGCTGCGGTCCATCTACCCCCTTCTTCGCAACGAGGTCGGCACCCAGCGGGAAAACGCATGGTCAAAGCCCGACAACCTCCCCGGGACGCAGTTCAGCGGGCTGCAGATATCGGTCGAGCTGGGCCCCAGCAGGAAGGTGCCCGAGATGAAGTTCTACGCCGCGACCTTTCAGTATACACCGAGCAGCAACGTGGCCATGGCCAACTACCAGAAGGTTCTTGAGAAGTTGGACCTTGAGTGGGGCCGTGACGGCAAGTTCCTGAAGTCTATGGAGACCATATTGTGAGTGTCAATTTCTTAAAGTCTTTTTCTAATTGAATTAATAATCTAATTCCTTTGCAGCCAAGACAAACCGATTGTTGGGCTGGGCCACGTCTCTTATACATATTCAAAGAAAAAGGGGGTGTATTCTTCGTTTTATCTCGCAGCTCCAACCGAGAACGAGATCCAAGAGTGGCAACCGCACTGTTTTGACTCAAGCTTAGTGGAGGCAAAGAAGTTCCTCTGAGTGAGCTCAGAACTTCCCAAAGATATATATCAATGCCTGTCAACATTAGATAGCCGCCGATTAGAAAGGCAAAAGTATCGCATGGTCGGACTTGTGCGCAAGAATGGTGCATGACGGTCTATAGTACAAGTAGCCTGCCACAGAATCAATTCCCTACACAATCATTTGCTATCAAAATTATCAACAGTCATGAATTCCCTAGGGTATTTGGATTTTTGAGTTCCTCTACCAAGCTGGACCGACTGTCAGTGTCCCATAATGTTACTACAGATAAAACACGCTGTGCCGTCCTTGTAGGATCCTCGTTGTTCCGGCTTAGTAATTGGGATCGTTTTTGGATTGTATACTCCAAAGGCGTATACAATCCCTTCATACAATGGTAAACGCTCAAAGACCCAGCGTTTGAAAAAGACACAATGTCGATAACAGTGTACAAAAACACACACAATTAGTCCGGCTTAGTGAATGAACTAAATGAATGCAAAGAACCATGTATGGAAGCGAAGAGCGTGTTGTCTCCCTCCCAACCGCCCATGTCCAAGCCCTGCAGGAGACGGCGCTGCTCGACCTAAACACCTCGCAGGAAGCTGTCCTGGCGGGGTTCAAGGATCAGGCACCATAGTATGTCACCGGCAACGCCTACTTACATACAATTTCTGCTTGCAAAAAGGAAACAGTCCTCGGAACTGCTGTTACATCCTTGGTAAGCATGCTCAAGGTGATTACTGTGCGAGCGGGTTTGTCGTCAACGGAATCTGGGCCTGCATCGCATCACCTTCCAAGGGATCGGCCTCACTATTTTGCCAAGGCGTATTCAACGGGGCTTCGTTGTAGCTTGAGGCCTCTAGAAGCAAGTATAGATTGCTGCAACGGGGGTCAAAGCTGATGTTCCACGTAATGAAGTACCGAATCCATTGTAGATCCTTGTGGTGCTACTCATGGAAGAAGAGTACGCAGCAACATACCCAGGCGGGAGCACCACATGTTGAAGCCAAACATTCATTTACCCACAGAACCTCGAGCAGCTCTGGGGCTATTGATGCCGATGATGTAACTGACACTTTGGACTTGTTGAACAATCCGTGCCCCTGTTTGCATCCGTGTTCATCCTCATCCATGCGAAAGCCACGTGCACTACCGTATCACAAACGTGGCTTTCAGCACACGGTCAGCCAGACCATAATGTCTGCCCGTGGGACGGACCTAAAGATTCTCTTGCCCAAAGAAATACCTGAAGTGGGCCCAGTACAAAACCATGTGCCGGGCCAGTTTCCTCGCACGGACTTTTCGTGCATTGACTACATACACTGCCCTATCAGCTCGAAATTGCCCCCGGCTAACTTTTCCGAGAACGGAGTATTCCGCTGATCGCTGATTGATACTTTCTGAGAACCGGAGCCTGCATATTGCATCTATTAATTCCGGCTGGCGAATTGCAACTCACAAGAAAGTCCGGTGATAAGTCCTTTGGCGGCCTTGACTACACATCATCACTGTTGGTAGCCATGGTCAGTATGCCGACGTACTTCCCAGTGTCATATGTGCAGTTGGTGATTGAGGAACGTGTGGGTGATTCCTGGACTCTCGCCTTTCAATGCAGTTACCCCGAACAGTTTTCAATCTTGAGTGTTCAAAACGGGCTTCGTGCCCGGTCCATTTCATATATATGATCACATTTACGTCTTCAATAGCAGGTAGGTGGAGCATGGAATTGTGACTATGGTTTTTGTTCCTGTTTCATCCCACTCACAATTTGGATTACTCATCTTATGTTATAGTTTCATTCGGCATCTTAAGTAAGCTGCAGGAGCATTGGACGAGTCTTGAGACAACACGGAATACATCTACGCTGCCGGTTTCACCATGATCGCAAAGGATGAGCTGGACATAGCCAGCACAGGCCCAGATGTCACGACTTTGTTTTCAAAACGTGCGAGCCGATGGAGGCCTGGAGAAAGTCAGTAGATTGATTTCGCCGTCTCCAACAAAAGTAGCACCTCGAACTGTGCTGACCAATTCGCAGTCCGCAAGTTATTCCCATTTGAAAAGTACCCCGGCATGATTTCCCTCCTCGCTGGTGCGTACACAACTCCAACCTTGTCAATGGCTTGAATTTTCGTAATCTCCGGTTTGGTGGCGAGAGGACAACGGACAGGAGGGAGCCGGGAGAACTGACAACGAGTGCAGGAAAGCCGAACCCAGAAGCCTTCCCGTTTTCCGAAATCACCATCTCGCTCAAGGGCCCCAGCCGGACAAAGATTGTGCTGGACGAGCATGACCTGGAGGAAGGGCTCCAGTACGGCCTACCGGGTGGCAACCATGAGTTGGTCCAGGTACGCGTGTTAGACCAGGCCTCGTCGCATTCAAAACAGAATAACAAGCTAAACAATTCTTCTATGTGGGCATATAGTGGTTTGAAGAGCTTCAAATCAAGGCCCACGGCGTTCGTGCGAGCGATGACTGGGGCTGCTGTATTGGTAGTGGCACCCAGGAACTCATCCATAAGGCCTTCCAGGTCTTCACAGATCCTGGAGACCCGGTCCTGATTGAAATGTAAGCTGCTGTGGTTCTCTGACTTGGTCATACAATCTTCAGAGGTCGAAAGAGAGCGTTTACTGATTCCAGCGAGAACAGGCCATCATACGCGTGAGTTTCATGGAGATGACTTGGGCTGTCGTTCAACTTGCCGCGGCTAACTGGTTTCTGTTTTCGTTATCCCAGGGGAGTTGTCGGTTTCCTAAAAGCGGACTCGCACGATATGGTAGATGTCGTGTCTGATGCCAAGGGAATCAATCCATCACACCTGGAGGAGATCTTAGAAACGTGGCCTTGTGATCGTCCCCGTCCCACCGTTCTCTACACGGTCCCCACAGGATCGAACCCAACCGGGGCATCCTGCAAGGAGTCTCGCAAACTGGAAATGTGAGTTGAGCAGCTGAGAACCACTCTCGCTCTCTTGTTCACCTTCAACCCGATAAGCACGCATTTGTAAGCCCTAACATCTCGCAGTCTGCGCCTGGCCAAGCGATTCAATTTCATGATCCTCGAAGATGACGCCTACTACTACCTGAATTTCGACAAGTCCCCGGCCCGCAGCTACCTGGCACTGGAGATGGAAGCCAACGGCGAGTCCGGGCGTGTCGTCCGCTTCGACTCGTTGAGCAAGACCGTCAGCGCCGGAATGCGACTGGGCGTCATGACTGGCCCTATGCCTGTGGTCCGAAAAGTTGTCAGGATCGTGGAGAACATTAGGTGCGTGAGAAGACCGACCACATGCGCAAGCAAGCCTAGATGCCTCAACCACGGTGGCTGCGAGCGACCCGGCTGACATCAGTTCTCTTCCTCTTTGGTTATTAGCCTCCAGCCATCGTCTACAACCCAGCTGCTGGCCCTCGCCCTGTTCCGGCAGTGGGGGCATTCCGGCTTCCTGGCCCACTGCGAGCGAGCCGCTGCCATCTATCGCCGGAGGCGTGACATTTTTATTGCAGCTGCCGAGCGACACCTTGTGGGGAAGGCCTCGTGGGCGGTTCCGTCGGCGGGCATGTTTGTCTATCTGGATCTCCGGCTGGCCCCGGGCAGGGATAGTTTCGAGGTCATGGCAAAGAACAGCTTGGAATTTGGGATCCTGGCCATCCCCGGCGTCGCATTCATGCCGAACGCTAGGAGGACAAGCTACCTGCGAGTGAGTTACAGCCTCATCCCGGAGGGTGACATAGATGAGGCGTGTCGGCGTATTGCTAGGCTGGTGGACGCTACATGGAAAGAGCGGGACGAGGCAGTCAAGGTAGAGCCTAGCGTATACTAAAGGCTCGAGGGGTCAAATATGTTCCAGATTATGCTTCTTGGATTAGTGTATGGAGGACTATTCGTATTATTTATACACCCCTTCTAGGGACTCAGAAGACCACGTAAAACCGAAGCGAATTTTTAACTATTAGTCCATACACCCCTTCTAAGTAGGTGTGATTCAGGGTATTCGAAAACGCACAGAGTAGCGAGTTCGAGCCCCAATAGTGTCAACCTTATTCAATTTACAAGCGTAGACGCGGACTTGATTTGTGTATTGCGGATCGTTAACGTCACCAATAATTGATTTGTTTCTCTTCTCTTTGAGCTCCCAGGTTGCTTGTGAGGGAAGCGTTCTTGATTTCCTCTCTGTTTGATATAGTAAATACTAGTAGTAGCTGTCAGGAGTGTCTCCAGGTCGTTCACGAAGTGGCAGATGCATGCAATACATACATCAGCCAAGACTTATACAATCCCAAGGTGATATAAAATAAGTTATAAAGGTGCAGGTAATTCAAGTATACAGAAGGACGAGGGCTGCGGTGACCGTTCCGGAGCGCTTGAGGCTATAGCACACATTTGAATGTGATCATACTGAATCTGACTTGCTTGGCTTCTGTGAATGTACATGTGTCGTGACTACTCCCACCCCTCTGCTTCGACCTTTGGGAAGGTCTTAAGCAGCCTATTAAGCACTATTTCCAATTGCATCCTTTTCACCAGTACAGCTGATATGGAACTAGCCTGGCTGTTTTGACGAGCACCAGCTGCCGAAGCCAAGTCCTACACTAGACACAAGCAACCGATTCCACAGAGCCATTTCACAGTCACAATAGAACTTATCATCAGCACTGAGAGACTTGGTATCTGGGAAATTAGAATCAAATTTATCATACGGATAGCGCTGCAGATTAACCCAGGCGAAGATACCAGCATTACTGCGTTCCTCAACGTTAGTCATTTTGCATAGCGCAGTGCCGGCGGTTGGCGAGCTCACCAATTGGTGTAATACAAAATGTCATGTTCTATTTGGTTTGTATTACTCGGCCGAAATCAGGGAGGAGCTTGGGAATCATCGGGGAGCACTTTCAACCTTTCGATTGGGCCTATAATGGGAAGCATACACACCACCTTGTTTGGAAAATAGATGGAACTATGACCTTTTCGATGCGGCATTGTGAACTATAATCTATCTACCTGGCGTGCAATGTTCACATAGCCCGCTCTAGTTCTCAGCCCCGTCCTGAGAAATGACTGGGGCAAAGTTGCCCTTGATGAGGCATTCAACACGACCTTTTTGAGACTCGATCTCTTCTTTGACAGCCAAGCTACTTATCCCAGTGATTTGACCTTCAGTACGCTAGTGCATAGATCTAAAGTGATGGCCCGGGGAAACTCTTAAAGGATGTAAATGGCGCCAAAGAAGCCTTGTTGGATTTTCCTGTTTGGGATACTGGTGAATATGTACACTACCCAGAGCGGTCCGAAACTCAAGACCTTGGAGCATCCCAGACCTCTGAACGGGGTGCTGATCGAAGAGCCCCCCAGATCAGTGTCAAAGTTTCGCATCCCACCGTACATAAGCTGGCTCTTGTTGGGCTCGCGCGCAACGTATGTGGCGTAGCTCCTGATGGCCCATGGATTGTTGGCGGCGCTGAGGTCCCGCCGCATGGCCGCGGCCAATGTCGTCAGGGGCGCAGCGCGGACCTTTTCCGTGGTGCAATTAGTCGCCGAGTGGTAAATCAGTTGGCCCATGTACTGGAAAGGGACTCCATGGCCTGACGGGTGTCGATTGCGCGGCTGAACATGGACACCGTCTCCGGCTTAATCAGAGGCGAGCCACGGGCCAGTCGCACCGCCGTCCCACGCTTCCAGTAGAAGGCACTGAGCAGGTCGTCGTCCGATATGAGCGAGCCTCGATCACCTCCCGCTTCTCCCTTCTTGTCCGCACTGGCCAGCTCCTTCAGCCTAGAAAAGCCGGTCAGCGGCATCTTGAAGTAGCACCATTCGCAGACGGATGCCGGGGGTCGTGGAACATAGCCTGATGGCCACCGCAAGTGTGTATAGTCCTTGATCGGCTCCCTACGCGGGATCAGGGGCACAACTATGGCGCGATCCATGTGCCCCCAGCGAATGTTCTCCTCGGTGAACCCGCGCCCCTCCATGGTGGCCGCGAGAAGGTCCGTGAACTGCATGATGGCCGAAAAGCGTCCAAGATGCTGGGATGGATGGACAAGTTGAGCATCACGCCTCCTTTGATGAAGTTGACCTGGATTGCTGATACCGGTGGAAGATCCAGTCCATTGGGTTCGGGCAGTCCCGGCAACGGCGTCAACACATGACGGTCCAGCATTGTCATGGGGATACCTGCACGACACAGTTTCGCTGAAGGAGGCTAAGATGGTGTCGCATTATTTGACGCGTATCAACTCGTATGGTGTTCCTCGGCTTTCGGCCACGGCTGTGCCTGCATTTTCCCATTCCCGGATGTTGTAGTCACACGCCAGCCGAGCCAGGGAATCTTGGCGCACAGCTCGGCGACACTGGCATGGAGGCTGGCCACTACTTCGTCGCGAGATGTAGACTGGGACGTCTGAAAGCCACAAATTACATGTGTGTACCCATCCAAGAAGGGCAACTGGCCCATTACATCTTGATGCACATCGTCGTCGCCATTCTCAATTGTCTGAGACGTATTGGCGAGGCTTCCCATGACCCAGGGCATTGGCTCACAATCGTGTAGCAGATTCAATGTCGGTCGCAACGTAGAATCAGAGCTCACCAGGCCTTAGCTGGTTTGGTGGGATTAGGATAATGTACCGGATATATTTTAACCCATCGACGGCATTTAGATACTGTCTGATGAGTAAGACTTGCTTTACCGGAGTATTTCCGACCTTAGCTTATATGAGAGGGTTTAGTAAGATTGGGATGATGTATCAGATATGCTTCAGCCTAGTGACGGCATTTAGATATCATCTAGTAAGTAAGACGTGCTTTACTGGAGTATTTTAGACCGTGGCTTCTATAAGAGGGTTCAGTAGGATTGGGATAATAGACTAAACATGTTTGAGCTCAGCAACGGTAATTAGACACCATCTGGTAAGCAACACTCGCTTCCCCGGAGTATTTTGGACCTCAGCTCGTATGAGAGCTTGCCGACAATGTCCTCACCGGAGTTGGCGGACTTAGTGCTTCCTATTTTCCTCTTGGACTTCCTTTCCTCGCCCACATTAGACTGTTCGCTGTCAGAAACAGCGTGCGGCTAGTTGGCATCATTTGCATGTATAAAGAGAACCTGGATCAGGTTAGAGACTGCGTAGACTGGTTGCACATCCGCACATTGCACCTCGCAGCCAATAGAGCACAGCGTACATGTGATACTTTCATGTGATAATAGTTCTCAACTTTTCATTGCTTGGACTGTCAACACTTCCGTCAATCTGTGTAACCCTGGTATTGAATGGGAGTCAATACCCACACAATGGCAGCCCAGTTGATCAGAATGACGGCCTTGTTTCTGGGGCTCGTGCAAGCTTCGTCCTTCCTGAACCTGACCAGTGTCTATGGGTTTGGTCTTTCTCCCGGAGCCGAGATCTTCTATGCATCTGATCCCAGCTTTGGGTCAAAAGCTACACCACGCTGGAATCTCATTGATGCGCCGTCGTTCTACGGCGCAATCAAGCCTGCAACGGAAAGCGACGTACAGCATATTGTAAGACTTGCTACAGCTCTTCATTGCGGACGGCACGCCTATTGACTACTTAACGCCAGGTCAAAGTGTCTATGGCCAATGATATCCCATTCCTCGCCACGGGGGCAGGGCATGGCACATCAAGCACTCTAGGAAGGCTGCAAGAAGGTGTCCAGATTGACCTCAGCAACTTCAAAACTGTCCAACTTGATGCCTCAAAGAACATGTTGCAAGTCGGCGGCGCTGCTGTATTCTCCCAGTTATACGATCCCTTGTTTCAAGCTGGAAAGGAGCTTCGTAAGTACCCGTACTCCCTGCGGAATTCTCATCTCGTTGTTCAATTATTGACTCTTCTTCCCAAAGCACTCGGTAACGCAAAATGTGTGGGTGTCGTCGGTGCCACTCTGGGTGGAACCGTAGGTATTTTCCAGGGACTCTACGGTCTAGGACTCGACTCGCTCAAATCGGTCCGCCTGGTAACAGCAACAGGGGACCTTCTGACCGCATCTGCGACTGAGAACGCCGGCCTCTTCTGGGGGGTTCGGGGCGCCGGTGCCAACTTCGGCATTGTTTTGTCAGCAACTTTCGAGGTACACGACGCGCCAAACGGTGGCATTTTAACGTCCACTGACTTCCTCTATCCCCCGGAGGCTAATGAGTCTGTTTGGCAAGCGCTCAGAACTTTTGACGACATCATACCAGATGAACTAGCCATTTACACATATATCATATTCAACGCCACTGCTCAAGCTGTAAGAAACCTATTCGCTGGCAGTAGCTACCAACAACAGACAAGAACTTACCACGAGAATAGCCAATGATCGGAGTTAATGCGATCTACCACGGTCCCAGTTGTGAAGCATCGAAATACATGGCGCCGTTCATAGAGGCGGGCCCTCTGATGACTGATGCGGTAGAGGTCAGTATATCCACATATCCACGGCCCGTTGCCTTGTATCTTGGTCGATTTGCAAGCCACCAAGTCCGGGATATCAATGTGGATAACCTTGGCAGTCACTAATAGTTTTGAGTATGCCTAGACCCCATGGACCAAATGGTCAGACGTTGCGCTGTTTGGCATGGCAGCTTCGGACACATCCGCCTGCACGCCCGGCCAGCACTCGAACGGGTATGGCATGGGCGTCAAGCAGACGGACGTCGCCACCTTCGTCTCCTTCTTCAACAGCCTGGCCGAGTTCTGGGTCAGACATCCCAGCCTCAGCGGCACCGTGATGATGGAACGTTTGCCGAACCGCGTGGTCGCCAGTGTACCGGACAACTCAACTGCTTACGGGCATCGCGGAATCAAGACGCACATGTACATGCACCACCGCAAAACATGATGATTGGCAGCACAGTAGCTGACAACACACCTGCAGCACTTTGGAACATAAATACAACTTGAACGACACTGCACTTGACGCCGAGGTCAACTATTTCAATCGAGCTGGTCGAGCCCAATTCCAGGCGACCAGCGGGTTGGACCAACTCTCGGTCTACGTCAATTTCGCCCACGGCGATGAGGGCCCAGAGGTCTGGTACTCAGAGCGGAAACTGCCTGGTCTCACCCGCCTGAAGCAACAGTGGGACCCTCAGCAGGCCTTCAGCTGGTATTTTCCAGTCCCCTTGCATTAAGGAGGCGCGCCGTGCAAGCGAGCCAACAGGGTGCGCAGATCAATGGTGACGGATGGCCTCAGTGCCACTCACGGCTGGATTTGGGCCTACTTAATCAGATTATTTTTGTTCTGGGTTAATGTGGGAAGCCTGGGATTAATAACCAATAGCCACATATACCAAGCTTTCGTGCCAACATTGCACACTGTCCAATCCACTGCAACCAGCTCACAACTTATTCCTGGTTCCAAAAACAACCAGAGTTTTCTGGGCCACAATAGCTACGTCTGGGTCGCAGGTCTTAGTAGCAGTAGGCCGTCCTCCGCCTAGCATCACGCCAACTCCAACGCAGATCTCCTCTGGCCCATCTATCTCCTCATCCTCATACATGGTGTCGCCGCTTCACACGGAGCGGTAGAGTCTTGGCCCATAGTGGAGCAGACTGGGACAACACACAATGGCTGGGATGTGGGATTGGAAAGCCGCCATCTCAATTGATTCAACAAATACAATCGACTTGGGGCCGCCGAAAGTTTCACACTGCAAGACCAGCAGGCGCAGATAGAGTGCCCGTGACATGAAGCTGCTCATCTGCGGACTGTGATGCACGGGAATTAGTTCCTCCAAGGGACTTCTTCTCGATTCATTTTACAATTTGAAGTTGGCTTCCACGACCCGGACAGCTTGTGCTCTACATGCACAGCCATGAGGACCCGCCAAAGGCTGTCTCATGCTTCTGCTCGGGTCTGTAATCAGAATCATCATTCTTTCTGCAGCAAAGTCTCTTTAGCCAGCACCATCAGCTCCTCACAACACCCATTTTCATCAGCAGCTGTTGCCAGTATACTTTTTCTTATCATCTCCACCCTCACCTTGGCGACACTTGTCGCCGGCCAGGGTTTTCACGTCCGCCGTTTCTCCTCAGGCAGGCTTTCCTGCTGGAGGCGCTGCCTCCTACCGCTCGCCGACACCACCAGACTGGACATCACACGTTTTACTTAACGACCGTCGCCACCATACTCTCCATCCATTTCCTCTCCACCTTGGCAGCGACTCTCGTCCCGGGCCGGGCAATGACATCCGGGATTGTCTGTTCCCGGGGCAGGCTCTCTGGCTGGATGCTGTCGCCTCGTGCCCTGTCACGTTCGAGATGACGGACACTTTGACTGCCAACCGTTGTTCTTCTCCATCGAAGCGGCCGTGATGGTGAGTGCCCCTGGATGAACTTTGATCAAGCATAAGCACTTGCCGTTCGTTGTCTTGTTGCTGAAGGCATACGGCTCAATTCGCGAATCACAGTTCTGTCCTCCGGCGCGGTCATCTGCTACGTATCGCGAGAGCTTCCGCTAGTCGCTGAGTGAACTCCTCTTCGAAAAGAAAATGAAAATACCACGCTGCCTTCTACACCGTGCCCAGATAGTCAGCTTTGTGAAGTCATTCGGTCGGAATAAATAGTGCACCTTGGGATGACTTGACTTCCAATAGTGAGCTACTCGAGCCAAATCATCTAGACAAGTTACTCACGACTGGCGAATCTCATCGGCCACTGAAATACCTTCCGTCGGTGCGTCGTAAAACAGACCGTGAGTGTACAACAGTCCTCAACGACAAATTGCCACTGGCATATTAATTCTAAGTACAATGCTAAATTGAGTTATCACTTCTTGAAAGGGGCAGGTCGCAGACTCACATGTGAGAAATGAGCGAGAAGATTATAAGCCCCGGAATTGAACATCTCGGCACTGTCGCGAAGAAGAACACCAGCAGAGACGAACGGCTTCTGGAGAGTCTCGGTGAAAAGAGAGTAACATGTACTGAACAAGTCCATAGGATACTTTCCAAGTAAACTCTGATGCCTCATAAGTCCCTTAAGGTAGAAGGAACGTAAGAGGAGGGAATAAAGACTCAAGTACATTACCAGAGACTCGTTCACCGAGCTCTCTATGACCAAATAGTGTCGCTAGCATGCCACAATGATGATCGAACTAGCAGCACGTTTTCTATGGAATGGAATAGCTTGCTTGATTCAGACCGAACGAGTGCTCATATTAAAAGAGTCGCATCACAGTGTCAAAAGGAGCTGATGATGGTCTTTAACCATAAACGAGTGTAAAAGGAAGGCACCAAGAAACTTGGGGAACGAATTTCATCCCTTAACGGTTGAACATCCACACAAAGCTTGATCCATCTATCTTACTTCCCACTGATATTGTAGGTATGTACCTCGAAGACGAGGTCATGGGTGCGGCACCAATATCAAGCATCCCTGCTCCTGGGCAAATAATCCCAAGGGCAGGCCTTTATTGAGAGGAATTGGACGCTGAGTCTGTGACGTGGCCTTTCATGTGACTCCCAGCCAATTTCCCCTTCCCATTCCGCTATATGAAGCATGTTTATGGGTGCCGAGGTTTCACCGACACATGTGGACAAGTTGCCGAGGCTGGGCTTTAAGACCAACTGCCGCCTCAAATTGTTCGGTCCCAAAGTTTCAGCGAGATGAATCCAGTGTAGCCTACATCAATGATATGAGGAAGATTATGAAACGACTCCGGGAAGGCTCCATTCGCATATTGTATGGTGACTGAACTTACATCTATAGAATTTGAAGGTAGACTAGATGGCTAACTCGATAGCATGGAGGGAAGCAATTTGGTGTGATCTACTCTATCTGCAGCTTACATTTGTATATACCCAGTATTAAGAACGAAACCACAGAACATCGGGTCTCATCCTATATGTCCTACGTGGCAGCTTCTACTTCCAATTGAAGTGGATAACTCTGCCAATCGTCCCACCAATCTCTCCCCTCATGCTCAACGGGCCACACCCGGCGCCAAATACCAAACCAATAATGCTTCCTCTTCGCCTCGGCCGCGCGGTGGCCCTTTAGCCTATACTGCCTGTCGCCGACATGAGTCTCACGCACGTGGACAACATCCCGCGCGTCGTCACGGACGTCCCGCTCGGCAACCCACCTGCGGTCCAGCGCGGCAAAGAAGGGCTCCAACGGCACCCACGGCGGTGACATGACACCAGGCTCCGGGAACCGGTGCCCCTCAGCGGCGCACAGCGCGAGGCGCTCGAGGCGGAGCACATTCGGCGGGCCTTTGGGCTTGGCGCGGTCGATGACCTCGAATATGGAGCGCGCGAGGGCGGCGTCCACGGCGCTGTTGATCAGCACGTCGCGCACGTGTCCTTCACGGTGGGGTCCGAGGCCATTTCGCATCAATTGGCAGTCCTGCTCGTTGAACCACGACTCGATGGCCGTCTCGCCGCGTAGGGGTATGCTGTTGGCCCCAGCCTCGTCGGTGTACATGATTCCTGGGGGAGACGCGTCGAGGCCCAGGCGAAGATGCTGCAGGCGTGGAAGCCGCCCCAGGGCCTTGTATCGCTCTACTTCGGCTGCATCCCCGCGTGATCGCTTGATTTCTATCGCGAGGCTTTCAAGGAGTGGACAGAGCTGCGCTAGTTGTAGGATGTGGTCGTCGCGGAGGGCGGGGCCGCCAGCGATACAGACTGTAGATAGATCCAATGTGTGCAAGTTGGGGCCCAGTGCGGGCGCGATGGAAAAAGCCCGCTTCCATTCTCCCACACGAAGAGCCTTGAGACGAGGCAGGCTGCGTATCAAGTTGATTGCTCCTTCTCCGTATTCTGGGGAGAAGTACTCATCCGGTTTGCAGGCGAGGATCAATGTGGTCAAGGACGGAAAACTGGTTGACACTGGCCATCTCTCGAGAGCGACAGATACATTGAGCTTGAGCGCACGTAGGGCAGAAAAGTTGCCAGACGCGAGCATGTCGACCAGGTCGAAGGGCATATTGCGCTTGCACAAGTAAGCATTGGGCCCATCCAATTGTATGAGTTCGACAGGTACTGGACTGGAAATGCTCTGTTCCGCTTGCTGGAGCTCTATCGCGTCACTTCTGGACCAGTGATAAATCCTTTTTAGTCCTCGGGGCCCGAGTCTTCTCACCAGGGAAAGGGCGCGGTGGTTCTCATCTTCATGCAGGTCTCCGATCGCATACAGGCATGGGGATGTCGCAACAGAATGATCATATGCATTAATGGCATCGCCTTTTGATACACTGCATTGAAAGCTGTAGTGGTGCAGGCGGCAGCGATGTAGGCTGTCATGCAGTACCTGTAGAATACAAGGGGGAATCTGTATTGGGCATGCCCAGAAAACGTCGGCTAGGCCCGTCAGGCGTTGGACCAGGCGAGCCATAGATTGCCACTGTTCGGTGGATATTGAAGCATTGCTCCCATGGGGGTCCCAGTCATCGTAGTAGAGGTCCCAGCAGCTCTGCAGGCCCAAGCCGTCGCTGTTGTGCCGCTCGCAGCGCTTGAGGGAAAGATAGTTATGCTGCAGCTGATCGCGCGAGGAAGACAAGAAGATGAGTCGACGGACGTGGGAAAATCCACCATCCCGGGATAGAATCGCCTCCCATTTGTTTGAATCGTCGAGTAGATGCTGCCCGTCCGTGATTGTGAGCTTGACTGTGCGATGCAGGAGGGGGCTAGCAATGGCGTAGCATCCCCTGCCGGCGCGTGCGAAGGCCACGAGGCTTGGTGGGTGCGTGTGATCTAGGATTGCAGAGATGTTGTAAAGGATTTCAGTGTGCAGTCTCTGAAGTAAAGATTCCATATTGCGACCTCTGGACGTCAGGTCGTTGGAAAGAAGAAGTTGTGTTGTCTCTAGATTTCAGGAAGATTAGGCCGATGTCCCATGCCTTATGTTTGCTGCACCTGAAAGAACAGGGGGGGGGGCTGGTCTATTTTACATGTTAGTGGTGCACAAGGTCGTGTTGCCCGGATCATAGTTCGAGCCGCAGGCAGCACGCTGCTGCCTTGCCTGAGGCGCAGGTTACAACTTCACCCCGTCTTCTAAACAGTTCCATAAATAATGCAGCACAAACTGCTCCAAATTCCGAGACAGCCTTTCCATGCAAAGAAAATTCTATCTTATGTCGTGTGGGCAGATTAAATTGCTGCTGCACCACTTTCGAGATGGAAGACGACTTTGCCTCCGATCTTTACGTCTTCAGATTCAATCCGCATTGCCTGGACAATTGCGAAGACCTTGAACGATATGAGCCGGGAGGATTCCATCCTGTCCATATCGACGATCATTACGATGACAGCCGCTACAGAGTGGTTCACAAGCTTGGGGCCGGCGGCTTCTCAACCATATGGCTCGCACGAGACCTCCCAGGCCGGCGATGGGTGGGACTGAAATTTATCGTTGCAGCTGAGTCTGGAGACTACAATGCCCGTTCATCTGATATCACTACAGAACCCGTCCTCGCCAGCTCTGAGTTGCTGGCGTGTCCTGAGCGTGAGTTCTGGGTTGACGGCCCCAACGGGCGTCATTTGTGTTTTGTGCTGCCCTTTGTCGGGCCAAATCTTGCGACACTGTCCTCTGGCATCTACTTCAGAATCTCACCCCGTTCCTCGGCAAATCTCTCCATGCAAGCGGCACAGGCTATGGCACTTCTACACTCTCGAGAAGTCTGCCATGGAGACTTCACGGCGAACAACATTTCTCTGGGATTATCGGAAGAGATCACAGCGTATGGAATCGACGACATTTATCGAGCCTTTGGACATCCCAGGAAGTCTCGCCTTGGGCTCTGCAATGAAGATGATCCAGCCCCGGGACCGGAAGCGCCGCAATACTACGTCGAATCCCTGGACTTCTTTGCTTCCAATACCAATGTCCTCACCAAGCAGATTCGAATTCTAGATTTTGACCAGTGCTTTGAAGCCGACAATCCACCGAAACGAACAGGCATACCCGCGAAATACATGGCCCCGGAGGTTATCGCTGGTGGAAAACCCAGCAAAGCTTCAGATGTCTGGGCACTGGGGTGCACCATCTTCCGGCTGCGGGCGGGCAGGGACATTTTCTTCGACTACGACACATTCAACCCCGCGGAGGCTCTGCAGCAAATCCATAGGTTCCTCGGCGATCTTCCAGACAGCATAGCGCAGGCGCGATACGATCCTGAAGGCTACCCAACTGAGGACGAGAGTGGCACGCCGCTTATATATTTCAGGGAGAAAGCCAATCTTGGAGATGAGATCAGAAAGATCTGGGACGAGCCTCCCTCGCTATCGATGCGCAGCGATGGTGAGGTTGATACCACAGTGTACCCGCCCTGGAGCACTGAACACTCCTTGTTCTCAGAAGAGGCTGAGAGAATCACTCCGTATCCAATAGCTTATCGATCTATGCTTTGGAAACCCACGGCAGTTCGCGTGGATGGAGATCACTACATATTTTATGAAGACGAGACGAGCCCGTTCTGGGGTGCGTTTCCTCTGATCATGCACGATGAGGCGGAATTGCTCGGGGATCTTTTATCACGGATATTCGTCTATGACTCTTCGAGACGTCCAAGTATCCAGGAAATCTTGGAGCATTCCTGGTTCAAGCAGTACGGCGTACTATCGGAGGAAGACATTTAGTTTTTGACAGTGAAGGCGGTGTCTGTTTTAATCAGAAAATCATTAAAGTGGAAAGGCATCGATCCTTATTTTTATTCCTTTCAAGAGGCCTGTTTGGTAAGAAGAAATTCAAGTTGGGCCGTCTACCATGATAATATAATGTTAGATTATGGGTTTCTTTTTGTGCAGGGTCCGGTCATTGAATGTTTAGGCTAATATCGTGATCTACGTTGAGAGATATGACTCGTTCCAGATAGTTCCAAATAGATATCGTATAGCGAACTTGGGTGCGAGCAGGCATGGTCAAGCGTGGAGAATCAGAGGCGAATATTATGGTTGGTATTTGGAGAACAATGACCCAGAAAAACCAGGAGATCGGGCCAAATTGAGACCTACGGCCCTGCGGAGCACCACGGAGTGCTCCGTGGGGCCGGAAACATTGGGCCGGAGGCGGATGTCGTAATTCTGCCGTAGCGGACCCGACTTTTTGTGGCCTTTGAGAACCTTTAGATCGCTTCGAGAATCTCCAGATCGCATATTGCAGGGGGTACCCGTGTTGGCAATTTACTAGCGCTGTCGGGCTTGTCGACTGTCACAAGAACAATCGGGCAAGCCTCGGCACGAAGCGTTCTGGAGCTGCCAAGGCCTGTCTTGACCCCAACACGAATGCGTGGCCATGTACCAGACGATCTCGGTCATCCCAAGTTGACTTTGCTTGGGGCCGTCAGCACCCAATCGCATTGGCGTTCGACGGATCGCTTCACATTTCCATTCAAGAAACATCCCAACACCCACAAGGGCGGAATGTAACCGAGGACCGTCGCATGTCTCCCCCAGTTTCTCCCATGTGGCCTGAGTTGGGCAAGTGAAACGAGTGACCGGCATTCATGTGAGATTTGTTGTACCTTGGATGTTCGCTACGTATTGACGTCAATCAAATATCTATGGGGGCCCAACCGCTCCTACCCCCAAACTGCCGCTTCTGAAATCTATCATTATCTCAACTCCACTTCCTAAGTGTTACCCCGAATTTGTCGATCACGCTGAGGATTTAATAACCAGCGATGGAGGAGTATGATTTCATCATAATAGGTGCCGGTGCATCAGGCATAAACGCAGCCCACAAGGTGCAAACGGAGTTCCCCAACGCCAAGTACATTGTCCTCGAGGCAAGAGGCACAATCGGCGGCACCTGGGACTTCTTCAAGTACCCTGGCCTCCGTTCGGATTCTTATTTAACAGGGTTCGGCTTCAGGTGGCGGCCATGGAGCGAGGAGAAAGAGATAGCAGACGGTGCTATCATACAGAAGTACCTCCAGGAGTCGGTTGAGTATGCGGGCATCGACAAGCACATCCAGTTCAACCACAGGGTCGTGGGCGCTCACTGGTCATCAGCCGAGAGCAGATGGACTGTAGAGGCCCAATTGAATGACGGCGAGGAGAGGAAGAGCTTCAGATCACAGTTTGTCCTCGCATGCAGCGGCTACTATGACTACAAGACACCACTGCAGGCTGAAATCCCTGGCCTATCGAACTTCAAAGGCACTGTTGTCCACCCGCAGTTCTGGCCCGAAGACCTCGACTACTGCGGGAAGCGAGTAGTCATCATCGGTTCGGGTGCGACCACCGTGACTATCCTACCCGTTCTCGCGAAGACGGCAGCAAAGGTGACCATGCTCCAGCGAAGTCCAAGCTACGTCATGCCATTACCAGCGGCCCCTGGACACATCTTCGCTCTGCGCAAGTTTCTACCGAAAAGGGTAGCAGACACCATCAATTTCTGGAAAGATGTTATATTCCAGACCACCGTCAAAACCTTCTGCTTCACCTTCCCGCAGTTCGCACGGAGGATGCTCATAAAGGCCATGGCCAGAGAGCTCAAGGGCTCAGGCATCCCAGTCGACCCGCACTTCACGCCGAGATACACCCCATGGACCCAGCGACTGTGCGTCTGCCCGGACGGCGACTTCTACGACGCCCTGCGGGGCGGCAACTGCGACGTGGTGACGGACCACATCGACACCGTGACCGAGTCCGGCATCAGGACCAAGTCAGGCAAGACCATCGACGCCGACATAATCGTGACGGCGACGGGGCTCCGGATCCTCATCCTCGGCGGCGTGGACTGCACCGTCGACGGAGCGCGCTTCAACATCGCGGACCGGTTCGCCTGGCGCAACTTCATGCTCGAGGGCGTGCCCAACCTGGCCATGGTCATCGGCTACACGGACATGAGCTGGACGCTCGGCAGCGACGCGTGCCTGCGGCTGCTGGTGCGCGTCATACACCACATGAGACGCATCGGCGCGGCCGCCGTCCAGCCTGTCGTCCAGAACAGGGAGGCTATGAAGGCCGAGCCCATCATCAGCATGAAGTCCACCTACTTCATGGTCGCCCAGGACAAGCTGCCGAGAAAGGCTGAGGTGGACCCCTGGAACGAGCGCAAGGGGTATATACCCGAGTCGTTGCTCGCCAAATTCGGTACCATCGGGTCTATCACGAAAGGATTGGAATTCACTGCAGATTCTGGGAACGGGCATGCGAACGGGAGCGCGAACCGGGTGCTGAACGGGACGGCGAACGGGAATATGGTAAATGGTCGTGTCAAGGGGCGTGCAAATGGCAACGTGAATGGACGTGCCAAGGCAGATTGATTTCTTATAGAGGCGATGGCTTTCGAATTATATGGTGCCGGCCTTTGGTTCGCCCCGCTGGGTCTTTGAGCGTTTACTACTGTATGAAGGGACCGCCTACGGCTTCGAAAGAGCACGTATACGGATTAAGAACGAAACCACCCAACCACCTTTGGTTCGCCCTTTACACCCGTCCAGCTTTCCAGACATCGACGATCTCCGCGCCTCCAACACAGCTTAAACCTGTAGATTATCAGATTAGCAGGATACCCCCCATTAGTTGAGAGCATGCTAGAATTCCCTGGGTACAGTATCGGTTTAATTGATTTGACCTGCTGCACGGTGCTCTGCAAACCATACAATTTTAATTGATGATGTCTGTTCCTCGATCCGGATACCTATTTCGAAGGCGCGACTGGGTCAACATTTGTGTATCACTGAATCTCCATCACAGTGTTAACACTGAAGCATGTGCCTATGTTGTCAGTTAATCTGTGCTTTTTGTGTGTTCAAACAACAAAAACGGGTACACTCCGCCATACCATAATAGGCTACTGACGTTTGCGGCGTTGGACTAAAAATGGACTACATGCATCCCTTTGTGTGCATTCCAGCCGGTGTAGCTGCCATAGTCTTCTGCCTAGCAATTCTTAAATATCAACAGGTACCTGGCATGAAAACCTCTTGTAGCACAAACTCACATCCAATCCCGACCCATTGAGGACACACCCTGCCGGGCATTCTGCTTTCACGATGGCCGCCGCATTAAATCTCAAGCAGCGAACAACTGGTGTACAATTCGACTGGTATAGGCACGGTTTACCATTCGACCCAAATAACCCAAACATACAAGCATTAATCGCCCAGCGCCAATTACCACACCACAATATTGTAGATGCATACAATGTAGCGAGAAACCTAAATCTAGCGATCCTCAGAGATGCTCGTGTCCAACAAAAGCAATTCGATATAGACGATGCCGCAGGACCTAATATTGCGGCACGGGCGGCGAGAAACAATCCTGCTGATATGGCCCAAGCTCTGAACAATCTTCAAAACCTCAACGGGCCCTTGCGATTTGGGATGGGGTTGCACCCGAATCGACTCACATGTCAGTAAACATCCCGAGTACCTACACGTAGACCTTGTTCTGCAACATTATAGGGTTAAGCTTATCTCTATTAGTTCTCAAAACTCTTGGCATTGGTGGTGCGTAAAGTTACATTCTGGTGAATGAAGCATGCTTTGGCAATTGCCTGTACACTGCAAGGTGTACTGACTTTGCCGACCCAAACACTGTTACTACTCCGAGTTCACACTTTGGAGATAGGTTTCTGATATGCACGTGTAGGACAGGGAATCGCTACTTTGTGGGAGTGGAGGAACGTCACAGGAAATAACGAAACAATTGGAAGATCAGTTATCAAAATGGCGATACCTGATGCAACCAATCCTGCCAACAATCCCCGTCGAGCCTCACTGACGCGCGAGAAGAACACAACCATTGTACGTTATGACGTGGATCACCCAATATCATCCTTGCTGACTGTCCTCGGACTCAACAGCTCCTAGCCCGGGCGAAGCACATCGTGCAGCGCTTCCTTGTTCAAAACTTCATAAATTTCCAGATCGGCACTCCAATAGACAACGATCCGGATACACTCATCACAGAATTTGCGAGGAGGGGTGATTTAAATTCTCTCCTTTCTAAAGTCGGTCGCCGGATTTACCGGGAAAAACGGCGCGGACACCGTGTGGATCCCGTTTTGGGCGTAAGGAATCGGTATGTCGTGGAGGATGATGAGGAACGAGTACCTGCAGTGGTTATCTGGCAAATCTTCGACTGCTGTGGGTCTAACTACTTATTTCTACTTTGTTGTCTGCTTTCCAACCTGCTGTTGAGTCTGACTCTGTCTTCTCCCTCTCATGTATTGATTCCGGGTTGATCGTTAACACATCAGATCCTACATGTGTAGTGGTCACAGCTTGCACGTCAATGGCTTACCCACCGAGACAACAACCACCGGCGACCCAAGCTAACCCGTTTCCCGAATCTGGCGGAATGTTGCCAGAGGAGTATCACAACCAGGCAGATGCACCTGGCAATTATCACAACCTTGTTCATTTCGATATCGATCCACAAAATGTCTTCATATTCGACACTGACGACACCCATCGGACAATGCCCGTATTCAAAGTAGGTTTCTGTCCCTTCTTATTCTTTCTTTGCTTCACCTCTTGATCCTTCAGCATTAAGTGGGTGAGGGTGGGGATTCTCCTCCGGAAAGCTGGCCGGTTGTGTAGTGAATCACGGATAACTAATTGTATAGCCAGGTGGCAGATTTCGGTCTAGCACGCACACCAAACGAGACCCGGGGCAATCCCGCGAATAGACACCCCCCCTACACGGTGGCCCAGCAACAGGAAATGTGGGAGAGCCGGGAAATAGGAAAAGATGGGTGGCATCTACCGGTAAGCTGACATATGAGAAAACTGAGTACATGATCATCAAATTCTCAAAATATCTATGATCATGAAGGACTGACCGCCCCTCTTCTGGGAATACAGGAGCAGTTCACATCGGACTGGGACGAGGTTGGGCCCAATAGTGATCCATTCAGCTTCAACCTCGGTGCGATCCCCCCAGCTCCGGGTCCAATAAGTGAACTCGATGACCCCAACACCGTTGCCGGCAATTACGGAGAGTGGTCAAATGTGTGGCAGATCGGGATGGTACGTCACCAGCAATAATATATTCCGAGGTTGAATGGGCCAGTAGTCACTAACCCGGGTTGCACCTCAGGTCATGTGGTGCTCGATGACAATGATGTATCCTATTTTCCCCCCGATGGCCGCGCAGGACACCGAAACCCTCTGGAGTTATGGGGACCCCATAACAACAGACCAGAGATACACGGACATGTATGGCGATGAGTTGTGCCAGCTAGTGTCCGCGTGTTTATCAGTGAAGCCCATCGATCGGCCCATGCTTGATGAGCTGCGCACGGAACTGGACAATATCCGACCGGCCCAGGTAACTGATGCAGATCAGGCCTGGTTCAGGAGATATCTCACTCACCCCTCGCGTCCGAACCCAAGGCCGGTGGCTAGGGCATTCCAATAGAGTACTTCGACACGTATCTGCGTAACCGCAACACAAGGAATACTCGTGGTGTGATTAAGACAGTGTTAATTGAGCGGATATGTAAATAGCTATTCAAGTTTTAGGGCTCAAATAATATCTCGGACGTATAGACTATTGACTATCTGTATTCTTTGAGTTCTTCTACTAAGTTGGAACAACAACTATAGCCCCAGTGGGACAGGAGACAATATGATTGAAGATGGCGTAGTTTTCGCTATGCAAGGCTTTAGACAATGTCTATTCAACCTTCTGCAAACCGGTGTGTGCCAGTCGCCGCTATTTCGCACCAAAAGTCTTAGTGTCTGGCGGTGCACATTCGCGCTGGCGCCGTCAAACCATCAAAGTCGAAGCTATCTGCAACTAATGTGACACCGTCATATCTCGGACGTATACTTTGTTTTCAAACCCCTCTTGAAGAGTCATTTTCACAGTAATACAGGCCACGACGAGTAGATATCTTTTCAGTCTCGAGCTCTACTTATCCAGAAGGTCTGCTTCCGTAAGATCATCCGGGGTAAAGAAAGTCCACAGATGTCACACCGATCACCGTCAACATATTCCAAGTGACGTGATTGTCTCAATCAACTCCCTCGCCGACTATCGCAATTGACAGACTATTCAAGGCTGCTTTCCGGCCGCTAAGTCATGCAGATCCCCCTCGTCGCCGACCTTGAACCCCTCTTCGTTCCTTGCCTCGCTTTTCGCCTTCGTGCCGCCTTGCTCCTGCAGCACGCCTCTGGGGTCTGTGGCCTCCTTGCTCGCGCCGATGTCACGGTCGGCTGGCTCCTGTCGCAACTGGGCTTCGTCGATCAAATTTCTGTCTCTAGTCAATTTTGAGGAAGTCCGTGGCAGGCTTGAACCAACATACTGCGCTTGTCCATGCTGGTTTGAGTCCAATGTCGTCTTTTCTACTCCCCGACTGCCTGGTGCACCGCCGGTTGGGTTGTCTGATGGTGCTGTTCCGGACATTTTTGGCTAGGAAATTCTGAGGTCTTAAGTGTCGAGACAGGATTTCGATGGTATGATATGATTTTAAATTGTAAAGAGTGAGCTCTACTCCCGAGAAACTGCCTCAACGACGTGCATTTGACACGTTGGGCTGCATGAGTTCATACGTGCGTCATGAGATGATCTGCAACACCCGCTATTCGCCTCCACGTTGCCCAATATCTCCGCTCTTATCATTTGAGGCTTACGAGCCCTTGACCTTGGAGACTCTGAATCGGTTGTATTCACCTCCAGTCATGATTGGGTACTTCATAGGATTTTCCTCGCTGATGCAAGTCGGTACCGGCTCAAGCGGCTTATTCTTGTCAAAGCCAAAGAAAAAAGCCGCGGAATATCTCTCCTTGCCGCTCTTGTTAATCACACGGTGGACAGTGGAGACAAAGAAGTCGTTGGTCTGTCTCATAAAGCAGTCGGCGATGTTGACCACGAAAGCCCCAGGGACAGGATCAGCCCTGACCCAGTTGCCGGATTTGCTGAGCACTTCGAGGCCACCGGCTGAGTCCTGGTTCACGATGGTGAAGCACTCGACGTCCGTATGAGCCCCGATGCCGTTCTGTTCGTCGATACAATTTTCTTGCTCTGGGTAGTGAAGAATTCGCATGCCTGCCTCCGGGCGTTTGGTGTACTCGTCGAAGTAGTCCTCTGGTAGGTCGAGAGCGAGTGCAAAGATCCGCGCTAGCTGCCGTGATAAGCGTAGTAGTTGTAGTTGGTAAGCATACAGGCCCTCTTGAAAACCAGGCAAGTCCGAGGGCCAGAGACTTGGTGAAGGTTCCTGGCTGCTGTCTACGACGTCGGGATCTTGTTGGGGATTGTAAGGCCAGTTGAAGGCCTCATTGAGGTCTTGTTCGTAAGGATTTCACGGTTAGTTTTCCACCAAAAGGATTTGGGCGAAAGCCTGTCCACTCACCGTGATGCTTCCATCCATTTCTGTTGTACGCCGCCATCGGGTGATAGCCCGCGTACTCGGTCGGAAGTTGCCCAGTCCAGACCTCAATCTTCTTTTCCTCGGAGAGAGCAAAGAAGCGTTTGGCTTGTTCAAAACAGGCTTCAGAATATTTCTCATCTATGCCCTTCTCATTATTAGCCATCTCTTGGGCACCACCTTGGCGCTTGACTAAATGGTCCTCACATGGTTGATGAGATAAAAGAAACCAATAGTCCGCGCAGCCTCTCGGATTTCTTCGGCGACGGCTCGACGGTCCTCCAAGCGCTCGCACCAGATCTTGCTAGCATCTATGACGGATATCTTCTCTATATTAGTGGAGACGTTGGACTTGAAGGTCAGAACTTGTCCGTTATGCAACGTGACAGTCCGAGGTGCCGTCACGGGCTCCGAGGTTATGGTTGTCTGAGACATGGTGCTTAGGAGCTGAGAGCTTGAGTCATACGTGCACTGTGTTCTCGTGATATCGTCCGGTAAATTTCAAAAATGATGGGTAAGTTCGGTGCATCTTGCCGGATGGCGAATGTGCCACCTCACTGCCCCGCACCCGCCTGGGGATGGTAGGATGGTAGCATCTGAGTGGAAGGTTGGCTTATCGCACCATACGCAACCGTCAGCCACTATTGTCAGCGGCTCTCGGCTGGGCCCTAAGATTTGAGAGGTCAGTACTGGATGATCAGCTGTAGCTGATCAAGGACTCTGATCGGACGTTGATCTACGCACATCGGGCATATTATGCTCTTGTCAAAAGAACGTCCATTTTCCTGGCGAAATTTTCCCTGATATATGGGAACTTATTTGAATAATTGTTGAGCAAAGACCCATGGGCTCTGAGAGCTAAGCTATGCAGGGACAAAAACATTGGCCTAGCCCAGACGGAGAAGACGAGTAGTGAGGGCTAGTGATAGTTGATATGCGATGCGACAAAGTTTAAGCACATATTCCCTGTGGTCTCTGAGCGTCTACATCAAAGTCTATATTACTTCAGCTTGTAGAACACATTGTCAGCTATTTCTATTGTTCGGAGCATCGCAGGAAATGGTGATGTAGCTAGAGGACAGTGCCCAGGTGGTCATATTGCCTCGGCACCGTGTTGTTACTATTCCCTTGTTCTCGCTCTATTATCTTCAGATCGAGCCGATGGCTTTGTCTTTAACTGAAAACAATTTCGGCCTCGGACTGGTCGAAGACCCTAACAATGCTTTGTTCGAACAAAGGCATTGTCAATCATCCTGTTCATTATGGGATGATGCTTTAGAATGTAGCTTCTCGGCTATATATAGGGCAGTGAATCTTTCCAAGTGTTGGACGAAGACATATATCGCACTCGCAAACACCCAACGCTTGGATTAACACATCATAAGTCTACACCTGAGGGACCCAAGGACAAGACCAAAGAATCACAGTCACTCTTCCAAGATGTCTGCTCAGAACCCAGTTGACTACTACGCCGTGTTGGGCGTCTCGGCCAACTCAACCTACACAGAAATTCGGAGGGCCTTCTTCCAGCTGTCGCTCTCCGCTCACCCAGATCGGCATGACAAGTCTGAGTTTGAAGAGGCGCATAAGAAATTCGTTCTCATTTCTTCTGCGTACAACGTGCTCAAAGACAAAGAGTCCAGAGAGAAGTACGACGCCTCACGGGCCGGCATGACACAGCCGCCCACATCTGCGCAATGGGACCATGGTAAAGAGGCTCCAAGCCACAGAAACGGTAATCATACCCCGCTAAATGAAGAGGCTTGGCTTCAGTTCAGAACAGTCAAGGACATCATTAAGAATCTCACTTTGAGGCTCCTGTTGGCTCTCACCCTGGTCTGCAATGAAGTCAAAACTCTGGAAACTGTTGATCCTGTCAACTTGAAGTACCGGATTGCCAGTGCAAGAGCACAGCTGCACTTCATCGGTGACACTTTTACCAATATTCGGGCAGAGGTGAACTCAACCGATTCACCAACATTTTTGACGGAAGCCACTGTCACCCGCGTCAAAAATATGGTGATTTTGAAAGAGTATCTTCAAGAATTCCTCGACGCTCTACCACCGGATGATTCTGTCCCTTCTAAACTAGAAGCCTTTGCCACAAGCAAGGACTTGCTGGAGACCTTGAATAAGTGTGCTCGGCTTTGTATGTAAGCTCTCTACATCTGGCGATCTAAGACTATTGTTCCAAGATAGAAGGTACTTGAGCGCTCTAGACTATTTCGTGGATTCCTTTTCTGTCACAAACCAGACTGCCCAACATGAGGCACTGATCATTGTAATCTAGCCTTTTATCAGTAGATTCGACCGAAAAATTGAACATTTATCATGTTATCAAACGCACCTAATTTACCTAGGTAACCTAAATCTCCCAAAAACCTGGCACACAGTATCAATCTACTACTGCTATAATTGAAGTAATTGACAACCTCGCAACTTAATATATTGCATGTAGCCTTTTTGGGAGCACCAAATACGCCGTTGTGCCCTTTATCGCGAGCATAGGGCGGCGGATGAGCCGGTGCAGAGAAGGCGTTCCGCTGCAAGGGAAAATCTTTGGACACTATGGATAGTGAGGCATGACACATCGATATGATGCGTATTTCGGCTGTTATCGTTTACCAATGCTGGGCAGGGTACACTGACGATTGGATCTACTAGTATGCGAGTTGTGTGGCGCAGATAGTGTCCTAGGTGATGTCGCGCGCTTGGAGTCGACACAGCTCGTCTCGAGGGCACCTCCTGATTAGACCATCTTTCCTGGAACCCCACTCCACGCAGACCAAGCAACATCGCAGTCAAGAGCTCAATTAGGGATGCTCTTCCACGAGAACCGTCTTGGATACCTACAATAGACAATCGAGGGAGTGTAGGTAGAAAGCCAGACTCCTGATCCTTCCATCCCATCCTCTACTGCGCCAACTAGGCATTGGCATGACTTGCTTGTGGCCTTTTAATGAGCACCATCACTTCAGAATACGAAAGACACGCTCATTTCATACCTATTAATTGTACATATATTGATCAGAAATGCTTGAGAGTTAAATACATAGTTCTTCTGTAGCGATCAGCTGGGGCAATACGTTCATATCGTAGATTGTTCTCTCTCCTCTCTGTATTAGTTCCAATAATGAATGTCCTTGCGTACTTCCTCTGCAGCAGATCTTTATTCAATTTGTCTTTTTAACAGAAACTATATATTTAACATTTATACTCACGCAAATCACTACTGTTGGGTAATTGAGGCTGTCTCAAATGGCCCTGCCTCATCCGTAGTTGCCATCACACAAGACTTCTTCTTAGACCTTTGGAGTATTTATTTTCATAAGAAGATATTGCATTCAAGATTATCATCAATTTGACGAAGTTTCACTCTTTGGCCACACAGACCTGTGCATACCCTACGAAGCCACGGACGAGCCCTGTCGAATCAACACCTAAAGCACTGACCTTGCACTGTTGCTCACGCTGTCATTTTCATCTTTGGCTTCCTTCATATTTCCCTTTCATTTTGCTTAATCTGCTCTCTCATATCACTTGTGTTCCTCCTCCACCTTCGGCTTCGCTCCCATTTTGGTCCAGTCAGACTGCACAGGTCATGTCTAGAAACGTGATGGGGTTTGGGGTAGCTAGCTGGGAAGGGTGGGTAACTTGTGACTAACGGGGTGCGTGATTAGCCCTCGACTCGAGGGCGAGAGGGGGTCTGCAACTGCACCTATCCTCTACCCAAAGATACCGTCTCAGCATAAGAACGTACTGCCCACTACTAGTACCGGCCCATTTGATATCTGACATTCGTTCTAGCTTGGTACCGCCAGAACCACGAACAAAACTTGAAACTGAGTCACGATGGCGACGGCACGATCGACTATCCGCAGCACTGCTGCAACCATTTGGCCATTAGCCCAGAGAAGCCCTGACATATTTGGACGTAGCCGCGCGCCACAACGGCGAGGGATTGCCACGCGCCAGACTCGTCACAAGCTCAACACCGGTGCCAGCATTCCTGCCATCGGCTTTGGGACTTTCCAGGACCCAGATGCTCAAGAAGATGCGGTTTCCAGCGCCCTGAAGGCGGGATTGCGTCTCATTGACACAGCAAGGGTCTACAATGTCGAGAAGCAGGTTGGCCAAGGCATCAAAAAGAGTGGCGTCCCGCGCGAGGAGATCTTCCTCGGCACGAAGTTGTGGTGCAACAATTACCATCCAGACGACGTCGAGAAAGCACTCGACGATTCTCTCGCAGACCTCGACACTCCGTATGTCGACCTGTTGATGATGCATTACCCTTGCACGTTTGCGAGAGGCGAAGACCGCTTCCCTCGAGACAGCAATGGGAAAATGGTCTTGGGCCAGACGACGTTTGTGGACACTTGGAAGGCCATGGAAAAGCTTGTAAAGAAGGACAAGGTAAAGGCCATCGGGGTCTCCAATTTTAGCAAGGGGGAACTGGAAACGTTGATACAGGAGAGCGCAACGGTGAGTCGGTCACGAGAGAAAGTGAAGCCGGGGTCCATCTGCTAATCTGACCACAAGGTACCTGCTGTCCACCAAATGGAAGTACATCCTTATCTGCAGCAAAAGTCTTTCAACCAGTGGCTTCAATCCAAGGGCATCCATGTTGTTCAATTCAGCCCGCTTGGAAACATGAATGACTTCTACCGGAGCACAGGCTGGAGCAAGGAGATATCACACATGATGAGAGTTATCGACCAGCCGCTACTGAAAGATCTTGGGCGCAAGTACGGCAAAAGCGCTGTTCAGATCGTTTTGGCTTGGGGTGTCAACAATGGACGATCCGTGATACCTAAAAGTACCATTGACTGGCAAATACAGGAGAACGTCGAGGCGGACTTCAAGCTCGAGGCAGATGATATGAAGGCCATTGGAACTTTAGACATCAAGGCCAGATTCAACGACCCTAGTTTGGATTACCAGTGGAGGCTCTATAGCGACCTGGATGGCATCGAGGGCACTGTCGAAGGAAGAACACACTAGTCTAACTCCTTACTATACAAATGCACACGTCGAAACCCTTCTACCGCAATGCACCCGCCATTGATAGCTTTCGTAACACGTGAGACCAGCCTAGGGGCGCAATTACTTAGCACTTGCTATGAGTTGATGTTGATGTTGAGAGGGTCCACGATAAAGACGGAGCTACCTCGGGTTATTGATGAAGAACTGTTACCCGATGAGTCTCAGAACTAGTGTACGAAGCAGGACACCGATCTTGAAAACGCACACGATGGGTCTTGCCAGTGATGGGCAGCCAAGCGGTCCGCCGCATCGACCTCGGCACTGCAGCGGCAGATAGGCTTTCTTACTCCACAACAACTTTCTATCGAAAGTAACATTACAAACTCAAAATTGCCCAGACCTTTCAATAGTCGCTGGTTGTGGAATATTTAAAATTCCTGTGTCAGTTCTTGGTGCAGAGAAGCCGGCGACAGAAACAAATGTGGGAATGTAAGCTACCCCTTCTGAGGATACGCTGCGGACCCAAGGAGGCCACACCAGCGAAGACGACGGAAACATCATGGATCTCTTCAGACCTCCCTCCTCTCACGGATAGCACCGTCGAGAAGGAACCCCACCCCCTCACGGCCCGCAGCGTCGTCCTGGGCCTCGTCTTCGGGTCCCTCGTCAGCGCCTCCAACGTCTACCTCGGGCTCAAGACGGGCTTCGTCTTCTCGGCCAACATGTTCGGGGCCATCTTCGGGTTCGGCGTCGCCCGCTTCCTCTCGCAGACCCTCGGCCACGCCGCCGTCCTCGGCAACGGGGGCGTCTTCGGCCCTGCGGAGAACAACATGATCCAGGCGGCGGCCTCGGGCGCGGACGGGCTGAGCGGCTTCTTCGTCGCCGCAGTGCCTGCCATGTACCGCCTGTCGCTCCTGTCGGATCCCGAGGGGGCGAATCCCGTGCTGAGAGACTTTGGCAAGTTGACGTTGTTGACCTTGGTGTGCGCGATATTTGGGGTGTGTTGGGCTGTGCCGTTTAGGAAGTTCTTTATTGTTCATGTTGCGAGGGAACTGAATTTGGTGTTTCCAAGTGGCTAGTGCCTGTGGAACGGTCCATGTGCATTGAAGTAACCTACCTCTGGCTGCAGCGCTGACCTTGCGGCCTTGCAGCGACGGCAGTGGCCTTCACCATCCGGTCTATGCATGGCCTGGGTACAGGTGCAGCTGATGCAAATCGGAAGCTCAAAGGACTGGCATATTCATTCCTGGGAGCCTTTTCGCTCCGCGTGGCCTCCGACTATGCGATTGGATTGTTGTGGGATTGGCACGTATTTACCTGGTAAGGTCAATCTTGCATCAGTAGCATGCACTTGGTCTGATGAACATCAAGGTTCTACATCTGGGGAAATTACAATAATTGGGCTATCAACATTGAGAACTGGGGCTGGTACATCGAATGGACACCGGCCTTTATTGGATCCGGACTCCTAGTGGGCCTTAACGTCGGCATATCCTACTTCCTCGGCTCTGTCCTCGCATGGGGCGTGATTGGACCTTTGACGGTGCATTATGGAGTGTGTAAGGGACGAGTGACAAATCCCAGCGATGAGAGATGGGGGGACATGGTGACCTTCTTGTCTCTGTCCGGCATGGACCATCCTGGAAATATTCCCAGCCCGCGTTACTGGCTTCTCTGGCCCGGCGTGATGATCATGGTCTGTTACTCTTTTGCTGAGATGCTCAGCCACTGGAGAGTCATTTGGATCGGTATGCTCTATATCTGGGCCAATATGAAGGCAGCTGGTAAAACACTGCAGGATTCTTGGGAGAAGCGCCTTGGTCCGCATTACAGGCAGGCCACAACATTCCCAGTCGCGAGTGTTGAAAGCGACGCAGATGACTCTGAGCCCGGCGAGCAGACGAGTGCTTGGATTTGGGGTACAGGATGCTTCGTGGTTCTAATCTTGAGCTGTGTGATATTTGAAGTTCAATTTGGCTTCAGCTGGGGTGAGTTGGTTGATACCTTCGATGTTCCCTGTCTCTGGAAAGAACTGACATTAGGAGGCCTCGCGATACTATCATCTATTCTAGGCATCCTATTCTCCTGTCTGTGTATCCACAGTAATGGAGTGACAGACATCAACCCCACGACGGCCGCCGCCAAAGGTTCTCAGCTGGTCTTCGGCGGCGTAACCTCGTCCCAAGGGCTCCCACCCGAGAAGGCCCTCTCCGCAAACATCATCGCCGGGGCCATGGCCGCAGGCGCGGCAGACATGTCCAACACAATCATCAGCAACTACCGTACGGGTTTCCTACTCAGGACACCACCGCGCTCCCAATTCTGGGCCCAGGCGGCGGGCGCAGTCGTGTCGGTCTTCCTGGCACCAGGCATCTTCATGCTATTTGTCGAGGCGTACCCGTGTGTAATCAAGAAAGACGCAGACAGGTGTGCGTTCCCGGCGCCTTCGGTTGCCGCGTGGGTCGCCGTCGCTCAGGCGGTGACGACGCGCAACGTGCCTATTCCCCGGTCGTCCGCTATTTTTGCCTGTGTCGCTGGAGCCGTGGCCGTCGTGCAAGTCTTGCTGAAGAACAAATTCCTAGTTGACGATCTCACACGGCCTGACGGTAAGAGATGGTATAAATACCGAAAGTGGCTGCCGAACTGGGTGCCCATCGGCATGGCCTTCGTCCTGCCTGCCACACACTACTCTACTGCGACCTTGATCGGGGCGGTGACATCGTATATCTGAGCCAAGAAATCACCATGGAGTCATGGGATGTACTGCTATGCTGTGGCGGCCGGCTTCATTGCCGGCGAGGGCCTTGGCGGTGTCGTTCAGGCCGTGTTGGAGATTTCTGGTGTGAGTGGGAGTAGGTACGGTACCAGCATAGGATGTCCCGGGGATGACTGCTACTAGTATGTAGTAGACGTGATATGTTGAGTACATATGAAACGAGACGCGACGGGGGTTGGGATTGAGCAGCTTAAAAATACTCGGTCTTTCGGCTGTCGTAATGACTGCATGCTGGTGTTTAGAATGCTTAACCTGCATAAAAGAAATGCCTAAGGGTATACTATCGCTATTGAGGTAGCGCAACGGCTTACTCATGAAGTCCAATCTGGCAATCGCTTGGGTATGCCAACCCAGTCATGCAATTTGAGCACACAGCATGCTAGACATTCACACTTCCTCCTTTCTTTGCTGCTGCTCAACCACACCATTCCCACCCCCACCTCCCATTGTCTCCTGTTTACACCTCTGCTCCTCAGCTCGCCTTTCCATCTCCTCCTTCCTCTCCTTAAGCGCAATGCAGAATCTTGATCCGGCACGAATCCTCTCACCCTTCCATATGAAGATGAAAGGAATAATGCAAACCAGACAGCTCAGGCCGCCGAGCAGAGAACACGCGCCTGAGATCCCGAGGCGCCGGAACATGGGCGTGCAAGCGAATGGGAGGACACAGCCGAGGACTGATCGTGTGCACGAGGCCGCGGCGTTGGCGGATGCTGCGAAGATCTCGTAGGCATCGGTTATGTAGTTCAACTGTGTCGAACGCCAGAGGTCAGTCGCACGGGGAAATCACAGTCTGCCACACGGAATCGGGAAAACACACCAGAGCCATAAAGATCAGCTGGAAGCCACAGCCGAATGGAATTCCGGCCAACATAGGCACCCAGAAAGGCACGTCCTCCCTGCTCGTCCACCCTAGCCAAAACAAGCTGATAACAAACAGAGGCCCACCGAGTAACGCCAGCGGCACACGTCGGTACTCCTCCTTCCTCGTCCACGGCCTCCCCTCAGCCTGCGCCTTCTCCAGGTACGCGTCCCAGCTGAAGAACACAGGCAGCGCGCACAGCGCCCCAGCCCCGATGGGGAGGAAGCATAAGCCCTCGACGCCGGGCGAGAGCCCGTACACCTCCTGGAAGATGATGGGGTAGGCCTGGAACGTCATGTAGAAGATGCCGTAGCACAGCGCGAGGTAGACGCACGTGGCCGAGACGATGAGCTCGAAGAAGAGCATCCGCACCGGCCGTGTGAGCACGCGCACGGCGAGCTGGTGAAGATCCGCCGCCTCGAGCTCGTGCGGGGCGACGACGTTGGCCTTGGGGTCCTGGCTGCGGATGCGCCGCGCCCGCTTGACCAGGAGGATCGGCCCATAGGTCTCGGGCAGGAGGACGAGCGCGATCATAGAGGCCCCTGCGTAGATGAGGCCGATCCAGAAGGTCCACCGCCAGCCAATGGTTGGGGAGCAGAAGCCGGATATGATCGGGGCGAAGAGCGGGCCAAAGACGGTGGCCTAGGTGCGGTTTCACGCTCGTCAGCGATGGGTAGGCGGATGGTGGTAACGTGGCTGGGACTCACTGCAAAGTAGGACGCCATGGCTCGTCCTCGCGTGCGGTACTCGCCGTAGACATCTGCCATAATACCTGCCACCAGCGCAATAGGCGCACTGGCAAACACGCCGACCAGCAGCCTGAATACTAGGAATGCTGGCCAGTTTGGCGCCAGCGCACAAGCCAGTGTCCATACACAGAACATGACAAAGGTTCCGACGATAAGCCACCGCCGGCCGAATTGTTCGGACAATGGCGCCCAGACGATTGGACCTGACGAGTTCGTACTTAGTAAAGGCCGACCTCTCGAGGCTCTCCAGACAGGGCTCTATTTACCGAAGATATATCCTGGTGAAAGATTTTCAGTTAGCTCCACGTCCACATTGCCACCACGGAATGCATTTCATATTCACAAGACTTACCGACAAGGAAGATAGCGATGGGCAAGGTCCTTTGTATTTGGGACGTGACCCCCCATTCTTTTGTCATATATGGAATGGCATTACTGGGAAGCGCGCTGCCCATGGTCGAGTTAACCACCGTCACCATACTCGTGAAAACGATAAAAGCTTTCTTCCCCTGCACGGTCTGTTAGTCCATGTCTTTTGACGACCAAGGCTCAAGCAAGGGTGGAAGACTTACCTTAGACCAGTTATATGGGTTCTCACGGTCGTTCGGCTCGAACGCTACGATGGTCCGGTCGTCGTGGCCGGACGAGACCGACCCACGGTTATGCCGAATAACATTATTGTCTGCTTCCTCCTCGCGATACCGAGCTCTCGCATCCTCGTCGCCAATCTGACTGATGAACCGTGACAAGCGACTTTCACCCCCTTTGATGCGTCAGTCGGGTTTCACTCAAAGGCTCGCATGAGAGCGTCACCGGCATAATCACTTACGGGTGAGAGGGCTTCCTAGGGAAACGGCGTCTTCGTGGTTGTTATTGGAATGCATCGTGCCAGTGTGACGAGCCCGAGAGGAGGAGTGGCATAGATGGAGTGCGAGTTTCTTGGATAGTTATGGGCAGAATCTGATATAATAGTGCTGGACCCATTCCAACGAGTGGGCCGGATGACAATACACTACGATCTGAAAAATGGGCGGTGAAAATGTTCGAGGCAATACAGTAAATAGGGGGGAAGGTCATTGTGCTCCGTGTCCATGATGGTGGCTATTCGGCAGTTTACTAAAGTGTGCTTGCCGATTGCCGTCCTCGTCAAGGTGGTTCCTACCCTCGGAGGCTGATGACTCGCCTCGCATTTCAGAGGCGAGCCGCGACCCGTAGAAAATCCGGGCATAAGGTAAAAAAGTGGTTTATTACCGTGGGTAAAGAGCAAACAGGAACAATATGATTGGGGAAACACTCGATCGTCCGGCCTAAACGTGCCCACCGGGCACTTTGTTGCAGTAGGTGCAGTAGGTAGTCGGCAGTCTGCCGTCACACCGGCCCGCTAATATGCATTCGGTAGACTACTTGGTAAGTCGAAGAAAGGTGTGGGTGTGCGCATGTGCGCACATTGTGTGTGTGTGCATATGTGTGTGTCCGTGTTTGGACGGATATTCTCGGCGGGTGCCAGCCGCCCAGCACACATTAACTGTTTCTAGGGCTCTTTGACATGCGCCCTACGCCCGGGGGGTTCCATTGGTGCCCCGGACATGGAATTCCGTAGCAGCGATGTCGGCGCCCTTGGGCCTGATGGTGCCCCGAGGTGGCCAGAAGACGTGGGTCTGTGGCAACATAAATATTGCACGATATTTCTGGGAACCCTGCATGCCTGGTTCAACAACTCATCGCTATAGCGGACGTATTTGCGTGATCCAACGGAAAGCGACGGTTTTCCAAACCCAGACGGAGTTCCGATATCTTCGTCCAACATTCAAGGGCGGCAGGGATGGGTATCATCTCGTTGATTATGTCTCGAGGTTGATGCTTCTTCCGAAGCGTGCGTAGAGCTCGACCTTCAGCTGTGTCATCTCCTCGCGAGCTGTGCTGAGCCTTTCCTCCAGTTGTGACACATCCTCCTCGATCCTAGTCGTAGATGTCTCGAGCATTCCTTGTGCTTGTGATACTGTGACGTGGAAGAACGAGTCGCCGATTTTGTACCTGCATGTGAGGGTCGTGTCAAGAGCGGAACAGCGTGTCATATGCGATGGCTTTGTACTGACGGTATCTTGTCGTCCTCGTCGGCCAGCTCCAGCTCCATTGTGATATCGTCGAGCTCCTCTTTCTCTTTCTGCACAGGCCATTAGTCCTCCATACTCCCTCCAGTGCGATGAACGGCTGAAGAATGCGCACAGATTTGGTCTTGAGCTCCTCTTCGTATTTGAGCTCGCGCTGGTGCAGCCGGCTGAACTTGTTGATCTTGTCCTGATCTTCTCGTCTGACCTCGACCTCGTCGCCGACGGCTTGCTCGTCTTCTTTCGTGAGCTAAACTCCAGAGTATCGGTTAGCTGTGGCTGGTTGGATGTGAAAGGGTTGGGAGTGTATCTGACCATTCGTCTCTGCATCTTGATGGTTGTCGTCACGTAGTGCTGCACAAACGAGAGTCGGTGGAAACAAGCTCCTTGGTGGGCGGCGGCTCTGGCTCCCAGGTCAAAAGCTCTCTAAATTGGACCCCGAGCTCTAGTTGGAGTTCTTGGGCTCCAAATATGCGGGGACGGTGTGGAAGGACAGTGCACCGTTACTTGATACAGTCCGCGCTAGTGATATGACGTTTGGGGCGTCTTTGGCAGGGTCCTACTAAAAAGCAATTGTTGCTGCCGATTGGAGGGCTGGAAGAGCTGTGCGAGGAAGGAGCCGAAAGTCAACATCCAGGCCTCGGACCGCATGCGGCAACAGCCTCCAGCTCCCGACTCTATCTTGTCACCAAAACAACCTTGCTCGGCCTCATTCTGCTATCCACCACACAGCAAGGCAACGAGATGGCGCCAGGACAGAAGATGTACCCACGGGCGACTGTCAAGAAGATTGTCAAGGCCCACTCCAACTGCAAAGTCAGCAAAAATGCCGACGTGACGGTAAGTTGGGCGCCACGGCCCCCCACGCGTCTCCTACGAGCAGACACGCGCTGACCTTGCGATTTGGCAACACAGATGTTCCTCGATTATATAGTCTTCATGCAGACGTGCGCACTCACAATCTCCACCATCGCTTTACACGACTTCAATGACTGAAACAATACACAGGCTGGTCAAAGAGGCAGGAATCGAGTCGAAGCAGGCGGGCGAGAGGGGCATCACGGCCAGGAGCGTCAAGAAGGCCACCGGGGTAAGATCAGCCTACATACGCCCAGGCATCATCAGTGAAGACTGCTAACGGGATGTTCAAATCCAGAACACTCTCGCAAAGTTCAAGGGATGAAGAAATATTGATGCAGATGTCGATTTTCACACCTAGCGCGCCCGAGTTTGCTGGTCGCGTGCCCCTCGATTAGAGCTTGAGCTACGCGAACCATACTCGAACATATCACAAAAGCACCATGACGCGCCCTGAGCTCAGACCGGTCAAGGTGCGGAGGCTCCACTGTATTCCGAGGGTCGAGAGCCATTGCTTGGATGGAATGGCTGATGGTTGGAAGACGCGGTTGGCCGGGTGAAGAAGGAGGGGTGTTAAGAAACACCGGGTCCACAGCGGGAGCTACTGAAGGCCGGAATAGATTCCAGCAGCATTGGTGCATATGCTCGAGATACCCAGGTAGTCCAGATGCAGAATGCAGCAGTTCAATATGTACCCCGCTTATGAAAATCCCCAAGTAATGGTTGGAAAGGCCTGGTCTACGCAAATGGGTGTCTCGATAACTGCGAACGGTCACTATCAGAATGATTGCCAAATCCAGAACGGCAAAGGACCCGTTTGGCCTCAGTCCGTCAGGCCAGGGTGGCACTGGCCAACGACGTCGAGGCCCACTTCAAAATTTCCACTTGACCTGCAGCCTCGACAGCTCCCTCAATCCAGCTCAATCATCAACACCAACAACCTGCAACCACCCGCAATCTTCCACCCTCACTCGTACCTAAGGAAGCTTCTTAACCATTCTAACTTTTTGTACGAGCTATCTCGACAACGCGTCTGTGACAAACTCTTGCATCACACCCACCCTGAACATCGTCGTGTGTGTAAGGCGATCCTGTCAATCGAAAGCAACTGCACCGCATCACCGGACCTACTGGCAACCAGCATTGTGTCCTGTGTAGACCCTCACACCTCGAGCTTCGATCAATCCCAAACCAGCCTCCCCGCCTAGCTGTCACCGATTTCGCCCGTCCGCTTTCGCAATGGCCGCTGCAACTGTTCAGAACCCTCCCACTCAATCCGAGTCCAAGTCCTCCAAGAAGAAGAAGGCCAAGGTCGCCGCCGCTGCCGCCGAGCGTACCGAGTCTCCCGCTCCTGCTGCTACTCCCGACCAGCCTTCCTCTGTCTCCGGTAACAACGAGATCTCCGAGAATGCATACATTCGGGAGCTGAGGAAGTGAGTAGCCACTCTTCTGCCCCACTCCATTTGCCGGTCATCAGCTAAATCATATCTGCTAGGGGCATCCGCAACACCAACAAGAAGATTGTAAGCACTGATCCTCGACCCCCAACTTCCCTCGGCACACTCTAATCCATGCTTCTGTACAGGGCAATGCGTCCAAGACCCAGGCTCTGGTCGATGAGCACAAGTCCAAAGGCAAAACCCCCGAGGAGCTCGTCGCTGCTAAGATCATCAATGCCGACCAGAAGAAGCAAGTCGACAACCTGAACTCCCTCAAGGCCGAGGTTGCAAGACTAGAGGAGCAGCTGGCCCAGTACGAGAAGATTGATGGAGAGTACCGTGCCCAGGTTGCTGCTGTCAAGTCGGATATCGAGAAGACACACGAGCAGGACAAGGCCGACGCTCTTGCCGAGGTCAAGAAACAAGCTGAGGAGGATGCGAAGAAGTCGCTGCACGACGGTCTTTTGGTCTTGTCTCAGTTCCTGCGTCTCGCTGCACACCGACGGGCGGAAGCCCCCGAGTCCACCGAAGACGAGGACCAAGCTCTGGAAGGCATCCTGCTCGGCGTTTATGGTGGTGACGAGGCTGCTGTCAATGTCATGCTGCGATTGTGCGAAGGAACCGAGGACAAGACGATTAGTGTCGGAGGCGAGACCCTGCAGACGACTTGTTAGTTCAACTCCTGTGATCTCGACTGCTGCTAGCTGCCTTCTAACTGCCGATTCACAGACGCGACTGTCAAGGCCTCAGTTGCCGCCCACTCGGCTCCCCTCTACCAGACGGCTGCCGAGGCCGAGACTGAGCCCGCTGAGCCTACTGAGGCCGCCGACACCGTTCAGGCCGACACCGTTCAGACCGACCCGACCGTTGCCAACGCTGGCCTGACTGAGATTGATGCTGGCACAGACAATGCTTTTACCAACGGACACTCGGACGAGGCTGCTGCGGATAGCACAATCCCGAATGCTGATGTCGGTGACGCCGCTGCGAATGCTGCCGGAGAGAACCAATGGGACACAGGCAACGATCTGGCCGCTTCTCAGGAGTGGGTTGAGGTGCAGGCCCCACCTGAGACTCTCCCAACAGACGGTGCTCCCGCCGTTCCTGTCATCGCCGCTGCTACGCCTGCTGCCGCTAACACTGCATCCTGGGCTGATGACCACCCCGAGACCACACCGGAGGTACGTAAAGACACCGATCCCTGTTGAACAAAGTAACTGACATGTGGCAAAGGCTTCGACCCCTACCGACCCCAACGATGGTTTCCAGTCCGTCCAACGTCGTGGCGGAAACCGTGATGGTGGAAACCGTGGAGGACGAGGCCGTGGTCGTGGCGGTGGTTTCCGAGGCGATGGCTTCCGTGGACGTGGACGCGGTGGCCCCAGAGGCGGTCATCGTGGCGGTCCCCGCCGTGACGCTCCCGAGGCGTCGTCCTAGAGGGCGCGTCAGCGCCAACTATGGCGGAGACGAGGACTGGGTCGTGGCCAAGGCTCTCAAACAGCGGACCGCCGTCGTCGCCGATCCCGTGTACAATATCACTTGCCAGACACAACCTGGCGTCTCGAGCGTGCGAACCAGCAGGCTACTCTAATACACATCACCGCGGCCGAATCAACGATCCCCTCACCTATCGACTTTGTGGAGATGGGGGACTCGGAATGGCCGTTCTCCAAGTTGTGCCAGGAAGGGTGGTAGATTCATTTTACACCGCCTGGGCTCTGTCTTAATAGTGGGATGGTTCACGAGAATGATGAATGAAATAAAAAAGCAAAACGGTCTGGTCTGGTCTATCAACGGCCTGGTTTCATCTCTGGTCTGGGCTGGATGGGAATGCTGCGGACACAGGGACTTGGACAGAACGGGCTGTCTCCACTACCTGGTACAGTTTGTGCGGTAGTCACAGGTTCACTTTGTGTGGTTGGTCACTCATCACGCGGTCGGTGTTCGGTTCTGGTATCCTAAAAGTGCATATATCATTGCGAAGCATGTATTGCATTTGCATTGCGATCATCACTAGGGAGAAGAAAAGCCCAATGTGAGACACGAGCATTTACACCCATCAGCTGATTTCATTGAGAACTGTGAAATGACTCTCGCCGCCCTATTCTATGCCACGCGGTACATGCAATCACCTAGACACCCTCGACGCCAGTCTCCCAAGCTCCAAGCCTCCATGGATATGAAATGTATATTCGCACTAAAGTTCTTCCGTACTTCCAACGACGTTGACAAGTCAAAAGGACTACGTCGACTCCCCTGTCATCTCAAGTGTACCAAAACACAGAGGCCAATGTGACTAGCAAAGGCACCAGGTCCACATCAGCTCCAGACATCATCTTGGCCAGCTCAGAGGCCAACGGTCCCGTTCTCGACAGATCCGGGCCTGCTGGTTCAGATGCGTCTATTTCCGTTGTGGTATCGCTCATTGTGGAAGGCGAATCCGGAGCGCATAGATCCTGGTGCTCTGGGGTGACATGCTGTTTCTCGGTTTCGAAATCAGACCGGGGAACTACATCCACGCTCTGGGCTTTGGGTTCTGTCCGGTCATTCTCTACCGAGGGGTCTTGGGGCCGTTCATCGTCAGAAGAGGCCACGGCACTCTCTTCGCTGCTCTGCCCTCCCGTATTAGCCGTGGCTGGCGGTGGAGAGGTCGTCTCGCTGGCCGGGGAGGTTGATCTTCCCGGGAACAACACCTCTTCTGCGCTGCGCCAGACAACCATCTGCATGTTTGCAGGTGACGCCTCTTCAGACGGAGCGGGCCGCGAGATCAGCTCGCGCACGCTGAACGCCTCGTTCTTGCCCCTGGCGCCGTTGAAAATGTACCTCTTCCCGCCGTTGCCGCGGCCGAGCTCGCCCTGGGCCGGGTTGTACCGTCGCTCGAACCGCTCCAGCTCGGCGGCCATGTCCGGGGCCTTGCTGGGCTGCATCTTCTCGAACGCGGCCGCGAAGTGGTTCACGTCCAGGCGCAGCCTCTTGGGCTGCTTGCGCGAGGTGGCGAACGTGGGGGACACGGCGCCGTACAGGGCGTCGAGCTTGACCTGCTCGACCTTCCATATCAGCGCGGCCTCGGCGCAGAGGCTCTTCAGGTCCGAGCCCGAGAACCCCCTTGTCACGTCCGCGATGCCTTCGACGTCGACCGCCGGGTCGAGGTCACCGTCCTTGAGGAACAGCTGGAGGATGGCGGCGCGCGCCTCCCGGTCCGGCAAGCCGATGCAGAACTTCTGCGGCAGGCGCCGCAGGAACGCCTCGTCCAGGTCCCAGGGGCGATTTGTCGCGACGACTACGAGCGGGGCGTTTGGATTTTGGGCAAGCCCCTCCATCTCAACGAGGAACTGCGTCGTCGCCGACCTCTCCCAGGAATTGTCGCCGCTCCCGCGCCGGTAGAAGAGGGCGTCGGCCTCGTCGATGAAGAGGACGCAGGGGTGCAGCTTCGCCGCGAGCGAGAAGGCGGCGCGGATCGCCTTCTCGGCCTCGCCGACCCAGCAAGATTGGGTTGTTGCGTAGTCGATGGAGAGCATGCGCGAGCCGGAGGCGGAGGCGATCGCGCGGCACAGGTGTGTCTTTCCTGTACCCGGGGGCCCGTAGAGCAGGCAGCCGCGGATGCGCAGCTGGGACAGGAGGAAGTCTGAGGATGCTTCTACTTCGAGCTTGGAGGAGGGGACCAGGTTTTGTATCATCTCTTTTGTGTCTTGGTCGAGGATGATATCGTCCCATGATACTTTGAGGTCCTCTGTGTACATAAAGTGACCTGGTCAGCGATGGACGCGGAGAGAAGTGATTGGATTTTGACTCACTTGGCTTGATGACACAGTCACGGAACTTCTCCTCATAGTCGTCCAGGCCGATGTTTTCCAATGGGTCCTTTTCAGCCTCCTCAACTACTTCGGCCTCTTTCGTCTCAGTCTCTCCCGACTCCTCTTTCGTCTCGGTCTTCTCAGCCGCATTAGGTTTCGTAAGCATGCCCAGTCTCCTCAGTGTAGAATCGACTTGCTTTGACGTGATGACGGGCCGCAGCTTCATCCACGTTTTGGCTACTATTTGCCCAGCAGCGCGATGAATATCATCGGTAGACCACAATTCTTTCCCATATCGCGCCAGATCGTCGCCAAACGTATTCCACAACCATTTGATGCTCGGAGGGGTGCTGGTTGGCTGGTCCATGCCCTTCTCCAGAATCCATCTTAGACGCCGAGTGTTGATGGAGGCCTTCCGTCGGAGATCCCGGTCCTCGGATTTCTTTTTTGAGGGGTTGACAATGGAGAGCGTCACGCCCGAGATTGCCGATACGCCGGCCTTCACGCAGAGTTTCTCCGTTGTCTCCAGCGTCCTGGACGAAATGACCAGCACCACGTCCTGCCCCTTCATACGCCTCTCCTGTACGAGCTCTGCGAGCCTGACCATGATCCTTCGCTGTTGTCGATAGTCCAGACCCGCGTAGGAACGGTCACAGTCGACGAAATGGACCAGCAGGCCACGTGAGGTAGATGCCACGACATGTTCTGCTTGGGATCTGTCCTGAGGCCTGCCTTTCTGGCCTACCTTTGCCAAGGAGCCGTCAAGGATTGCGGCATATGACTCTTTTGCGCGTTCGCGCCATGCTGAGTATGAGAAATTAAGCTCATCCTGCCACTTCTTGGACCTTGCAGCGAAGAAGTGAACCGTGAATGTCGTCCCGTCCGACCAGTTTGGCTTCCAGTCGTCTTGGGCGGGCTCTCTTGGCGTTGTGGCTTCATCAGATGCTCTCTCGGTCTTGTTCTCCGCGCCCTTTTCAGGACTGGCCTCGGTCGCTGTGCCTTCTCCAGCCGAGGTCTCCGTCGTCGAGGGCGCCTCCCTCGTGCTCACAGCAGACTTATTTTCTGTTGTCTTCTTCTCATCCCTGCTGGCCGCATTTTCCTTGTCCTGGGCGTGGAAATCGCAGCCTAATTGTTCGAGATCCTCAAAACTGAGAGATACCATGCCTATGCCCAGTGACTTGGCCACCTGGCTGACGATGTCATTCATGTACAACGGCTCCATTTGACAGTCATTGCAACCCGATACCGAACAGCGGCGAAACAGAACGGTCGAGTCTTGGGGCCGCATGTGTCGCCAAAGCATGTTCGTGGCGACCATATCGCGTAACTCTGAAAACTTTGCATAGGATATGGCATCTTCACAGCCGTGTTCGTGCTTCTCGGCGCTGCTGTGCGAATCCTCCTTTGGCTCAGAGTCATCCGCAGTGGACTCATTTGCAGGTGGTTGGTCTTCTGTCTCCTCATCCTCGTAAAGATTTTTGTATTCCTCACAAGCTTTGCAATGGCAAATGCAGACCGAGCCTGTGAAATCAGAATGAGTTTTGACGTTGCGCTCGAGAAACCAGGCTGGAAGATGATACCGGCTCGACGACTCCTTGAGCGGCCCTTCCGGATCCGATTGAGACATTCTGCCTGCCACGGCGGAAGAGGTCCGCAGATAAGTATACCGTAGAGCTGGCATTTGGACTTGTATGAGGTGAGGTGAGGCAGAATTGCTGAGATTATAGAGGGACACGTACCCGTCATTAATTATTGCATTGGTTTTTGGACATTATTAATTCAGCCATGAGAAACGGCTTGATGCCTGCAAGTGAGGCCATACTGTTGGTGCCCACTTTTTGAGCCGCATGGCTGGTGATTCTGCCTAGCCACGCCGCAGCTGTGCATACCTCTGCAGCTGTTCAATACGTGTACAGTGGGTCGGAGGCCTATGCGATGCCACGTAGTGTGACTCAGGCCAAGATATCATTCCCACCCTAGGAAAAAGAGGAGTATCCGGTGGCTTGGACATGCTTTGCATCTTGGAATATGCGCTCATAGCCGTCTCATTTGCAGCTGTGGCTATGCAACTACCTAGGTACGAAACAAGTTCCTTGTCGAGGATGGAGGGATGGTCAGGCAACTAGATGCACGTCTCCGCTGCGTATTTTCGAGGCGCAGAAACTGGAATGGATGAATCTGACGCTCTCAACGCCTAGTTTATCTCGATGCTTAGATATCAAGTTATGGCGGGCCGAGAAGCCAGGGCTCAGAGGTTCCACAACAGTTGTGTCTGCTCTGCACTAAGTAGGCTATTCCGATAGCGCGCGAGCTGATTGAAAAATACGACTGCAAGTCCTTTCCCGAGTGAACTTCACACTTGTTATAGGTGTTGCTAGCATTGCACATCAATTTGATCATATCCGCTCATGCTAAACACAAGCATACAGCAGACGTCAACTACTGTACATAGGATCAAGCATCGACCATCGGACGTGTTTACTCAAGAGAATAATACGTAAAGACCTGTCATCACTAAATTCGAGTGCAGAAAGCCTGTCCCCGGCACGCTGTCAATTCTCAGTGAGACAAACAGCCTGAGCAAGCCGATCTCGCGAAGTCACTTCATTGAACTACGACTTCATTGGCAGCAGACTCGGCTCATATTATCCAGGACGAGTTATCTGGAGTTTTGAATTGATTGATGGTTGGAATATGTGCATCCCCGGAGTCTGTCCTCAGAAGCCATGACACTGCAAGAGTTTGGTCAGAAGTCATGTCGGCAGTAAGGCAGAGCCAAACCTTGAGAGGCGCAGCTAGTCGACGCCAGAAAGAAGCATGTGGCTTCTTAGGGATGATTGTAAGACAAATGGTCGTTTGACATGCTGCAACGCATCTAATGATCTGTGTTGTCCGTGTATACGTCGACAATGCATTACTGGCATAGGCCTATGTGCACACGCTTGCGCTGAAGTCCGAACGCCGACAAAGGCGCGTTTGAATCAAAACGTCGGCTTTGGGAATTACTGAGTCTGTTTACATTTCCTCAACTTGCCTCACTCATTGCGAACTCGGATGATACACACGCCTAGGGTTTCCGGCTTGCGAGCTCTGTCTAATGCTGTGCCAAAGCGATGCCTAGACAATTGGCCGATGATATCTTGATCACATCGATGCCTGTGCGATGAGCAAGAGACATTCATGACCTGTTGTGTGATTTGACCTTCCAGTTGCCAACTTGTCAGTCGGCAGCTACTTGTGCAACAACTTCGTGGACCATGTGCGTCATCCCATCAGGCTGCTACAATAGATGAGCCAGGCATATTACACTCAATTTATGATGCCTGTCAGTCCGTTGGCTGCATAATCATAACTTATATGCAATAATTCAACACAGGTCAGCGATGTAGAAGCTTATAAATGATCATGGGATTATTCACTCTCGGTACTGTCGGTCACGATACATCTCCAGACGCCCGATATCATGTAGTCGGTACCGACCTTAGCCTTGCCTGACCTCCTCCCACGCTAAGGTGGCAAACCAAGCCGTTTCAGCACTGCATCAGACCGTAGGCCAAATTGATCCAATGTCAGCCCGACAGCGTAGCTTTCTGTTCAGAACGGTGGACAATGGAAGTCGCAACGCGTGCCGTAGGCCGAGGCTGCGGCAGGTGGCAAAAAGTCGCCTGTCTCCCCGGAAGCGAATGGTGGGTATCTACTTAGGTTTCTGTGTCCAGGTTCCGCGGACGGGCGGAAGGAAGCACCCATGGGCGGGAGGCTCAAGGTGTGCCGTATCCGTACTACTAGTCCCTGCATCTTCCTCGGAAGTATCAGATGGAGATCTACTCTGGGCGGAAGTTTATTAGCACATTTAGCTTCCCGACGCTGTCAGCCGCGGTTGCGGAATGTGGGTGCGCGTGTGTGCTGCTTGGCGAATTGCTTGGTGGAGTGTTTTGCTAGAGGTGATCTTGTAAAGCTGACACACATGCCAACAGCGCGAACTTTGTCCAAACCTTCGGACACTTGCCAATTGTCCAAAGAATGCATGCGCGAGGTGCACATTAAAGATCCCTGTTACTATGATGTCGGGGATGGTGTTGACCAGGCGCATAAAAGGTAGGTCGATAAGCGGGAATCTGTCTCGTGTGGAACACAGGGGTTTGTTCGGGGAGTTACAGCCTTATCTGGTCTTCTATAACCGAAAACCATCCCAGTCCCGGGCATGTGTATTCCCAACTTAAAACGCCCGAACCGTATTCTGAGCCTCATCATGATACCTCCCATTGTTCCGACCCAATCGAAAAGTTTCCTTCATGATTCGCAAGAAGTACATCGGAAATGATGAATGCAGGCATGTTCGCAGAGAGATAGAGTTGAATACGAATCCGATGTTGTTTGATTGTTTCGCGTTACGTGATCCGCGTCATGGCAATAGCCAGTCAGCGATCATGGCAGGTACATTTGCATGCAAGTCACCATTGGTTGGGTTACATCGATAGTCTAGCCTACTCTTAAATAAGGTTAAATTCTGTCACCAGTAGGGCTGCCATAGACATGACGACGAATACCCTTACTCTCAACTCGGTGTGGTCGGGAGCCTAGCGGCGGATAAACTGCGGAAGATTACAGTATAGTCTATAGCGACAGTAACGAGGGGAAAGGCAAAGACGATTCAGTCGTGTTCCCCTTGAAGTTTATTTTGCAAGGTGTTTTCCAAGGTTAATGATCCCGAATACGCGAATGTGTGCCCCCAATGCATGCCCTGCCGCTTGATCGACATGCAGCCCAATGAGTCGGAAAACCGGTGTGACTCCACGTGGTATCGGCAAGTGTTCCAATGCGCCTTATCTCCCTTCTATTTCCCATATATTCCAGGGTCATCAGCTATGGTGTGCTGCATGCACAGCTCGTCGTCCGAGCACGCGCTGAGATACACGCCCGTCCAGCTCTCTCCCCGAGCGTCTGTGTGGCTAGATTACCGAACTTCACCCAGACATGTATATCGCACATCATATGGACCCCGATCCCGCCAGAAGGTTGGAGGCTTGGCTGATCTTGTTTTGTTGTGTGTGTGGGATCAATTTGGTACAAATAATATCATTCCAAATATAGGCAGATGGGTAATGTATCCATAACTCCAACACTGGTCTACCATGCGAATAATTGTAGCCCACCTCTAGACGCCAGCTAATGCAACACTCCCTTTGGAGACGTGAGGACGCCCCAATAATCCTCTTACCCCCCCCCCTCCCATTGAAACTCTAAATTTGAACAAGTTCCTCCAACCTGCACCACAGGACAAATGCCCTTCTGCCGGATGGTAGCGCCCTCATGCTCAGGTGCTTAATTCCAAACTGCGCCAGCCTAGAAGCAGAAGACCTGGTCCGTTATTTTGGACGACGCACCGGGCTTCTCATATCCCAGCTCGATCAAGCCCTTCTTGGCGGCGTTGACCATCCCGGGCGGCCCGCAGAGCATGACCCTGGAGCCATCCTCCTTGGGGTCAGGGAACTTCTCCGCCATGAGCTCCTTGGTGACGTACCCCGTGCCGTACGCCCAGTTCTCGGGCGGGCTGTCGAGCATGTAGAAGATCTTGAAATTCTTGGGGTACCGCCTGGCAAAGGCCTCGAGGTCCTTGCGCAGCAGGATGTCGTCCTCAGTCCGGTTGGCGTACACCAGGCTGACCTCGGTGGTGTCCCTCTCGTCCTCGCAGATGGCCCGGATCAGCTGGTACATGGGCGTTATGCCGGTGCCTCCGGCCAGCATGCCGATCTTCTTGCACAGGCCTCTCTTGTAGCGCATCGCGCCCTTGGGCCCGCGGAACATGACCTCGTCCCCGAGGGACAGGTGCTTCAGGTACTTGCCCGTCAGCTGGCCGTCGTCGTAGACCTTGATGACGAGCTCCAGGATGCCCTTGTCTGAGTTGTTGGACACGGGCGTGTACGAACGCTGGACAGTCGCGCCGTCTATCGTTGTCTTGATGGCTACGTGCTGGCCGATCGGCAGGCCTAGTACCGTGTCGGGTGTCGGCAGCTCAAACACAAGCCTGTAGACGTTTGGTGTGACGAGCTCCTTTTCGATCAGAGGCAGGGGGTAGTATGTCTGTGGGTCCAGGAAGCCACGCTGTGATAATGGATCCGCCTTCGCTACCCTTGGGATCTTCTTGTGTGGTGCGTGATGGAGCGCGCCGGCCTCCATGTCGAGTAGCTTGGAGAATCTCCTGACAGCGACACCTCCCGCGACGAGCGCAAGTGCCGATGCGATAATGAAGCCTTCGACAAAGCCGAGACCGCCTGCACCCCTTGGGCCCTCGACCTGTCTGAGCTTGAGGAAATTTGACAGCGCGGACAAGTCCATCCTGCGCAGACCGAGCGTGGCACCGGCAAGAGCACCAAGGGACACGACGGCGCCACCCACTGCGGTTGATGCGCTGCTGCCCGTCTTTTTTGATGCTGGGGTTTGCAGTGTCACTCGGACTGGCTTTGGTGCTGAAGGCTTGCCGGCACCCTTGAGCTTGCCGACACGGTAATCCGCCATGATCTCGAATGCGTCCTCAGAGTGGCCGGCATTATCGAATGCTTCAGTCGCGTCCGTTCCGGCGGCCTCAATCAGAATATCAGCGCCTCCCGGATGCTCTTCCAGATATTTGGTGAGGTCATAGACTATTCGTCGCTTGTCAGCTGGATTTCTTTCATGGCTGTGCCTTGATGTTGCTCACCCTCGCCATTGATGACCATCCAGGCATCTTTTGCCCCCCGATGGGCCGCGACATCCTTGGCCGTGTATTCTGTTTCTACAGACATTTTGTCCAGACTGTTCCAAAGCGAGATGCGGAAGAAACTTTGGAAAGGGATAGTTCTCTAGGCAGGAGCTATTCACGGTACGCGATCAGTTTTTATGATGGGTACTGGCAGCGGGCTTGTATGTATATAAATGGAAGCTGTATATTATACCTGGTCACTAAGCGGTCCCCTTTCCCTGTCTGACCGGACTGCGCGTATCAGACCCTCAAAAAACTAGTCAGGGATGAACCTTTCGATTTTAGAGTGGAACGCCGAGGCTCTGGAAGCTTGATTGCAACCCTACAGATCGATCTGCCGAGGCGCTGGCCAGATCCGGAAGCATCCGGAGCCGCGAGACGGGCTGTCAAAGGGCGGGTTTGCCAATCCCGACTCGTTTACTGGCCGGGATCGCCTTCGTGCAATTCGGGCCTCGCAACTTGTCGCGTCGGTCCTGCGTCATGACGCGAGTTCAACTGATAAGCAACCGGTCTGCCGGTTACGCAACGGTGTACAGCGCTAGGTTCAATTTCGCGTGGCGTGACATTGTTCGCTCACTCGGGCATCATTTTGCTCTCCAGCCCCGGCGAGCCGAGGCAACTGGACCGGCACAGCAAGGGTCCCCAAGATACCTAGGTAGCTTTGTCCGACTCCACTGAAAATTTCTCAATGGATATTTTCAGCAGCACGTCCAAGCAATGCGTGAATCTCGCCCTGCCCGGGTCCACCACACCAGCGACACCTGGCAGGGCTCGACTCGCTTCTTTTCGCGATGACTGATCCGCACATAGCCCTGCCCAGCCTACTCGCCTCGGCAAGTGGACATTATCGAATTAATAATGCCGCTCGGGGGCTTCTGCCCTGCAGGGTTGGATCTGCACGCCAAAGATAACGTAGGCCTGCAGCCATGGGGTTTTCCAGAATGCTGTCATTGTTCGGCTAACGGAGGGAGCCCCTGACCACCGATGATGAAGCGACCGCGTCCACCCTGGACTCATTTATATATCGCCGCTCCCAATGTTCTTGAGCACTTGGCACCTGCGTACTATTATTGCATCAGGAATCAAATAATATCTCTCCAGTCATTTAGACAGTTGGACTGCCCTCATTCAAGTTCACTTTGATACCCTTTCAGAGATTCGCAGCTACCAGTCAAGATGAGACCCGACTCTGTAAACAAGCAGTTCTACCTGCTTGGCGAAGATGTCTCCACAGCACGAGAGATCAACATCCCTTCAACAATAGACGAAGACGAACTCAGGCAATTGGTTGCATCAAATTTTGCCATTGTCGGAGCCAAAGGTACGCCTTGAGAAACAGCTTTTCGCCATTGGACGCTTAAACGTTGATACTTCAGTGCTAACTATCGTCGCCAGGCATTGGGTTTGTGAATGACCGTGAAGCATATTCATCAGTGGCAGAAGTGCTGGATGCCCAAGGCCCAGTCGCCATCACCATTGACGGCCGTGGAGTGCGCCAGGTGCAAGGGCCCAAGGGTCTGCCATATGTCGGCAACTACTTCGAGATCTACCCCGACCACCTTGGAAACCACCAGCGACTATTCGAGAAATATGGCCCTCTTTTCAAGACCAACAACATGGGCTCTGAGACTTACCTCACAAACGACCCCACATTGGCAGGTATCTTTTTCTCGGAAAACGACTTTTTCACCAAGGACATTATTCCGGGCCACCCTTTATACCCCATCAAGAACAACGAGGCTGGTGTCTTCTTGGGCGACACGGACACGGAGGAGTGGAAAGTCGCGCACAAGTTCCTACCGCCATTCTTTGGGCCAAAGGCCGTGCGTCACTACGCCCCGACCATGAACCAGACCGTCGAAGATGCCTTCAAGGTCTTTGACGAGCTCGCGGATCGAGATGAGGCATGGAACGTGTACTCGTACATGCTGAAGCTCGGGTCACAAGCCGTCGGCAAGCTCATCCTCGGCATGGACTTCAACCACTTCTCCTCCGTAGACGCGCCACCGCACGAGATGGTGATCCTCATGGCCACCTCGCTGGAGCTGAACAAGAAGATTACGTCAATGGGCAGCTGGTACGCCCACCTGCCATTTGGCGACCCTAAGCGGTTATATGATGCGAAGGAGCGCATGAGGGTGATGATCGAAGAGGTCATTGCGGGTGCATCGAGGGGCGTCGAGGACCTGGACCTCCAGGAGGCGGCGCTGAAGGCGAACAACATGGTCGACTACGTGCTGCGCGCCACCGACAACAAGGGCAACAAGATCCCGACGAACCGCGTCCTGGAGCCGCTGGTGGTCGCCACGGGCGCCGGGTTCACCACGACCAGCTCCCTGCTGTCGTGGCTCATCTACGGCATGGTCAACTACCCAGGCATGCAGGAGCGCCTCCTGCAGGAGCTCGTCGACAACGACTTCACCGACGAGACCGAGGTGACGGCCGACCTGACGGCCAAGCTGCCCTTCCTCGACCACTTTATCAAGGAGACGCAGCGCCGCCACAACCCGTCCTACCAGCCCGCGCGCACGGCCAAGTGCGACCTCGTCCTGCCGGGCGGCTACAAGATCCCCAAGGACGCGATCGTGATCCCCGCGCTGCACCACATCCACAACAACCCGGCCATCTGGGGCAACCCGGCGTCCTTCGACCCGGACCGATGGGACTCGGACCGCGTGCGCAACAAGCCCAACAACAGCTACATCCCCTTCGCCACGGGCCCCAGGGGCTGCATCGGGTTCAACTTTGCCCTGCAGGAGGTGCGCATCTTCCTGTGCAAGCTCGTCTGGCGCTACGAGTTTAGCCTCGCCACCGAGGGCGCCATCGACTACGACCCCATGTTCCAGCTCATCCGCCCCACGAACCTGTACGTGCGCGCCGAGAGGAGGGTCAAGTGGCCCCCGAGGAGCGAGGCGTAGATCACTTTTGTTCTCCTGCTGTTTAAGTGGTGAGTGAGCGAATGAGTTGGTCGAGTCGAGTCGAGTCGAGTCGAGTATGGCAGTGGTAAACCTGCGCCTGGCCCGGGAGCGCGGGCAAGCATGACTCGTCTCCTTCCTCTTGGCGGTGGGACTGACTGACCTGACGATGAGTTGGACTGAGCGCGCAACGCCACTGTGAAGGTCGGCACTGGTGTAAGCCTCTCACCTGGCGTTTCTGCGGATTATGTTCTGTGTGGCGTAGGGCGAGGCTGACAGGCGGGAATGGTGTTTCGGAGTTCAGGACATCACGATTGTTTCTGGTGTTTGGTGGCGTCCTGAGTATGCATCGTGGGTTATTTTTTTGCGGCATTGGCCATGGTGGGTCCATAGACAAGACAGGATTCCGTTCGCAATAGCAATCGATTGATGATGGTCGGTATTTTGCTCCGTGCCATATTTCATGTATCTATCTGTCCGGCCCATGCCGCGGATGGGAAAAACACGGGGGGGAGGGGGGGTAGGGGCGCTTGAGGCACGGTCTGATGCCCTCGCAAGCGGTGCTGACTCAAAGAAGACATTTGTGATCAACGGAAAACAACGGAGAGCGAATGCTTCTCTACACCAGATAGATCGAGCGATCGAAATCTGTGGCCGGAGTCTCAAGGTCATTTGGTTCACTTGGAATATTGGACGAGGTTTGAGAGTCAACAAAGCGGACCAGACCCACGGAGCCTTTGGCCGTCAAGGGTTCAGATCAGGCCGTTGCTTACACAGACCCTACCTGCCACCTGCCTGCGAGATCTGATACGATTCAGCACCGGGCATTCTGTGGCCTGTGTTTGGGCGATGGGGCTGACGGCAGAGCCAGTTGGGGGGGGGGGGGGCAGCACTCGCGGCGTTGGGACGACCCAGGCGTCCGTCACTCGGGCGTTCTTGCGGAATCTCTGGTACGCTGGACGGCTGGAAAGGGAGATGGTTCCGATGGTGATCCTGGCCGCAGGTAGCATCAAGGTCCAACGGCTGCCATAGATCTGCGCTGTCAAGTCTCGGCCCAACTGTGCAAGATACAAAAATGCATGTATTTGGCGAAACGCGGCATGTGAGAGGTCAGGCGCTCCGCGCGTTGCAGCAAAGACGCTGGGAAAACATGCTTCCGCCCTTGTGGGCTTTCTCCCATCCAAGTAAAACCATCAGTTGCTTCAGAGTCTAAATCAATTACGTATCGGGTTCGTGTACCTAACGTACTAAAAGAAAGTATACTGATTGCCGTGCATCCCAAGCCTGGAGACCAAAGATACAGAGAAAGACCGAGCGGACTTATTGCTTAGGCATCACCCACAATGCCCCATATTCTTTGCTCGAATACGCAGTCTACGAACATCAGACATCGCTCCGATATCCATCTAGACCGGAGAAAGTAATGACTTTGATATGATCTCCACATCTGAGGAAATCTCCGAAGATCCATTCTTGTCCGTCTATCGTACCAGGGCTGCGCTGGCCTGCCAAGATCTGCGCATATCGTCCGGCTGAAGGGTGGAACAGATTCTGAGATCCATCAGGGTGCCTCGATCCTAGGGGTTGCAGATCATATAACTGATTGGTCTTGAGAGCCTAGCGTATATGCTTAGTCGGCCATGCGGGTGCGAGGGGGGTAGGGGAGGGGAGACCCTGACCTGAGATCTGAGTATTTGGTTGAACTGCTGTCTAATAATCAGCTCATATCCCTACACAACACCATTGCCCTGGCGGCATGGCATATGAATTCCGGTTCCCGAGGCACGCTGGGGGAAGGGCGGAAAGTTACGCAGCTTGCTAACTACTGGTGCGTGGCCTTGATGGGCGGAAACAGCTCTTGAGACCATCAATTTCCTGGGATGATCCGGCAGTCGGCAGCATGAGTCCAAAATCACGTGTTACTGGTCGCCCTCAAGGTGTTGTACTGGGGGTTACTGTGGCACCCGGGAGGTGTTACAGTGACTTAAGCTTATATTGCCGGGAAGGGCTGTGCGACCGCAGAGTTCAAGTGCAGATCAGACGACGCCTAATAAGCGTGTACATTCCAAAGACCGTTTGTCAATGCTGACGAGGCTGGCTCGATCTTGCACGAACCTTAATACCATAAACATTGTATGGCTATCTGCATTGGGGAACTCCCAGTGTACTGCCGATTGTTGCACCCAGACGTTGAGGAAAAGGTTCTGGAGACGTGCGTGGTGAAATGTGGCATTGCACATCTGAGTAGCGTGGCGCGATCAAATGCAACGTCTTTCTCGCAAATCGGGAATAAGCTTTGCGCTGGCCAGGGTCTCGGTGTGGCATCAACGATCCAAAGGGCGATCTTACACACAATCCCTGGGGGTTTGTTGCCCTGCCCTGCTTGACAGCTGTTGTTGGGACGCGAACTACAAAGGTACACAGGCTGGGCCGACGGCATTGGAGCGCTCGGATCCGAGGCGCGCGCGCTTCCTCGAACACCCACAACAGCCTTGCAAGGCAAGCGTTGCACTGCGCAACGTGTTTGGGAGCTGTCACAATTCTTGTTCCTCCATGAAGCCGACTGATAACGGTGGCGCGCATGGGCCCAAGGCCAGTCAATCTCGGCGATTTATTCCAGTAATGCCGTAGAGGCTTCTTTATTTGGTGACCAAGCTTCTATGCAATTAAACATTTCTGCGCAGGCCGTGGGTCGCTGCCCCCCCTTGTGCAACTTATTAGATTCCCATGTCAACCACTTACGCACAACACTTACTAGCAACCATCTACCCGAGTATTCGCCATAGCCTTAAACTTGAAACAGGTTCCAAGAATAGAGGGCAAGATCAACCATGTTTAATTACCGAGCCAACTGGTTCTCTGGGCGTCAGAACCCACCAAAACCTGCACGTCGACCTGCAGGAGGGGGGAGCATTAACTTCCTCCACGCTAGATTAAACTTCGCGGTGGTATAGGTCCCGCCTAGACCTGTTGCATAGGGCAGACCGTCTTGTTTCCACTTCTCGTGGGGTAGGTACATGAACGAGCGGACTGGCAGGCCCGGCTGACTGGCGAGTCGGGCATCGCCTCGGATAGGGTTTCGCGTGGAATCCTGTAAGATCGAAATTCCTTGAGTTGGTACGTTTCCGCTCTATGCGCGCCTGCTAGAAAACATCGGCTCACACCCAGGGAGGCTGGAGCCCTGGAACTAGCCGTCGCTCTTTTCTGCCGCTGTTGGTGTGCACGCAGCAGCGATGCCAGGGCCAAGCACACCTGCGGCAGGGACATGGGAGCCCGCGGCGACAGGGCGCACCACTCGCACCCAAATCTAAATCTGGCGCTAGCCCACTTTCCGCTGGATGTTTCAAACAAGTCCAAACGCCTCACGGTTCCGCCAGCATCGTGCCATGGCCCTCTTCCCAACCTCTAGGGCGAGGGACGGCTACCGAACAAACCCTAAGGCCGTTCGGGGTATTTGCCTGGCCAAAGGGACCCTTGCCTTGGCCCTCCCCGGCCCACCGCAGCTCATGCATATTTCTAAGGTGAGATGATTAGTAGCTGTCTTGGATCCTGGAGCTGGTGTGAGCCATGTTCGCCGATTGGGTACTCAAAGCCCGGCCACGTGTGACTGGAAACTATCATCGCGGCTCAGGGGCGGCAGTCGCGCAAGCGACCACGGCTCCACAGCCGCAGATAGAGTTCACTATATCCTGACTTGGCAGCACACTGTTGGGGTCTTCTCGCTGGTTGTCAATTAATATGCTGAAGACCATAATAGCAACATTCTACGTTGGGTCACCTGGACCTGCGCAGCTTGTGTTAGTCACTGTTGTGGTTGTGCCCTGTTACTGGCGCGGATGTATGCATGCAGATAGACGGTGAGGACAGGTGCTCGCAAGGCCTGAGGCGAAGCGAGCATAGAGTCTCAGACGCTTAGCTGTCGATCTCTGATTGGGGATCGATCTCACACTCACGATTCCCCGAAAGAAGGCGGAATGGGAAGTTAGAGGCAGACCAGCAGGACGTTGTTCCTCGGCTGCAGGGATCAGGTGTCTTCTCCCGCACGATCAAGACCACCAGAGCCTCTGCACGAGAGTTTCATGCGAAAACGATAACGTGACGTAGCAGAGGGTCCCCCGTTGGCAATGTCGCTGTGGGTTCTGTGCATCAGCTTCATGCTCGATCCCCAGTGTCAGCCACCAGTCGGACAGGTGGGAAGGGCCCCATCAGCCTCATGGAGCCTGCAGGCGAGCCCATGCCAAGACAGCATCAACTGCCGTTGCACGGCGATCTGCCCCCGTCCCAGCAATGTAGCATTGTGGTCAAAGATCCTCAGCCCGGCCGCGGAATACGGGAACTATCATCTGTACTATCTTGTTTCATAGCTTTAGCTGGGGGGGCCACATTGCAAGCGGAATCCAATTGCGAAGTTGGCGCGTGTACAACTTAAAAAACCTAGTTCTAGTTGTGCACACTGCACCCTGGGTTTCGGCGACCGAATACAATAAAGGCATCACGCCCTTCCCAACTAGGTCATGGTGGTGCGGCGATCCTTCCTGACTATCTTCTTTACGCGGTCGTTTTCATACGGGAACAGCTGCTCAGCTACCGGTTTTGGTGGATAACTCCGTGCACTGCCTCAGCCTGGGCCAAACCATACATATAAGTTCATCATGTCTCCTTCGGCGACAGCGACAACAAAGACGCAAGCGGGCAACAACTCCCCATCCCACACAACGCAGCGGACAAGACCTCGACAAAAGCCTGGCGCGGCCTGTGAGGAATGTCGGCGTAGAAAACTTAGGTGTGACCGGCGACAGCCCCAGTGCGGCTCGTGTGAGTCGACCGGCGTCCCGTGCCATACGACAACAGTTCGGGCGGCACGCGGGCCTAAGCCGGGATACCTCAAGGACCTGAAGGCTCGAATAGGTAAGTCCGCCGTCGGCTAGGGCTGAGAACCTGCCATTACTGACTGGACATGCCTGTGATGCAGCCGCTTTAGAGGGCACTCTCATACAACAGGCACAGCAGTCGGCCCGCACAACATCACCGGATGAAGACCCGTCGTCATGCTACGACCCATACCTGTTCCACGGCGCGGATTCGCTCAAGATGCCTCATCCCGGGAGCGAGCCCGACAATGTTTTCCTGCAGGACATGGCATCGGCCAACCCCATCTCAACCGGAATGGACCCGTCGCTTGGCTTTCCCTGCCTCGGCGGTACCTCGATGTCCCCGACGCCGCCAATGGACGCGAGCCTGATGTCTCCTCCGCTCACAGCTTTCGGCGGCATAGGCTTTGACACAATGCTTCCGAATGGGATGCACCCGTCAGGAGAACAGATCTCATCGCTCAATCTCAACAACATGAGAAGGATGTCGACGGCGTCGAGTACCTGGAGCTCCCCTGATCAGGGGCCAGGGGAATTCAGGCTCTCGCCCTTGATGCAGCAGGACCTGTGAGTGTTGACCTGGCATAATCGTGCCATTTGCAACCTCAAGTGCCACCAGTGAACACTTGACACCCGTGGCACAATACCGTTGCTAATCATTGCCAGCGACCAGATTTACTGGGATAGGACCCACACCTTTGTGCCCATCATCCATCAACGGCGCTACATGGCGTGGAGCCGGAAGCCGGACAAAAGCGAAGCCCAGAAGTGTCTACAGCTCGCCATGTGGACCCTGGCAGCCTCAACATCACCCGGCCAGTATCAGACCATGGCAAACTACCTTTACAGATATGCGTCTCAATCACTCCTGAGCCTCGAGTCGTGGGACTCCGGGGACAACGAGTGGAGCCAGATGCGCCCCACCGACTTTGCGCAGGTGCAGGCCCAGCTGCTGCTGGCCTTTTACGAGTTTAAATCGGTCGACTTTAGACGGGGTTGGATGAGGGCGGGGCGTGCTTTTAGACTTATCCAGCTCAACTGGTTTTACGATATGCTTTCTACGTCGTCGACAATGTCCGATTGGGTCGAGGCGGAAGAGAGGAGACGAACATTTTGGGTAGCATTCTGCCTCGATCGGACCATCAGCCTACGAAATGACGCCCCATGCACATTTAACGAGCCGGTAAGCGACCCCGAATGCTACGACGCCTTTCATGCAACTCGAGCTGACATTGTGAAAAAGATCTACGTGCCATTACCCGCGCCCGATGCAGATTTTCAAAACGAGATCCCTACGGTGACCGGCTATCTCAACAGCGACTCCCTCACAGTCGGCGCACCCGATTCATTATTCATCGACTTCATTCATTTAGCTGCTATTTGCGGCAGGGCAGTTTCGCACCGGCACCAGTCCATTATTGACAAGAATCTTGGCGTCCACAACACGGCCGGAATTTGGCAGCGCCACCACGAAATCAACGCCCAGCTTGCAGAAAACCTCAGCTTGGCCAATTCGAGGCAACACTCGCCCTTGCATCTCGAGTCCGAGTCGCTCGGCCCGTTTATGGGCATCATGTGGCGAACGGTTATCCTTCACCTGCACTCCACTCTGAGCTGCACGGCGGCGACCGGCAAGGAGGAGTATGACTACGCGATAGTGGAAAGCATGCAGCGCGGGACAGTAGCTGCGCAGGAGGCGCTGAGCTGCATAGAGCGACTGTCGCAATGTAACAGCCTGAAGGTTCGTATTTCCGCCCCTCCCTTTTTTTCATCCGTGTGTCCGAGCGCAGGCGGCTGACTTGGCAATCCCACAGCTTCACCCTATTACTATTGTTCCTCTGGCACTCTGCTCAGAGCTGATGGAGGCGTGGCCAGACATGGCGGGATCATTTAACAATCACTTGGCAATAATCATGGATGCTACACATCGGGTTAGCGGTGGGGACACTCCTTCATAGATCGGACACGGGCCAGGGCCACCTGTATAGAAATGTAACATAAATCAAGCAAAAAGTATAATTACAAGCGAGTGATATTTCACAAATGGGGTTTGAGATTATATTCTTGTGGTCTGATGCTAGAGACTGTTTCTTCCGATGTGACATAAATGCGGCTCGTGGGGATAAGTGTTTTTACATGCGTATCAAAAGGGGTTCGCACAGGCACAATTGCGGCTTGTCATGCGCATATGCGTTGCGCACCGATGGTCTGCCATCAAAGAATAGAAATTGGATGATCAACACAAAATACTACTAGTTTAGGAATTTGAATCTTCGAACGAAATCCGAGCGCAATTCAAATTCCCAACTTCATATTTCGGGCCGGAGCGGAATTGGACCACAAATTGGCCAGACCGGCCTCCGTTGAATACCGACGCGGTGCAGTTTGTTCGACAAAGAGGCGCGGCCGTCCTTTATCCAAAACTCAAAAGATACCATGCACGAGTTCGCATCACCACAACAACTCCCCTGCACGCCATCAAAATGAACAGAAACGTCAAAGGCTCAAAGTGAGTTTGATCAGCGCTTCGGCCACAGTTCGTCGGTTTCGCGTTGCATTTCACAGGCAGGACGATGCCGCTGACAGCCGAACCATATCGTAATGGCACCTACTGGCTGTCAAAATAAGCTCGACCTCCAGGTCATCAGATGAAGCCACAAATGTTGCGGCTGGGGGGCAGCGAGGAAACATCGGACGACATTGGCACGGGGGGCGGGCGAGTGGAGTCGGCGGACGGTCTGAGTGCATAACGATGCCTAGACGGCGCTAGGGCTCTTGTCAGCTCTTTGGTTATCTCGCATTTGCATTAGTTGCATTCTAGGACACACACACACAATCGTCCTCAGAAATCATCCTGCTTGTTTTTTTCTTCTTTCTCCAAGGGTCAAGATGCAGTATACTCCGGGATCCGATCGATCACGATCGCCCAGGTGGCTCGTGGCAGCCTTGTCCCGGGTCCGGCCAATCATCTTACACGAACGTTTCCAAACATTTGAGAGCTTCCCTAGCCTCCCTTAACAGTCCCGGCTCGGAAGCTAGTCCGTCTGCCATGCGCGACCGGTGGACTCGGCCGACAAATGCACAGGAGACAGGGAGCAGGGACTAATCATCAGCCTTCGAAACAACCGTGGTTGACCCTAAAGGTCTCAAAGGGCAGCCCTCGGGCCCGGTTTCCCGTCCAAGCCTGACCCACTCCTTTCTGCAAGAGGACATCTGCCGGGCTTCGATCTCGGGGTACGCTCGAACCTCGGCTGCTTCCGCATCACTCTCCCCATCCGAATCATCGAGTTCTTGATCAAGCGGTGAGCTGGCACACACCAATGAGGTCCCTCCACCTTCCAGCACGTTGGTAACTAGCGCCCGGACTGATCGACAGAGACAGACTGAGCCGGCCACTCAACACTCCTTCCAGAACCCCCACCCGCCAAGCCCCACGACCTCCCGGGAGTGGCATCCAGCTCCTGCCCACAAACCCGCCGCTCGGCAAGCTCGCAAGCTTCCGTTGTGAGACAGAGGGCACACACAGCCCGCCTCTGCAAGATTCATCCTGTGTCCTGACAAAGACAGCCTGCGATCGAACCACTGACATGACTCCCCGCGTATAGCCTGCCGGCTGGAAACAAACTATCACCTTTCCAGCTACTCTAGCTAACTTTCGGCTCTTGGAGTGCGGGCAAGTTTTTCCTCGACGTTGGTATCGCAGGTGTGCGATGTGTTGCATTCTTCTGGCCTCCACTCCAAGGTGAAGTCAAGCTTCGCAACAATATCTAAATGGCCCATAGCTATCGTCCCGCCGCCTCACGGCCCGCCGCGCCCCCGCCAATTTCTATTGCCGAAGCAGCAGATCAAACATGGATAAATCCTCTACTTCTCGTGGGAATGGGCTAGACCATGATCCCATCTTGTTGCTGACGGAATTCCCAATCTGTTGCTCCATCGGAGCTTTAAAACTGGTACCGATATGGGCCGTGGACTGGCAATGCAAAGACTAAACACGAACTTTTGAGCGAAAATGAACCCACAGTTGAAAGACTTTCAATGTTCTCACTCAAGAATATACTAAAGAATGGATCTGCCTTGAACTTAATGTCTTCCCATGCGAAAGACCACGCATACAGCAACGAAGTCAATATACCTAGGCAGCGGCCGAGCCCACTTGCCAGCACGGAGTAAGAAGGCATCCCAAGAATCGAACATGAGCTGGGCGAGCTGATTTGTAGTCTTCGGAAGCTGCCCTCGTGCTCCCTTTTCGCGGCTCTTCCGGATGAATTTATTGCAGACAAGGGACATCAGAAAAGTGGTAGACTCTCATCGTCTCGGAGTTCGCATTTACACCTGGGCATGAAAGCCCAAGATCACGATCGCGCACATGGAAGCTCTGCAGTGTGACCGATCATTAACTTCGTTTTCTTCTGACCTCTGGGTCCAGATGCCAAGCCCTATGCTGCGAGAGCGTGGGCTGATCGAGTGAATATTCTACTTCCTAGGAGCTCCAGATTAGACTTGCTGTCAGTGTAGTTGGGCACAAAGCTTGGACTGCCAAAGCGCTCATGGAGACCATGTTCGATGAGTATGGAACGGTTATGAGGTTTCCTCAAGAGTGGCTCTGTAGGACTTTTTGCCACAAATCCAATTTGGAAATAAATATGACTGCCTTCTCATTTCTGTCTACGTATACAATGAGTCACCTTACCTTAGTACTGTGTCAAGGTTGCAAGTTCAACCAACCTCAACTGTCGCCTTTGCGCCGTGTGACATAGTAGAGTACAATAATGCGTAATACAGTCTTAAAGGATCAATTAATCTATACACTGAGTCACTAGCGGCAGGTTGTTGAAAATGGACAATATAGAGCGGGTCCAAATATGATCGCATGGTTCTCTCCCATCGTAGGCTTCTGGGGTAGGCAATTCACGGCAGTCACATTGCTGCTGCGATCATCTCCACGAGTTGGATACTCTATACGGAAAATTTAGGTATCAGACGCATTGACCAGCACGACACCATGAAGGGATGAAGACGGTACAAATGCCAAGGAACACAATCGGAATTATATGCCATCCCATGTAGAGAAAATGCCAGAAGAAACTTTTCGCAACACATATAGTCCGCGATTTCAGCAACAAAGCGCTGTTTGAGGTATCGCCGCAAGTCCAAGAAAATTATTGCAGCGGATTTTGGTTCCGGAATCCCGGGATCCCGCGGATCCGAACGCGCGAGCACACAAAATGATCACGACATGTCCGGGATTGAGCCAAGCGTGAGATCCTCGTCGCTGTTGGAGCCGTCTAGACACTCCGCCGTCCGCGTGACTGGCTTGGTGCCAACGCCCCACAGATTGTGTGTGGATGATACTTGGCCCGGGATGCCGACCGGGGACGTGGAGCAACTGCAGGCCCCGCCGTGGTCGCAAGGTCTCCCGTCGTCCGGGTAGGGCTGGTGGTGTTGGTGAAATGCCGCAGCTGACTGCTGCGTGTATTGCGTGTCCTGCGTGTCCTGTGTCTCCTGTGTCTGGTAGCTCGAGTCAAGACTCTGGGAGGACGGCCCGCTCGAATGGTGCGCGCTACCTCCCGCCGTCGAGAACAGACTGCCGTTTTGGGGGAGCATCCCGGCCCCCCCGTACGGCAAGGTCGTGGGCGCGTGTTGTGGGGCCGGGTGATGCGCGGAACCTTGCTCAGACGAAGGATACAGAGTGGTCGGGGCGGGACCTTGGGATCCGTTAATCCCGACGTGAGTGCCATAAATCGGTTGAATGGGATACGGCGAAAGGCTGGCGGAGAAATCAAAACCGCCCAGCGAAAAGGACCCGTTAAAATCATCCCCCCACTGTGCTGGTGCAAACCCTTGAGGCGGGTCGCTCACCACGATGGAGTGAGTTTGCTGGGGCTGAGGTGCGGTCTGGCTCGTGCAGAGCACATTGTGCACCGTGGCCACGAAGCCTTCGTCCTGCTCGAGCCTTTTCTTGGAACGCTCGTGGGAGTGTTTATCGCGGCAGTGCCAAAGGCCATCGACGATATACCGGCAACCACACGCTTGGTCTGGTATTGGCGCCTGTTGTTGGACGAATTCACGGACTGAATCCTCCTTGTAAAAATGTTCTTGTAATTCTTCAAGCTCAACGGGCGGTTCGTGGTCTGTGTATAGTCAGCAGGCAGGTCTTACATAAAAGACAATGAAAATTGTGGTACTCTACGAACAAGGTTTTGGAATGCGTTGGTCCTCGGGAAAGAGGAGCCCCCATAAAGATTCCCACGAGTCAACACCTCTGACTCTTGCTCTTTCTTTTAGTGCTTGTTCGACTTCTTCGGTGATGCCATCCTCAGGATCTTCTCTGCCAGTAGGAATGCGAACTGAACAACTTTCAGGCTGAAGTTGATGATGTCTCAAAGCTGCTTGATCTGGGAACGTTTCCTTGCAGCGGACGCAAGAATTCGAGCCACTTGTTTTTTGGTGGGAAGCTTTGATATGCCGTCTACATTGTGTGAGCTTTAATCAAAGAATGCAAACTCACTCGGATTGGGGGACTTACTTGAGCAATGCCAAGTCGGCGAAACCGTTCAACGCGCAACTTTGGTGACTGCGCATATTGAAGCGGATCGGGTTCCTCTTCCTGAAAGGGCAGCTTAGCTTGCCGTCGTCTCGACCTGTTTTCCGCTTCTTGTCTTCCTGAGTATCGTTGCTGCAACCTTCTCCTGAACTGTCATCAAGACCATCCTCATCTCCGTTACCGTGGTAGCGGCCATGGTCAGCCGCTTCCTTGTTCTTCCTTTTGTTCCCGTTATTACTGCTGCCACCGTTACCACTCTGGCCACGACCACGCTGACCTGGATCACCTGCATCGCTTGGGGCATTATTGTTTCCAATAGGAAGGTCTCGGATGGGGAGTGGGGAAATTTGGGGTTTGGCGACAGGCTTTGGGTGATTCAGGATTTGCTCCAGAAAGTTGTGGACGTAGTGCTGGACGGGGACGGCTCGCTCCTCAACATGGCCGACACATGAAGACTCTAGGACGAGGTTGGTAATACTTTCCACCAACTGATTATAAGTGGAATCATCGTCTTCCTCGTTTGATGGACTACAACCTTCATGCGGAAAGCTTGAGTCGTCATCAGAGTCCTGAGAGGATGATTCACTGTACCTCACGTTGTTAATGTCATTCAATATCCTGACCAGGTTCTTTCAACATACCGATTACTTTCGCCATAAGGTCTATTTCGAGCACTCGGGCTTGGGGATTGGCACTCTTTTCTATCTTCCGCTAGGGTCTGAGGCTCATTATTGCTGAAATCCTCGGGTTCCGCCGTAGGCTTGGAGGTGGTGATTATGCTGGCGGCGTCGAACATAGTACCACCTGGGCTATACAATTCTTCTCTGCCCGCGTGGTATAGTTGAGAAGCAAAACTCACTAGTCGTTCGGGTCTTTTCCGCGTGTTCGAAAGGGGGCTGTTCCGACGTGAATTCTTGCGGCGCTGTGACAGGGACAAGGGATTGGCAGGAAGTTGACATTGTAAACCAGCCTGCTTGGAGTCTAGCAAGCTAACCATCCACCGTTCCTCGGATGTGATCAACCTGCTCTCTAGGAACATATCTGTCTGGGCTTGCAAACTGCGAGCCTCCAGTTCCTCAGGTGGCATTTCCTGCTTGAACACTTTGTAGCACATGTCTTTGCTTGGAATGGCAACATCCGAGTCCTTTGCAAGAGAATCACGGGGACGTGATAACTCTGGAACTGTTCGATCCTCGTCTCCTTCAGGCATGAAGGATGGCGGGTCTTCGAAATTTGGAAAATTCCTTGGCCTTCCAATTGGGAACGTGAGGTGCCGTGATGGCGGTGCTTGGCTGTTGGGAATTGGGTCTCCCACGCCTTGATCGTCTGGCCGCGTAAGATATGTATTGTTATGGCCAGAGCTGGACTGGATCAATGGAACAGGAACACCGATACGTAATGCCGTATGCTTATATAGTGATGATATAGGGAAGTCTACCATGCGAATGGTCTCCCCCTTTGGCATTGACTTGTGATCAGCAGGGTAAGACCGCATGGCCGGGAAGGTCAACGACCTGGGCACAGAGACCGTATCATCCGAGGATGTACTGCTCTGGCTATAGACTGTGGTATCGGACTCTTGACTTTGTGTAGTGCTGAAAGAGTTGAGTGTGCTGGATCTGGAGGGACTGCTGATGCTTGATGCGGCTGGCGTGCTGGGGGGAGAACCTGGTGAGGGATCCATGGTCTTTTCAAGAGCTCCAGGTGGAGCCGACGTGGTCCTTTCGCCTCCAAGGAATTAGTCAAGAGGCTGAATGGGGTGATGGGTCTCAGCCTGGTCTTCTTGTGTATTATTCCTGGAAGCTGACGCGGGCATTGACATCGACTTCTCTTCGTTTTCCTGGGGGGAAGGTGGTCTCGCGGCCTTTTTGTCTATACTTTTGGTCAGCTGGCCAGGCTTCAGACCAACCCAAGTGTAGACGAGGTTGAGCAGCCCAAGAAACCAAGTGTAGTTACGAATCGCCCGTATAAGCCACGATTAGAACAGAGTTGGCAAATACCCCGGTGTGAATTCTGGTAAGGGCTCTCGTAGATGCTGATGAGATTTGAGGAGGAAGAACCCGAAACCTACTTAATGTGCCCATGGGCTTGATTCACCCTACAGCACATGGGGACCTCACACGTGCAGAGCCTCATTCCACGCGGAGCAGGGCTCACCGATGCATTGTTCGATCCTACCCTTCCGGGGCTCATATTTGGGGGCGGAGGACCATTTTTACACTTGCTGAGCAGCTGGGCTTGCATTAGCCCAGCAGCCTTCGGTCAGCACCAAACCGAAATCGTGTTACTGCACCCCACTGCGACCGTCACACCACTTCTAGGCACACAGCCAGGTTGCCTTGGCTGACAGCCGGGCACCGCGCATGGCTTTTCAGACAGCGCTGTATGAATTCAATGGTGAATCAGCCTTCGATCGATACGATAATTCCTCCCCAGCCTCAGTCAGCACCAGGATAGAGTTCCGTGGGGGCACCCCGGCATCTGGAGACTCTAAGAATGGGCCAGATATATAAAAGGCTGGTCTCTCCTCAGTCTTCCCGGCCGAGTTTTGCTTTATGTGATCTCAATCCGTGGGAAAGTTTGCTCGCAATCATATGATATCGTGCGCTTCGTCTATGGTCGTTGCTGGAAGCCAATTTGTAACCCATTGGCAATGGCTCGCAACCGCAGTACGCGAAGGCGGTCTGGCTCCGCCTGTCAATGCTGGATTGCCCCTCATGTTTTTGCTTTTTAATTAAGGCATGGGGGATCTTCTCCAACTTTGACTTGGTGCATGAACAGCGCTGGAACAGGTTTAGTTGCATGTAAAGGATGCACACCTGCGTCTCTAGCCCCACTGGTTATTGGTCTGCAGCAGTCTGAATCAGAGATGTTTGAATTCAGACTGTACTCAAGGCTCGTCAATATAGTTTCAAGTCATGAAATCTCATATTCAACGCCGACGTTAAACATCATGATGGCTTCAAGGACTGACAGTCGCCATATAAATATGGCTCAAATCATGCTGACCTTTCCGTTTGGGAAGAGCAACTTGCTTCAACCACCAAACCCTTCTGCACGAACATTACCATCATAATCCAAGGCCACACAACTGCCTCGTCAATTATAAAATTCTTCCAAACCAACCGTCATAATGGGTCACAAGTCCAAGTACAACGAATCAAACAGTTCCTACAGTTCATCTGCACACAAGTATGTCTAACTAACCCGTCGATATAGTCATGACAGAAAACTGACAGGCTACAGAAAATCACAAGGAAGTGGTATGCTTGGTCAATACATCTATGACACGAGCTCTGCCTCGGACATGCAGTACCAAGGCCCACCGATGACAATGGACCAACGACGTCAAGGGATGAGCAACCGTCTTGATAGCTTCGACCAACAATTTGGGATGCATGCTGGCCAGGCCGGGTATCAGCAACCATATGCTGCTACTCGAAGATAAATCTGCAGGGGGTTGTTGAGGGGTGACTTACCAATGGTCAAGAAGACTGTGTATTGTTAGCCAGCTGTTCAATTGGTTGTTGATCGATCATGGGCAGACTTACAGTCGTATTGGGACCATTGGCTGGCTCTGGAGCGTGGGGTAATTATTGTTGGAGGCTTGGATGAAGATACCCAGAATATCAAGACATATATTCACAAGACCGATCACATTGACAGCCCGCGATGCTCACTCATATGTACCTCATGATGGACTTGACACTTAATATTATCACCAACAGCTGCGGCATATATGATTTTCGACCTTTGAGGAATCATCTCAAAATACTGTGGGAATCAAGTATACCAAAAGAAAAGACCCTAGTGTGATGCAAGATCTGGAAAATATGGAATGGTGATATGCTTCAATGGCCTCCTTGCCTGGCATGTGTCAGAACCAGGTACGACTCTCCAAACATTAACATCGGCTAATACGCAAGACCTCGAGACTGTCAACAAACAAAACTTTCTGATGTAGAACCACAATAATATGGAGGCTTCTAGAGCACGCAGGCGGTGCCAACAACTTTGGCACCCTCATTCTGAATCTGTGCTCGATGATAGGCGTCATAATAAACTTCTGTGTCTTCCTTTTCTATTTCGCGTCGGGCCATTATGTTCAGATTGGTATTTTGCACCGACTGAATAGGCTTGTTCTCGGAACATAATCTCACTGGTCGTTTGAGGCAACTCGGAGGCGTTAGCTGAGTGATGCCCATGCATGGAGTCCGTCTTGTTGCTCATATTCATTGCGTATCCCGTTGCCTTAGTCACGTCTGTGCCACTACCAGAATTTTGTCATTTATCCGCCGGCCATGATGGCTACCTGTAGACGACCTGTCGCTTGTTTGTCGGTGTTCCAAATCATTCAAGGCTAAATCGTCACTACCTAGCTGCAACAAGCGAAGCTGTGGGGATGCGCTTCTGTACAATGTATCCACTGGGAACTGAAGACGTCGTCACTCTTTCTTTCAGGTTACTCGATAAGCTAACACAGGAATTGGGCAGAATATCAAATTCGCCTCACAATGATGTTGACTTGTGTATGGGAAAACACCGTTTTCTGTGCAGGAAGGACTTCATTCTCGGAGCTACTGCGGATATCCGGATTCTTTCCCGGATATATCACGGAGTTGAGACAATTGGCTAAATTTCACTCTACCAGAGCCGCAAGGTCTGGGCCTGCGGAGTCGTGTCGCATCACAAGATCCAGAACACTGGGGCGAGAACATATTTGTTGCAATCTGCGTGCAGGATGGAATAAATCTCTCCAATTTCGAGCTAGTTACGTCGACCATGTCGCACGTAACAAGTGATCGTCCCTGAGATGCCAAGTTTTTGTGATAGGTGTGGTGGGTCCGATCGGGGACTTTCTGTGGCCAGGCCAATGGAGAAAGCTTAGCATTTTTTATCTGATGGCAGGGTTGTTGGGCTTGTTTGTTTCCTTTACACAGCATCAGTTGCTTACTCACTGTGTGGCTAAGATTGGGGACAGAGTCCAGGAGATTAATCAATCCCGAGTGATTGGGTGGTTTCGTTCTTAATCCGTATACATCCTCTTTTAAAGCTATAGGCGGTCCTTTTATACAGTAATAAACGCTTAAAAACCTAGCGTTAAATAGGTATATAATACTAATAATAATAGATCTTAAAAATATAGATAGCCTTATAAAGCCGTATAAATAAGGCTAGTTAAGATTAGCGGTAGAAATAAACTTGCCTATTAATATAAGTAGCCTATTGCTAGCTTAAGCAATTAATTATACGGTAAGAGATTTAATCTTTTATAAAAGCTTTATATAAAAAGTAATAATCTATAGCTATAATCCTAATTAATATTTCTATCCCTTATCTATATATATATAAGCTCCTAAAAATATTATTACTATAGTAAGCCTATAGAGTAATATTATAATTAGCACTTAAGTATATAATTTCTAATATTAATAATAATTTAATTTAGATAACTTTTTATAAAAGTTTCTTAGATATACCTAAAACTTATTATAAAATTATAGAGATTAATTTTACTATATAACTAATAATTATAATCTCTTAAAAGATAATATTAAAGATATAAATAACTGCTATATCCTATTTTAGATATAGGGTTTTATTTTAAGTTTAAAATTAGGTAAATTTAAAAAGGAATTTAAAAGGAGGAAGAAGAATAAGCTATTACATAAGGGCTTTAAGTTATTAAAGGAGGAGGACGCTTATAGCGTTTATTATGCCGTTATTAATTTTATATACGAGCTTTAGGAAGAGTAGTTGGAAGGCTAAGTAGCTACTAGGTAGTTAAAATAATGAAAAAAAGATTAAAAGTTGGCCAGATAATTGAATAAATATAGTGTGGCCGAAGCCTCCCGAGTGATTGCCGCGACTCGAGTCCACGCTTCGCGAGAATTAATGCAGAGACATCTGTAAGCCCCGCATCGCCTCTACACACCGGTCCTCGACTCGACTCACCAAAAACACAATCCAATTTCTCTTCAGTCGCTTACAGGCTCGGGGAACAAGGCCAGTGATGCCGGCGTTGTGGCACGGCATGCAATGGTGGACACGAGTAAACAGATCGACGCTCTATTACTCTTGAAAGTGTGGGGCTGATTCCAAGTGCCTTCAAAACACCACGTCTTCACAGGCATCATAGTGTCGTGATGAAAAAAACCCCGGCGCTTTTGCAAGGGCAATCACTTTTACGTCACACACAGCGTGTCCGCGTGAGGGTTATAAAGGACTTTCATACTCCATCATGCCCAATCCAAGAGATAGTCGCTTGAAGAGCATAGCTTTTTGAGGCCATATTCAAACATTATTACACCCTTCATCACTCAATTCACCAATTATCCCAGTGATACCCCAGCTCGGTGTCCAGTATGCCTCAAATCACGGAAGCGCCCAAACATTTCGACTTCATAGTCGCTGGAGGTAGGTGATAGTAGGGGAAACGTTGTCTAATTGGAGATTAATCTTCTGCAACAGGTGGTACAGCTGGCTGCGTTATTGCTGGTCGTCTGGCAGAGAATCCGAACGTCCACGTGCTCGTCATCGAAGCGGGGATGGGCAACCCAGAGGAAGTCGATGCTATCACAACTCCTGCCCGAGCCTTCGAACTGAGAGGAAGCAAGTATGACTGGCAGTACAAGACCACCATGGTTGACCGGCTGGAAAACACCAGGATTGAGAAGCCCAACACTCGAGGCAAAGTTCTGGGAGGCAGCAGCTGCCTCAACTACTACACCTGGCTCCCCGGCAGCGCTGCGACTTTTGACGAATGGGCCGAATTTGGCGGCGATGAGTGGACTTGGGACAATGTCAAGGAGTACCTCCGCAAGTTCGGATTGCATCAATTTCCTCGTGTAAACATTTACTAACACCGTCTAGCCGGCAAAATACCACGACGATCGTGGAAGGTACAGCCCCGAGCTCAAATACATTGGCCAGGACGGGCCACTTCCGGTGTCGCACGCGGACCTGATCCCTGAGCTGAAGCCCTTCCGCGACGCCCTGAGAACAGCATGGGTCAGCAAAGGCGAAAAGCTGACCGAAGATGTTCACGGAGGCACCATGAGGGGGTTGTGGAATTGCACCAACAGCATCTACAATGGGAAGCGCTCTTCGAGCTGGATGTATCTGAAGGGTAAAGACAATGTCGCTGTTCTGGGGAGAACGCACGCCAGGAAGATCATCATCGAGGACGACAAAGCGAAGGGCATCGAGGTCACAAGCCCTGACGACGAGACTTACACTTTCTACGCCAACTACGAGGTCATCGTCTCCGAAGGGGTCTTTGAAACCCCCAAGCTGTTGATGCTCTCCGGCATCGGCCCGAAGAAGGACCCTGGAAGATTTCGGGATCGAGAAGGTTGTGGCTTCGGAGAACGTCGGCCAACACCTGCACGACCACCCCATCATCCCCCACGTCTTCAGACTCAAGGACGGCTACGGATTGGACGGCCACATCCCCCGCCCCGGCGCGGCGCACGACGCCGCCGTCAAGGCGTACAACAACGAGAACAAGGCCCGTACACCAGCGGACTCCTCGAACTCGTGGGCCTCCCGCGCATCGACTCGTGGCTAGAGCAGGACGCCGAGTACGTGTCGTACAAGCAGGCCAACGGCGGCGTGGACCCGTTCGGCCCCCAAGGGCAGCCGCACCTCGAGATAGACTTCGTGCCCATGTTCTCGGACGCGTTTCAGTGGCACATCCCCTGCCCGCCCGAGGGCGACTGGCTGACCGTGATCGTGGACCTGGTCCGCCCGCGGTCCAGGAACGGCGTCGTCACGCTGAGGTCTGCGGACCCGCTCGAGGATCCTAGTATTGACATCAACTTCCTCGAGGACAAGCTGGACATCATCGCCCTGCGCCAGGGGCTCCGCTTCGTGGACGACATACTAATGAACGGGGAGGGGATGAAGGATATCATTGGGGAGGACTACCCCTTCCCGGTCCCTCGCAACTCTGACGAGGGCCTGAATACCATGATCAAGGAGCGGTTCCAGACCGGCTTCCACCCGTGTGGCACGTGTCGGCTGGGCAAAGACATCGGCCAGGGGGTGGTGGACAGCAAGCTCAAAGTCTTTGGGGTCGACAGGCTCCGGGTCGTCGACGCTTCGGTGATCCCCGTCATCCCGGACTGCCGTATTCAGAATGCGGTGTACATGATAGGAGAAAAGGTATTTATGCCCTGCATGACCATTTGCCTAGAACCTACTAATGCGATGTCTCCATATAGGGAGCCGATATGATCAAGGCTACTTACCCGAATTTGTATGCTTGAATTAGGCTGTTTGTTCCGGGAATTGCCGTTCAAAGGTGCGAGGTTGAAGGTCGGGGCCGAATTGCTGTAATGGATGACGGAAGGGAAGTATTCCTTGACAAATGTTCCTGAGGCCAGTTTTAGTCTTCAGATTAATGAAGTTTGATGCCACACGGAGCTTGCGAGTACCATACCTCTCAAGGGGGACGTCGTTGTTGTTCCAGGAGTGTGCGATAGAGTTCCGCCTGGCAAACTAAGCAATTTACCGGAAGGCTTAAAAGAGGCCGCCTCTAACAGAAACACATACTGCATGTTGGAGAACCTGCTAGAGTTGCTGTGAGCCTGCTGAACCCCTCCTCCAATACAGATCACTCCCCTTGTTGAATGCAGGGTATAGCAGCTCGGGGACCAATGTCAGCCTGCCTGTGTAGCTTATGATTAGTGCATCTGCATCGCCTGCATCATAGATGTCCCGGATGGGGTTCATGCACAGGTCAAAGGCAGATGCTTCGGGCCGGAGCTTATGCAGGTCTTCTCCCTTACTGGACCTACAGTCCCCCTTTGATGCAGAATTCTGTAATCAGTAATACGCACTGCACGGGGCCGTGAAAGTTCCATGATTGAGCAATTATAGCTACTGGGTTCCTTGGGTGGGGAGAAGCTTAATTTGCCCATATTATCAAAACCATACTCCACCCTGAATTTGTGTTGTCTGGCACAGCTTGTCTCTCTTCCAAGGTTGCAGGGTTCCGATTATAGCTGCGGGATGGTGCATGGCTAGCTACCGCCACCAGGACATACCTCGTCATCGTAAGCATTCTATTCAGGCACAACGCGAGCACGTCTCAAGGCCACTGTTTCCATTCCTTCCCTTTACAGAAGCAGCACTTGTCATCACATCACCCTCGTTCAATATGCTGCTACTGTCTGCCATTCTCGTCGTGGTGGCCCTCGCAGCCTCGAGTGACGCGTATGCCCACGTGCCCGCTCATGTTGGTGGCATCGCGACCAATAACCTGCCGCTTCTCCCACAACGTGAGTTGTTCGCAAGAAACGATACCAACTCCAGCAGGACCCCGGGAGTGTACAAGCTATCAGACCTGTATGACTACACCAACTTCTTCGACAAGTTCTCCTTTGTCGAGGTAAGCGCGCTTAACTGCTCTTCACAAGCCAAGAATATGCCACAGTGCTAACTTGAGCTCAGAGTCGCACGGGCACAGACCAGTACACAGACGTCGACCCAACGCATGGTTTTGTTCTCTACCAGAACCGGTCCGAGGCCGAGCGCCTGGGTCTGGTGCAGTACGTGGGTGATGTGGCGGCCATCATGGTCGACTACAACACGGTGATTGAGGATCCCCTGGGCTACGGTCGGAAAAGTGTCAGGATCGAGAGCACCGCGACATACAACCACGGCCTGGTCATCGCGGACTTCTCGCACCTGCCAAAGGCCCAATGTGGGACATGGCCAGCCTAGTAAGCTGCAACGGCCTCGTAGCCCTCGAGTGCTACTGCTGGATGTTTCTGGAACTGACAGCCTTGGTATAGTTGGATGTACGGACCGCACTGGCCAGAAAGCGGAGAACGTAAGTGTTCTTTTCCCTGACCTTGACTAAGTGGCTATCGCGAAACTGACCACGGGATTTCTCCAGTCGACATCTACGAGCAATGGAATGTATACAAGTTCAACCGCCAGACCCTGCACACGGACCACAACGCCACGACAGGCAACTGTACCTACAACATGGGCAGCGCTCTCGGCCTCCACAGCTTCGATATGTCCAACTACCAGAGGACCGAGACCTGCGACGTCTACGCGAGCAACAACGATGGCTGCTCGAGCTGGGACTACGAGGGGCCCTATGCCTCCCCGACCGGCGGCGTCTACGCCATGGAGTGGACCTCCGACTACATCCGGATGTGGACGTGGCACCCGGACCAGGTGCCGCTTGACGTCAGGCGGGAGGCACCCGACCCGGAGAGCTGGGGTCTCCCTGGCCTGTCTGTGGGCGGCTCGTTCTGTGACATTGACCGGGCCGTCGTGAACCAGTCTATCGTGCTGAACATTGATCTCTGTGGTGACACGGCTGGCTCTGGGAGTGAGTGGACAGAGTCGTGTGCTGAGGAGACGGGCTACAATATCTGTGCGAGATATGTGGCGGCGAACCCGGGAGATTTTCAGGAGTCGTGGTTTGGTGTGAGGACAATCAAAGTCTACACTCTTCAGTGATCCTAGAGGGATCATCTGGATATGCTGCGCGCTGATTCGAATTTGGTGGAGCTCCGTGTTATTCCTCGCTGGAAAACTGACTAGTCCACCCACGAGGAATAACCACGACAAGAAATAAAATTTCGAGTAACGGAAGCCTTCAGATGATGTAGAACCTTTGACCGCACCGTTGCACATTCCACAGTCAGCTCAACGACTACCTACCTAGGTAGTCTCGTGTCGATTTCCGCCCGTCCCGTCCCAGACGGGTTAGTCAGCCACCCGCCTCTGATCCGCCCACGCCTCACCACCACTCCGTGACACTCCGTGACACTCCGTGACGTTCGGTGTATAAATCCTCTCGGCCACCCCTCCGGGTTCACTTATTCAGCGGGCCCCACGTTGTTGCATGGTCCATGCTCGATGGAATATCTATTTTCGGTCGAGACGAAATACAGTAATTGCAGACCAGTATAGCAAGCGTCGTGCTGATGTGCTACAGACTGATATCAACCAGTTCTATTTTCTCCCTTTCACTTTTTGCCTTTAAGGAAAATGGAAAAGAAATAATAGATATAATAAAATGCTGCAGAGTTTGGATAGTAACTTACATCCTCCCGCATTAATAGAGGTTGCCAATATAGAGTTAGTCTGGGAGTGCTGCTTATCTTAGTTTAAAGAAGGATTAGCAAATATGTAAGTAATATCCTTAAAAGCTAGAATTTTACTAATAATATTAGGAGTAAATAACTCTATTTTTATCTAAACTCCCTTCCTCTATAAATAGCCTATACGTTTAAGCTAGAGGAGTTAGTTTAAGGGTTAAGCTCGGGCTCTATAATTATATAGAATTATAATATAAAATAACTAGTATATCTAATAATAGATTATTATTAAGTATTTCTAAGCTACTTTAAGAGTTTAATATTTATTTGTACCTATATTTAT